>JAHDVF020001220.1:600000-1168707 GCA_022606425.2 Lepidostoma basale | reverse complement strand
GTAAGAATATGTTTACCTATCACAGCATAACAGAGAACAACTAAAACAGCTGAAGTAAATCGTCTAATCCAAAAGATATTATAGGTTATCGCCCTGCCAGAACAATTTTACATTAAAATAACATTATTAAAATAGATTATACCAATTCATAGAATTGTGAGGTGTGGGATCCATACATGCCGGTATCTTGCGTTGCGTGCCCCATCTCACGACATCTTCCACCTTGGAGATATCGTGGATAGCCGTGTTCCTCACCCTATCTCAAAGAGTCTTTCCTGGTATCATCCTAAGCGTCGGCATCTCTGCAAAAATCAAATAATTATATTAAAATGAGCAGTATATTAAAAAAAAACACTGGCGTGGGAACGTCAGACCATTTGGAAATGTTATATTACTGGATTTTTCCAACTGAGGCAGCTAATGCTGTACGTAAGAATATGTTTACCTATCACAGCATAACAGAGAAAAACTAAAACAGCTGAAGTAAATCGTCTAATCCAAAAGATATTATAGGTTATCGCCCTGCCAGAACAATTTTACATTAAAATAACATTATTAAAATAGATTATACCAATTCATAGAATTGTGAGGTGTGGGATCCATACATGCCAGTATCTTGCGTTGCGTGCCCCATCTCACGACATCTTCCACCTTTGAGATATCGTGGATAGCCGTGTTCCTCACCCTATCTCAAAGAGTCTTTCCTGGTATCATCCTTAGCGTCGGCATCTCTGCAAAAATCAAATAATTATATTAAAATGAGCAGTATATTAAAAAAAAAAACACTGGCGTGGGAACGTCAGACCATTTGGAAATGTTATATTACTGGATTTTTCCAACTGAGGCAGCTAATGCTGTACGTAAGAATATGTTTACCTATCACAGCATAACAGAGAAAAACTAAAACAGCTGAAGTAAATCGTCTAATCCAAAAGATATTATAGGTTATCGCCCTGCCAGAACAATTTTACATTAAAATAACATTATTAAAATAGATTATACCAATTCATAGAATTGTTACTTAGAATTTAACGTTTTTCCATGTAGATTCATAACATAACCTAAAATAATACGTAAGTAAAACGATATGTAACTTCATTTCTATTCGATATACCTAATTTAGAACTAAAACTTTGAAACATGTAATGCGGAAATATAATCTGTATTCATTTCAACGGCAAAATAGAATAAACTGAAGATATATATGAATTAGAAATATAAATATTTTACTTACGAAACTAACACGCACTTCAAATTTGACATTTCAGAGATAGGGATGGGCAATCCGCTCACGAGTCGACTCAAAGATTCGAATCTTTTTGGTGAGCGGGTGAGCGATGATCCATAAAAAAAAGAGCGGCAGCTCAATGATCCGCTAGGTCAGGGGGTCGGCAAAATTATTAGCCAAAGAGCCAAATGCGTACTTTACAACGATTTAAAAAAAAATTGAGAGCCAAATATGTTTATTGATTTAGATAACCTTTATTATAATTTTTGCACTTCATTCAATTACGGGTACACTGAATAAACATTATTTCATACTTCTTCCTGTGATGAAGGCGACCAGCCTTCTCTCCATCTCTTTGGTGGTCATCCTGGTGGTCGACGGCCCTCTGGAGTCTCTTGTATCACGATATTAGGAATTCTTGCTGGATCCATTCTCTCGATGTCTCTGCCTACTCCATCTCACTATGTCTTCAATGTTGCAGGATTTGCGAATTTATTCGTTGGGTATCCTATCTCTAACGGTTCTCCCCACAATAGGTCGCAGTCTGGTTCTGACAGTGTCTGCTCTTGCTTTGATTCCGTATGTTATTATGGACCTGATGCATGTTTGTTTGTTGTTATTCTTAATTTTAGGCACAATTCCATGTTCTCATCAATAAGACGACTTCGTAGTTTACTCTTGTTAAAATTCATGCTTGAATAAAATTGTCCGCATGAATATGTAGAAGCGAAAAGCGAAAGATCAGCAAGAGTCAGTAATACTATTTCAGGCGTTGAAGATGATGACTAAAAATCTTTGAATTGGCGATGATGATTAAGAGTTTTAGCTAAACCGGAATTGATAATCGTAATCACCAATTCCATAACTTTACAAATTTCTTCTGGAAATGTCTGCGGACAGAGCGTTCTTGATGAATGATGCGATGGTAAGCAAGTATCTCGCGATTATTTTTCCTTTCAACAAACCCCTTCGGCTCCGGAGCCGCATTTTGCCGACCTCTGCGCTAGGTGAATCATATATTATTGAAAAAGAGTCGACGAACGGTTCCGCTCAGTAAAGTGAGCCGATTCTTCTTGATAATTATCGAGCGGCTCCGGAGCCGCATTTTGCCGACCTCTGCGCTCGGTGAATCGTATATTATTGCAAAAGAGTCGACTATTTTTAGTGATCTCTTTAAGGGATCTGAGCTGAATGGTTCCGCTCAGTAAAGTGAGCCGATTCTTCTTGATAATTATCGAGTCGTTTTGTCGTTGTGAATTTTTTTTTTAGCTCATCGACAAAAAATTTATCCTGGTGAATTTTTTTTTTTTACCGGAATCAACTTTTTTGGTCGAGGAGCAAAAAAAAAAGGTCACTAAAATAATTTCAAACTTTGAACGACTCAAAATGGTGAACCGTGGATCGTTAAAAAGAGTCGGCTCACTTTGCTGAGCGGAACCGTTCAGATCAGATCCCTGAGATGAGTCGTTTTGCCCATCCCTAAACGTGCGTATATTTTTCAGTTCAAAGGAGCGACTAATTTCATATCTGACCACGCAAAGAGTCAAAAAAGCCACTAATTTGCATCTTATCACGCCAAGCGAATATAGACTCTAAAGATCGATACTCAGGTGATACGAACATGAAGGTCTATACTCGCTCGCACTACGAAAATTTATAAATTTCCAAAGTTAATTAGAGCTCGATTAATAACAAAAATATGCCTATGCCCACCTATGTCTATCTATTAAGGAAGTGTATCAATATGAAAACGATCTGCTTAGGAATAACCCCGGAATTAGTCCGCACACACCGGAAGCTGGCCTTTTATTTATATAGATGATAATTTTGAGAAAAAAAAATTATTATAATTTTATTTAGTTTACTATTAACAACCTTTATTGCCCCCTGGTAAAATTTCAAATAATATTTTTTTCTAAGGATTAATTGTATCTCAATAGAGACGAAGATGTAAATTGTTTTCTGGGAACTAGTGGGAACAGAATGTGGTGGCCGTGGCGCTTACAGGACTTATGACCTGTCATTGGTTGGGTTGACCGATCGCTTTATGTTTAACAACATTCCCCATTCCGCCTTTCTTATGACCACCGCGTCTGACAATTTTTTTGGAACTTGTATACGAGAACTCGTATATGCTAGAATCCCGCGCTTACCTTTACATTTTTAAGTTCACTCTACACTAGCGTCATCTATTAAGATTGGGAAGTATTAAGCAGAAAATCTTTATTAATTCACTGTGAAAGTCTCTGCAAATCATACAGTCTAAGAATTTGTATTCCTTTAAAAAGTTGAATATTTTTTTCGATTAGATTTTTTTTCCCGGTCAGCTGGTACGAGTTATCTAATAGATTTTTCAAGATAAATTCGATTTGATAACATATTATTACATATTAAACCAGATATCTGTTTTATCTACTGTTTTTAACATTAAATGAAATTGTTATTAATTTGTATGTGTGTCATAAAATTTAAAACAATGCAGTCTAGTATTCTTGACCTAATTTTTCGCTGTCTGCAACCCAAATCGTCTTATGTTAGTTTCTTCATTTTGTTCATTCCACTTTTGACTGTTCTCTGCTTTCAATCGTACAATGCTTTGTTAGGCATTCAAGTTCTCTAATGTGCACTGCCATTTTACCTTACTCGGTCGTATACAGAGATATTTCAAATGATATCGAAAATCCAGGAAATCCAAACGTAACAGGAACAGATTTTCCATAGAAGTCTGTGCTGTGACAGGTTAAATCGATTTTCTTCCATTTCTTCTATGATCGCCATATTTTGAGTTGTAGATGTTTTATATTTTTCTTTTTTTATATACTTTGTATACAACACTCACTTTTTAAACAAATTAAAATTAAATATCAAACATGTTTCGGACTACCCAGCCCTTCCTCAGTGATATTATATAGATATTTAAAATATTATAAAATTGCCTACAAATATGGTCTGTTTTGACAGATGTTATAAAGATTTATTTTGGAACGTTTATGCTTTTGTTTTAACAAATATTATAAATAAATTAAAAATAATAATTTTGAGTTCTTATTGGGGGGTTCAGATATTAACTTACACCAAAGGAAATATTTAAAAGATTGGACTCGACGTTAAATTTATTTGATTATTTATAATATTTTCTTTATTTTTAATTGATATAGACCACTTTGGGTAAGACAGGGTTTATAGTTAGAAAGTTTCAATCCTGGGATTGGTTTGCAGCAATTTCTTGTATTCTTCTCTTCCATTCTTCCCTGTCTTGTGCGGCTCTTTTGAAATCTGCATATGATGAGCAGCGCACGTCCACCAACAGGTCCTCCAGGTACTCTCGGCGTGGGCGTCCCCAAGAGATTGTCCCCTTGGTCATACCCTCCATTATGGCATGCAAGAGACCTTCTTGACGTATTACATGGCCGATCCATCGTGCACGCCTTTCGGACAAGGCCCTGAGTAGGTGCCTTCCTCCTTCGATTCCTTGAAGAACTTCGAACTCATTCGTGATGTGGTCTCTCCAGGAAATTCCTAATAGTCTTCTATAGGACCACATCTCAAAAGCCTCTAGTCTCCGCTTATCTATTTCGGATGGGCACCATGTCTCGCAGCCGTACATCAAGATACTCCATACATAGGTCTTGATGAGGAGTATTCTCAGTTTTATTAAATGCAAGCCTAGCCTGATGTATACGGCTGTCGACCTCGCTCTTAGACCGAGCATTCCCTTGTTATTTTGCTCCCGAGGTAGACAAACTCCTTGGTGTTCTTTAGTGGAACTCCTGACATCACTGATGTTGCGTTCGGCCTTCGGGTTAAACTGTCTTAATTTTGTCTAACAGTGTAACATAAAAAAATAGTAATAATATTTGTTAGGTTGTAAATAAAGCTTTTTTTAAATCATTGTCCAAACAGCGTGTCGTTATCTGCGGCGCGGGTATTATTAGAACCGACGTTCCCTTGACCCGCCGGCGTTTGAACTCGCGCCCCGATGACCCCCGGCTCGGATGCGTGGACCAGGGATCATCACGGACCAGTCGCCATTTCGATAAGGTCCGACTGCGCGTGCGCCACCTTATCTCGCCACTTCAAGCTGTAACTCGGCGAAAGTTTGCTAAAAATCGCACAAAATAAATAAATGATGTATATTTCCCTTACCACTCCATTATTTTTTGATATTGTTTGTCAGCCAACCTAAATAATGTCACAATATTTTTATTTAGTAAGTTAGTTAGGTAGTTACAAAAAAAATCGTAAAAATTCATTTGTAATGATGTATCTTCTAATAAAAAAACAATCTCCAGTTCTTTAAGAATAATTATTGGAAACAAGAATCTATCAATGAAAGCGAAAACGGCCGTTCACAGTGGAGTTCTGGTCCCATCCCTAATGTATGGAAGCGAAGCATGGAACTGGCAGAAGAAGGATGAAAGCAGAATAAATGCGGTAAAAATGAGGTCCCTAAGACGTATGTGTGGTAGAACGATATACGACAATCTCAAACGCTGATATAAGAAAGGAATGTAGAGCGGAAGAAGGTATTATGAACCAAATTATGAAACGATCGCTGCGATGCTTCGAAGATATAGAACGCATGGATGGAGAAATAATGGTTAAGAAAGTATATGTTAATGGTGTAAATGGAGTACGGAGTCGAGGCACACCGAGGAAAACATGGCATGACCAAATTAATCCAATTTTCAAGGTTGGTCATGTTAGAAGTCGGAGGAATCGACGTGCGCGTATGACTCGCTGTATGAATGTTGAGGAAGTTAGAGAAATTTGCCAGGATAGAGTAGTGTGGCGGTCCATTCTCTCTGCCTATCCCTGCGGGGAAACGGCGTGATGGTTTGTTTTGTTAACTTTTTAATGCATGACTACATTTTGATGTATGATATTTCTTCGCCGACCGATAGTGATACTCAACCAATGCAATTAAATGCTTATCGAAACCGGTCTGCAATAAACATGATCAGCGGTTGAATGTTTGGCTTTTGTTTGTGAATTTTTATTCATTGACAATTTTGCGCTCTCTATAATATTATAATAATATAATAATAAATTGGATGATTTATAGAGCGCCATTTTTATGAATTAATCATCTCAAGGGCGCTGTAGCTCCATTTTATGAACTAGTTGAAGATACATATTTTAGTTAATGTGAAAATTTGGTTCAGAATATAGATTTTGTTAAAAATAAACATTTTGTTAAAAATAAAGATTTTCTTAAAAATAAAGATTTTCTTAAAAATAAACATGTTGTTAAAAATAAACATTTTGTTAAAAATAAACATTTAGTTTAAAATATTTAAAAAAAACTTTAAATGAACGTTTTGTTAAGAATAAACATTTTTGCTAAAAATAAACATTTTGTCAAAGTAAACATTTAGTTATAATAAACAAATATAATTTAGTTATAATAAACTCTATGTCGTTGTTGTCTATGTATTTTATTGATAAGCTCAATCTGAATTATCTACGTCTCTTCACTATCTATGTGTAACATACCTATTTGTGGAAAATGTGGCACATCATAAAAAAAATATTCAACTGCCGGCATTTGTAGATTGTTCGTATCCCGAGAGTTGACACATTTCTACTCGCTGCTAAATTTTGTCCGTCGTCGACTGTGTCAGTTTTTCTCTTTCAGATTTTTCACGCCAATCTGTTCTCTCGGCTAGGTTGTGGATTTTATAATTATCATTTTTAAACGATTCAAAATCGTCTTGGCGTTCGCACGTGCGCCGCGTTCTATATTCAAATTGATTCGGGCGCCACTGTCGCATTTCCACCTTCCACGTACGTAAGTGGGTATGTGCCTACCTACCCCGCCCGGTCTCTGCGTTTATCCAGTGTGCGCTTCGGAATTCGAAATTTAAACGGTTGCCTCGCTCCGCGATACATTGTTATAAATCAGCGTGTCGTGGCGTAAAGTGTATTGTTTTAGTTTGAATTCAGAATATAGAATTTGTGACCCATTTTTCGCAATTCTTCTTTGTCACCACTTTTGTTGGAACAGTTTTCTAATTTATTTCAGTTTTGTGATAGATTTTTACCAAGGAGTACGAACGATTCACCCCAAATTGTGGATTTTCATAATCGCAAGTCAAGTTCTTTTGTTTTAATCTAAAAATTGCTCATTAAAGGTAATTTGGCTTGTGGCTATGTCATTTTAAACACATCTAAGTTGTATTGTTTGGGTATGTTTTCCACGGATTACCACGATGTAAATGTTGTGCTTATTGAAAGGCTAACAAATTATGTATTTTTATTAGTTTGCCGTTTTTATTAGACTTCAACAAATTATGTGCTGAAATAAAAATTGTGATTTATAATTGTTTAGTGCATTTAAAATGTAAAAAATGGGAACAATATCGAAAATTACGTTATAGTTTTTATTTTTAAAATTGGAACAGTTTTAAAATTATTTCGTTTCTCGTTATAGTGATGGGACACATTTTTTTCAATCGATTATTTTGCGAGAAAAAGTGCATCGAATTGAATTGAATGAAGGGAAATAATAACAAAGAAACGCGATAAAAATTAATAATAAAATCGACGAACGGAGTAGAATGGGCGTCCTAATGGAATCAAGCCAGGCCAACCAAGCGAGGACCGGCCAGGGGTACAACCCGATAGACTGTTATCTCCAAATGTACGACAAGCAGCAGCAGGGGTACTCCTTCGGGAACCGGCTGTACGGAAGGGAATTCAGGGAACCGTACCACATCGAGCTGCCGCGGTACGTCAAGGACGAACCGGCCGAGGTCCCGAGAGTCAACGGAGACGGACTTATTCTCAATGGCGGATCGCCATTGCGGAGAAAGCACGATGAAATTAAGGATGAACCAGAGGCTACGAGGTCCAACAGTCCAGTTGCTTCAATGCCGCCGCCGAAGAAGAAGTGGATGAAGAATTATATGGGTAAGATTTTTTATCATTATTATAAACTTTCAACACCGTGGAATATCGTATGACGAATTAAAAAAAAAATTAAAACACCGATTTTTCCACTTTTGAGTTTATTTTTCTCGACATGTTTCGAGGGCTTTCTTCTTCTTTGCTAGCCTTCTTCCCTCCACTGCTGGATATAGGCCTCATCCAATTTCCTCCACTCGTCTCTATCCTGCCCCCTTTGTATCCAAGATTTTCCAACCCTTTTGACAATATCATCGGTCCATCTAATCGGTGGCCTTCCGACACTTCGCCTATTTGCCCATGGTCTCCCAACTGAGTATCCTGGGTGCCCATCTGTTGCCACCCTGTCTAGCCAAGTGTCCAGCCCATTGCCATTTCAATTTTGCCACTCGGTACATGACGTTAGCATCCCTGGTGCGGCGTCTGATTTCTTTATTCCTTATGCGGTCACGCAAGCTCACACCAAGTATCTGTCTTTCCATGGACCTCTGTGTACACTTGAGCCTGTGGACACTTTTTGCTGTAAGAGTTGTCGTCTCTAGTCCGTATGTCATCATGGGCAGTATACACATGTCTTAGACCTTTCTTTTGAGACAAACCGAGGGCTTTACACGCTCTTAATTGTGAGAACGATATAAACTGATAAGTTTCATCCACTGTTGGACGTGTAAGCTACTCCACCCTCACGCAATCCCTCTCGGTCTCTCGCCAGTGTTCTCCAGGTTCTTCCCGCCGTACGCACAATATCACCACTCCACCTTCTCCGACACTTCTCCGGCCCAACCTTGGCCTCCATTCAGTTACCCTCGGTTTAAATCAGCCCAAATTCTATGTAATATTGTATCTTTTTCGACTATTTCAGCAATTAAAACATGTTTTTTTTGCACACTTATTTTCTACACTGAACCAGACAATCGAACCTATATTTTTTATTTAAGCCTATGCAGCATTATCACCCATAATTTAACCGCTTCGAAAAAAAAATGAGTATCAATTTATTCATTTCGTACCATAAAAATATATATTTACGTTATTAACATTTTCACACTACTCATTTTATTATTTTTTGGCACTTACTCGTAGACGTTGTTACCAAGTGACATATAATAAATATGTAATTTCCCAGGTCAAAGTGTGCATGCTCTGTTTTAATATTTTTAGCATAGATGTACACCGCTAAATCATACTTTGCGTGTATGTAAAATCGAAATGCGAGTGATTTGATTGTTTAAATACAGACAAATTTATTTAATTAATTAGCTAATTACCTTTTTTTAAATATGCGATTTCATTCACACCCACGTATATACACGTACATATTTAAAAATTCGCGTAAATAAAATTTTGGAAGAAAAAAAAAACAATTGTATTAGAATTTATATAACAATATTCAAGATGAGCAGAAAATGGCTCATTATTATGAATCTGGTCGTGTCCAGGCATGAACATAGGTCCCCTGGAACAAGAGTCAAGCGTTCTGTCATTTACAATGAACTTCTACCATGAATTTTCAACAACAACAACAAACCATCACGCCGTTTCCCCGTAGGGGTTGGCAGAGAGAATGGACCACCAAACTACTCTATCCTGACACACCTCTACATTCCTCCACATTCATACAGCGAGTCATGCACGCACGTCGATTCCTCCGACTTCTAACATGACCAACCTTTAAATTTGATTAATTTGGTCTTGCCATCTTTTCCTCGGTCTGCCTCGACTCCGTACTCCATTGTTTCATCATCATCACATCATCATAAACGTATACTTTCTTAACCATTCTTTCTCCATCTATGCGCTCCATATGTCCGAACCAACGCAGAGCGATCCTTTCATAATTTTGTTCATAATACCTTCTTCCTTTCTTATATCAAGCATTTGAGATTCTGTCGTATATCGTTTTACCACATATACGTCTTAGGGACCTCATCTCTTCCGCATTGATTCTGCTTTCATCCTTCTTCTGCCAGTTTAATGCTTCGCTTCCACACATTAGGGAGGGGACCAGAACTACATTGTGAACGGCCGTCTTCGCTTTCATTGTTAATTAATGTTTTTAAACAATAAAAAATTGTCTATGAATGTTTGGAACCTTTGTCATCGGGATAAAGATGAAACTTATTTTAATATCTCAGAAACAAAACAAAAAAACAGTATCGGTGGAAGAAACTGCGTTTTGTTTCATGTTTTTTTCTGTATAGTCCTGCTGTGCTTATGATTTAAATGAGGAAGAAAAAAATCGTATGCTCTTTCATTTCTTATCACCCCTTTATTTTACACCAATAATAAATTAAACATCATATTATATTTAAAGCCATCATACCGCGTTCCAATTCAGTTTGAAGAGATGTAAATAACTCTTTATTGCTTTTTGAGTCTCGGCCAAGCGACACGTGTATCTTTGTCTTATTTGGGATGAGGAATTATAATTTATATTCATTAGATCATGATTTTCACTCGTGATTTTTTTTTAATATGTAGTTTTTATCTAAGGCGACAAAAACATTTATGTTCTAAACAAGATAAGCATTACGTTTATTTGAATTAAATTTGTTGGTAATGTTATAACAGGTGTGTTCACGGCTATTCGGGTTAACAAATCTTCATTTGTCTTTGGATACCAATTTTCTAGGTTTATGAAAACACAGATTTTTTTTTCACTCAGAATTTCGTTTATATTATATATTTAAAATATTGTAATCTGAAAATGTGCCGAGATTCGTTAAAATTCCTTTGTGCTCGCGCTAGACGCTGCGACGACAATATAATATTCCAGACAGGCTGATAAGGTAGGTACCAACAGTACCTACCCACGCGACCCGGCGACCTTCCCAGCCCTACGGCCGGCGCTCTGCCTCGCTTGCGCGCACTGTTCCGTCCCTAACGCGACGACTAGCGGCAAGCAAAACTAGTTCATATCGCTAAAGGAACCCTCGTTTTAGAGGAAATGTAATACTTTTATTCCGGTATTTTTGCATATTGCCTTTTAACTTTTCGCTGATTTTTACACTCGCAGACACGGGCTTTCCCGCGCCAGAGGGAGACGGGCACAAGGACGCGGGAATCTGGTTTGATTTTGGGTCACCGATGCACGCGGCGCGGCGCTCGGATCGAACACGGGCAGACGTTTGAATTTGGAATGCATTTACGCCGTCGCGTAGTTACCCATGCAAGTCAAGGACTAAAACGTATCATTTTATCTATGGGTTCATAAAAAGCGACCATTTTCCGTTGCTCAATTGCTGTATTTACATAGAATATTCAATAAATTAAATGTTTTATATGATTTTACTTATATTTTATCAGATGATCTTAGCAATTTCTTCGTATAATTGCATCATTCATTTTATTATAATTTTAGTATTGAATGTTTTATTTGTATACCTAGTAACACATTTATCACTTTTTTCGCTCTTAATTTATTTTTAAGATGATGAAAATAACATGTAAACATTGTCATCCTTAAACTTATAATTATTCGAATACTTTTAACGGGGTAAATGCTAAAAGAAATGCACGGTTTGAATCAACTATGTCAGTACGTAATAGAATTTTATTGACAACCTCTGTTTATCTGATATATTGTATATCGTCACCTGAGAGTAAGAAGGTTCCAACTGACAAAAGTAAAAAGCTGAGAAAAATGAAGTCAAAGTTTTGTTGGTTTCGGGTGTGTATCTTGGAATAAAAGGGTTTTATTCCAATTTCCAGAGATTCTTTTACTGAGAAACGCGTAAATTTTGTCTGGCAACAGTTTGAATAATAATGTTCCAAGTTTAAATGAATCCTTTTTCAGTGAATCGTGTGTTTTGAATGATCAGATGGAACTTGATTCTTTCGTAACATCAAAATGACGATACTATTACATGTTTTTTTTAATTGTACGTATAGATAAGGTTAGTAAGAACCCTTTTCACGAAAAAAAGCCAAATGTGAAATTTTGTTAGTTGGAACCTTCTTACTCTCAGGTGACGATATGATAACAAAATCATTTGAATAATTTATTGAATCAAACTCATTATTATTATTTTCAAAATAAACCGAAATAACAGATCGTGTAACATAATGGTTGTCTTCTAATCCATGAGCTCAAAATGAAACTAACAATAAAATGGTGAAAGCAAAATTTGAGATCTCTTAAATGAATGTGTTGGAAATCTTTATATGTTACGAGTGCCAAATAAGTAAGAAATTAATGCAGTGCAAGCGAAAGCCGTAAGAAGAAAATAATGAAAAATTTGTTTATACGGTTTGTACGCGAAGAAAGAATGGTGAAAAAAGTGTTTATTAACGATTTAAATATAACTAGGAAACGGGAGATGCCTATTGGTGGCGATGAGGTTCGCAACCCATCACACCGCGTCTCCCGCGTGGCGAAAAGAGAAGGATGGAGTACCGCATCAGTAAAAGTGTGACAGTCCATTCTTTCTGCCTACCCTATCGGGGAGACGGCGTGATGGTTAGTTAGTTAGTTAGTTTGAGGAAGACCGAGGAAAACGTTGCACGATCAAAATAAATATACTTAGGAAATTGAAAAAACTTTGTTTAATCCACTATTTATTATAATCAAAAAAATATTTAAAAAACACGACTTGTTTCGGAGGATACCTCCATCTTCAGGTGTAAAAATTGTAATTTAGAAAAAACAAACATTTGAAAAGACATAATTTGTATAGAAATTAATAAATGATTAATTTGCATTTGATTGGGAATGGGATGGCAATTTTTTTATATATTTTTTATATTATCATCATTTAATATTATTTATTAGTTCTTACTGTTAAAAATAATTGTTAGTACCTACTTATAACAAATAGTACAGGTTAATTTTTAGATTTGAATTATTATATCGAATTTTAAATGCGTTTTTTATTAGTCTTTCATTGTTTAGTTTTTATTATATTTTTACACCTGAAGATGGAGGTATCCTCCGAAACATGTCGTGTTTTTTAAATATTTTTTATTAAATAGTGGATATACTCGTACATAGTAATTTTCAATTTCCTAAGTATAATCTTTATCGTTCAATAAGTTAAATAAATAAACGTCGACCACGTGAGGAGTCGGGGAAATCGACGTGCGTGCATGACGCGACTTATGAATATTAAGAAAGCGAGAGGAGTATGTCCGAAAAAAATTGTGGCAGTCCATTTTTTTTGTTTCCACCTTCGGGGAGACGGCGTGATAGTTGTAAGAGTGTGGTTATTCACCCTTTTAGACTACTTGAGGGTGTGATTATTATATAGTTGTTTTTATTAAAATTATTATTAAATCAAGACGAATGCTTCGAATGGCGACCGTGGTCTTAAAATGAGCACACATTTTAAATCCTAATGGGTGCTTACTCTGTGACATGACTTTGTCGCGAGGAGCAAATAAAACAGTATTTATAACCCCCCGCTATAAATATGGATTCCGTTCCGTGGCGGCCAGAGTAATTATTTGCATTTCTATATCTGGGTATTGCTATTGTCGCGGTTAGAGAATTAATGCCAGCTGTTTGTCGTTGGCTTCGGGACACGTTGCGGTCATGTGCGTGCGTGCACTGCTCCACGGACAATATTCTACCGCACTCGTCTATCAATTATTTCAATTCAAATCTAATCAGTTTTCTCAAAAGATATTCTTCTTCTTCCTCAGCCTATGCATCCAGGTTATTCCGACGTGTCTGTTTAGATCATCCTTCCACCGTAGTTGCGGTCGCCCTGCACTTCTCTTCGCCGTCCACGGTCTCCAAGTCAGCAGTCTTCTTGTCCACTTTTCAACTGAGCTTCTGGCTACGTGACCTGCCCATTGCCATTTTAGAGTCGCCACCCGGTGGATGATGTCAGTGACCTTTGTTTTTTTCTCTCACCGTATCGTTTCTGACTCTGTCTCTTAGGCTCTTTGGGTCACTCGTAGTTTCACGGCACTTTGTTTGGACCATGTAATAGTTTCAAGACCATAAGTACCAACTGACAGAACGCAGGCTTCATAGACTTTTCGTTTCAGGTTGATCGGTATTTTCCGGTTTTTAAGGATGTAACTCATGTTTCCGAAAGCTGCCCAGCTTAGTAAAGCTTAAAGATATTACAAACAACAATTATAGTTTAATGCATCTATTGAGAACGGGTAAAATATAATAAATATATAATACCAGGAACACATTAGAGATGGTTCGATATTAGGAAAACAAGAAACTCTCCAAAGTCAAAAGTATTTGTCTTCTGAACGTACTTTCACGAATGTGAAAGACGTCGATCTCCGGAGGGAACATGTTCAGCAGTTTGATTGCTCTCCCCGCCTGCATTACCAGAGGCAGGTTGGTTCTGCATGCTGGAAGATAAAACAGTCTGCGCTGACGCTGTCGAAGATAACCATCCGGAACATAAAGATGGATAGCCTCCAAGATGACGTAAGACACTCGTACACATTACAAGTGGTTGTTCTGGTACGACGGATATTTATTTATTTATTTAATAAAGTTATTAAAAAATACAAAAACATTTTACAACTTATAAAACAATATTTCATAAATAATTAATAATATATTAAAAAAACAAATGAAAAAAACAAAAACAAAACCTTAAACATCGGTACTTACAACATATTTAAAGCATTTTCGACGAAAGATCGCAAGAGAACCGGCATCTCTTACCTCATTTGGAAGTTCGTTAAATAATTTGAATCCTCTATAAAAAACACCTTTCTCTGTACTTTCAAGTCTGGGTCTCTGGAGCCTGAATCTATCACGACCTCTCGTCAAATAATCATGTATTTCATAACTACCTATATGGTACATTTTTAGTTAGATATGCAGGCACCATATTACTTTTAATTTTATAAACAAACAAGTGTTTTAAAGAACTAGTTTTCTTGAGTTTAAATTTTTTAATTTGTTTAACATATTTGAAATCCTACATTTGGATATGCTTAAAAATATTATTGCTACTGCAATTGGGCTGTGTGCAAGATTAAAAAAAAACATTACCATTAATTAAGATCAAATTGTTTATATACATTTTTATTCTGACGCACGTTTTTTCAAAACGTTTTTCTTGATTTCGAATATCGAATGCGGATTCCTTGACCCGGAGAAAAACAAATGCTATCGGCATAATTTATTTTGTTGTTAAGTTTATCACAAAGTACATCCCAACACGCTTTTGTTTCATCGATCTAAAGTATTTTTAGAATCTCCGCGGACCCGGCGATGTTCATTTATTTGTTCAATATTCTTTTGTTTGCGGAGAGAGTATCTTTTGTTTATATTGCGCTATCGTCTTTACACAATTATTATTAAATTAAAAGTATTTTCTTGCCATTATTATTAAATAATCATTTTGCTGACGAAATCGCACCGTTTCACGGGCGAAATGATGGACCGCTTCAAGCTCGATGCGAGAATTTTATACGAACTAACTAACCATCACGCCGTCTCCCCGAAGGGGTAGGCAGAAAGAATGAACTGCCACACTTTTCTTTGCTGACATATTTCTCTCGCTTCCTCAACATTCATACATCGTGTCATGCACGCGCGTCGATTTTTCTGATTCCTCACGTGGCCGACATTCAATATTTGATTTATTTGATCGTTCCAGGTTTTCCTCGGTCTTCCTCTATTTCAAGTTCCATTTACATCGTTAACATATAATTTTTTTACCATTCTTTCTTCATTCTTTCTTTCCATGTGTCTGTAACACATCTTTATATCATTGTAATTTCTTGATTGTAACATCGTCTTAAATAAAGTTCTCTACTTAAAAATTTAATCGTGTTGGAAGTTATTCCATCCCAAAAATCCTCACCCGAAGGATAAAACATAAGATTGGTGGCAAAGTGGCGAGACTATTTAAAAACCTAAAAATACCACAGAAAAATTAAGTGCTTTATACGAAAGTTTTTTTTTTTTAATGAAATTCTACAGTGTTAACGCCTTAAGTTTATTTTTATAAGTGTGTATTGTAAAATGTGTTGCAAGTAAACACCTTGGATGATGTCGGAGGTTATCGTGAGTACGTTTAATGTTCTGCGTAAATATTGTAGTGAGGAGTGCATCCGGTATGTTAACGTCTGCCGAAAAATGCGGTCGCTTGCGGCTTCCTAGTGATGCACGCTTTACTAATATTAGCTTATTGTGCGACGCATGAACGCCCTTGAGCTGCCGTAGATTGTTAAATTCCCGGGACGCCCCTGGCGAATAGTTCATTTTGAAATGTGTATTTCAAGCCGGGACTGGGTCCGACACTTTTTTATGTTTCGGAAGTCACAACAAATCAAATCAGTCTATTTTCTCAAAAGATACTCCAAATTAAAAATTTATGTATCTTTTTGCCAACAGGTAAAATATAATATAATATATTAATATCAGGAACGCATCAGGGATGGTTTGGAAGACTAGATACTCTCTATAGTCAAGAGTATTTGACTTCTAAACGTATTTTCACTAATATGAAACACTTCGACAACCCCCGGACAAATTTCGGAGATCGGGCCTTCGCAGTGGCAGGTCCGTCCGCCTGGAATATGCTTCTTGCACGCCTCAGATGCATTGACAATCCGACAGACTTTAAATCTCACCTAAAAACCCACCTTTTCAAGATATCCCATAAAATGTAAACAACGGTTATCTGATTGCTGGTGTCACATGCAGTTCTCATGACTAAAACATTGTCAAAGCGCCCTTGAGGTGAGCTATTCACGAAAACGGCGCTATACAAATTAGCCTAATTATTATTATTATTATTCGAACTCCGAGGTGATCATTTTCACCAGAATGATTACTCATCCCAGGTTACCTTCATTATATTAATGTACTTAAATGAAATTTCTTTGTAAATGTCCATCATGAATAATGTGAAGAAAAAAATTATAACAGGTTTTTAATTTTATTTCACTTATTATCACATTTAAAATATACTTACTTACTTAGACAGCCGTTATCGTCCACTGCTGGACATAGGCCTCCCCCATCCTTCTCCACGTATCCCTGTCTTGTGACTTTTGCATCCAATCGCCAGCAATTCTTCTAATGTCATCGGACCATCGTGTGGGGGGTCTCCCTCTATTTCATTTATCTTCGCGGGGTCTCCACTTTACCACCCTTCTGGTCCATATATCGTCTGTCAATCTAGCAACATGTCCTGCAAATAACCATTTAAGCTTCGCTACCCTTGCAACGACATCTGTTACTCGCAACCTTCTACGTATTTCAGTATTTCTTTTCCGGTCTGAGAGCCTTACATGTAGCATGGCTCTTTCGTGTTTCTTCTGTGATACACGGAGTCTCCTAATGGTCGACTTGGTGAGGGTTAGCGTTTCCGCTCCATATGTCAGTACTGGAAGTACGCATTGATTATACATTTTGCGTTTCAGACACTGGGGAATCTTACTATTAAAGAACTTCTTCAGATTTACATATGCCGCCCACCCAAGACCGATTCTTCTCTGAAGCTCAGCAGTCTGATTATCTCTGGAAAGTAAGATGTTGTGGCCGAGATACTTGTATTCTTTGACTTCTTCTAGTATATGCAGGTTAATAACTAACTAACTAACCATCACGCCGTCTCCCCGAAGGGGTAGGCAGAATAATGGACTGCCACACTTTTCTTTCCTGGCATATTTCTCTCGCTTCCTCAACATTCATACATCGTGTCATGCACGCGCGTCGATTTCTCTGACTCCTCACATGGCCGATATTCAATATTTGAAGACTACAGGGGAAAAACAAGGAATGTCAGTAGAAGGTTAATTTGAATAAATTGAGAATAAAGCTAATCAAAGTCTATATATTTCTTAGCAATTAGCAATCGATTATCTGGCCATAGTCGATGACACACATGATTTTGAATATGAAAATTTTACTGTGGATAGATACGTACAAATGCCGCTAGATGGCATTATTACATTTATTTTGAAATTTAACTGACATTCCTTGTTTTTCCCCTGTAGTCTTCATTTGATTTATTTGATCGTGCCAAGTTTTCCTCGGTCTTCCTCTATTTCTGGTTCTATTTACATCATTAACATATAAATTTTTTTACCAGTCTTTCTTCATTCATTCTTTCCATATGTCCAAACCATCTTAATGATCCTTTCATTATTTTGTTCATGACACCATCATTCGCACCGCATTCACTTCTTATATTTTCATTCGACACTCTATCATACACAGAGTATTCACACATTCGTCTAAGAGATCTCATTTCTACTGCATTTATTCTACTTTCATCCTTATTTTGCCAGTTCCATGCTTCGCTTCCACACATAAGGGTCGGTAGAAGAACACCATTGTGCACTGCCGTTCCAGCTTTTTTGGATAGGTTTTTGTTTGCGATGACAATTTTTCAGTGCACCATTCACTTTGTTGCCTGCCCCAACCCTTCTTTCGATATCCCTCTCCACTCGCCCATCTCTTGTAATCATACTACCTAAATACACGAACTCAACTAATAAATAAGTAAATAACTCTACATTGTGTGTGCAACTTGTTTTTATCTTGACAAATACATACGAGTACATCCATTCAATGATCAATACAATGCACAAAGTCGTATGAATATGCAACGTGTTTTATTGCCGATCGTAATTATTATGTTTTCTGCATGTGCTTGTCTGTTTCATTGCTATCTGCTTCAAACCGCTTTTTGTACGTTAACGCTGTTTTTATTGGCTCTTATTATTCCGATGAGAATATAATCAATGCTTATAAATAATATTATTATTTATGATAAATAGAGTCATTCCATCGCGGCATGATATCATCTGCGGTTTACTCTCTCGCTCTATCTTTCATTATCTAAAATAATTGTTATTACTCTATTTGTTTTCTCTGAGCTATTAATCTGTACCCGAGAACCATGTTGTCTTAAGTGATTTTTTTTGTCCGAAATGAGTTATGATTGTCATGTCAGATTTTGATAGTTTTTTTTTTTTTTCTGTTTTTTTTAAAATTTATTTTATAAAAAACCCAATTGGGTTATATGGTTACATTTTTAGATCTTACTATTAATTATATATTGTTTCAGATATTTTTTATATTGAGTTGTGGTGAGATTCCTTGTGTCTTTTGGTAGTTCATTGTAAAGTTTCAGTCCATTGTTCAATATCCTTGATTGTCCTGTCTTGGTTCGTGCAATCGGTAAGTGGTATCTGTCACAATTCCTGGTCCAGTGTCTGTGTGTGTCGGAATTTTTAGTTAATTTGTAGGTGCTGTCTGTTGTCTTTTCCATGGTCACTCTGTGTACAATTTTTAAGGTCTCATATTTGGTCAGGTCTGATATGTCCATTTGTTTTGTTTGTCTGTAAACTTGTATGGTTGGGGTAAGTCAGTCAATGTTATATGCTAATTTTATTATTTTATTTTGCTGTCTTTGGAGTCTGGAGATGTCCTTTTGGTTTCCTGTCCCCCAGAAGGGAATCATTTATGTCAGTCGGCTTTTTACATACGCTTCGTACATCATAACTTTTTCCCTTCTTGGTATGTAATTCTGTATTTTGTAGAAGAGGGAGTATAGCGATGCTAACTTGTCTGTTAGGTTGTCTATGTGTTTTGTCCATTTTAGTTGTCTGTCCATTGTTAGTCCTAGGTACTTTACATAGTCGAGTTCGATTATTGTGTCATTTTTTTATTTTTATGCACATGTTTTAAAACGTCCATATCTTCGGTCACTTCTTACTCAGACTATATACTGTCTCGATGATAACATAATTCGTGTATGTAGGTAATACATTTTCCGAAGTGTGTATACCATACATTTCAGACAAAATATAATTTAAGGCTTTACGACTCTTATTTTATTTACTAGTAATAAAACACTAAGTGGCCATCCAATAGAAAAAGAGATGATGTATCTCAGTTCTTTTTTTTTTTTGACATATACCTGTATTGTTCTTTCTAATCAATATGTCGTTTTTTTATCTCATTAATTTATTTGACTATTTAGCGTGTACATCTCAGAATTGTGATGTTAAACTGTTGAATTTCGTTTTAATTTTTTTTTATGTTAGCTTCACATAACTCTTAAATTATTGTAATCTGTAATATGGCAAAGGGAGATTTCGCAATGATATTTCTAAAATGATACTAGTCACAATCACGTTTTTGACTTGTGTCAATTTAAATAAATTTAAAACAAAAAATGGATCCTTTATATCGATCTCACCATAAGTGGTAACCCTAGTGCTCGACTTTTACAAAAATCCCTCTTTCAATAAGATCGACTAACGTCAGAAGGTTCATTTTTCTTGCAGAAATAGTGTATAGATGTCGCTAGCCACACAATTTTTTTTTTAATTGCTGCTGGAATCATTTTTAATACAAAGTGATCTTACATTTATTTTTCATTTATTTCATTTTCATTTATTTTAATAAAAATTACAAACATTACAGAAATATTTCAGAGAAGCATACGGTATTGGTGGTGCGCCTACGTAGCGGCCACCAGTGCCTTACGTTATTGAAATGTTTAAAATGGGCCTTTCGAGTTTTTCCTGATCCCTCCAGGCAAACAAAATATTTAAACACTCCCCGAGAGGTATCTCTTAGCTCTTGATAATGGGAAAATTACATTAATGAGTTATTTGTTATTCACAATAGTCTAGAATCGTCTTGAGTGTGTTGGTGGTATCGGATTCGTACACTGTCCACGTGACTGTACGTCTGTGTATGTGCGTGGTCGAGCGTGTATGACGCGGGCGCGCACGTGCTCTGGTGCATGTGTGCGTGAGGCCAGCTTATCGCCATATCGATGTCACACACACACACACTACACGCGCAGGCTTGCTTAACCTCAACACCATTGCGATCCGTTACATAATGGTGTTTGAAAGTCATAGCTACAATTCAAATTCGAAATTCGAAATTTAGATTCATCACAATTTAACATTTTTTTTCATTTTTATTAATACACATTTGATAATTAACTAACTAACTAACCATCACGCCATTTCGCCGGAGGGGTAGGCAGAGAGAATGGATCGCCACAATGCTCTATCCTGGCATACCTCTCGGGCTTCCTCTACATTCATACATCGTACCATGCACGCACGTCGATTATTCCGACTTCGAATCTGGCCGCCTTTTAGTAATTGATTAATTTGGTCATGCCATGTTTTCCTCGGTCGTCCTCGGCTTCTTTTCCCACTCACGCTGCTTGTGTACAATTTTTTAACCATTCTACTATCATCCATTCGTTCCATATGTCCAAACCATCTCAGGGATCCTTTTTTAATTTTATCCATGATGCAGTGTCATCTGCCTTACATTTCTCTCTTATTTCGTCGTTCGGTATTCTATCATACAACGTTTTCCCGCACATTATTCTTAGTGATCTCATTTCTACGGCGTTAATCCTGCTTTCATCCTTCTTTTGCCAACTCCAAGCTTCACTTCCATACATAAGGGTTGGCACTAGAACTCCATTGTGTACTGCCATATTTGCTTCTGTGGATATATTTCTATTTGATAATGCCACATTTGATAATGCCTTTTGTAAATTGAAAATTCCACGAATCCCCCCATCATACTTAAACGGAAGGTGTTTGACTTGGACCTTCTGGCTTACAGAGGTTCAGCTCATGTGGCTATTCCGCTTACGTCTGATGGGAACATTGTTGGAAGGTGATTTGGTGGGTTGTTGGTTTATGCGGGGGCATGATTTGGGTGGCCCGGAGTGTACCTCTGACGGAGGATCGATTTTGGGCGCTTGTGGCGGCTGGAGGTGTATGGGTCGTAATTTGAGAGGTATTTTATTGTGGGGTTAGGATGTGAAGAGAGTCCTTTGTAAAAACGTTCGGCAAGTTTCAGAATGAATTCATCTATCATCGGGATTCCCGATTCTAGGTGCAGTTGTGTGATCCTGGTCCATGAAGGCGCACCAAACGATAAACGGATAGCCTTTTCGAAGGCTGCTTCTATGAGATGTTTAATTCGTAGTATCTTAATGATTAATAACCTATAAAAAAAAAACTAGAATGGCAGTGCACAATGGTGTTCTTCTACCGACCCTTATGTATGGAAGCGAAGCATGGAACTGGCAAAAGAAGGATGAAAGTAGAATAAATGCAGTAGAAATGAGATCTCTTAGACGAATGTGTGCATACTCTGTGTATGATAGAGTGTCGAATGAAAATATAATAAGTGAATGCGGTGTGAATGATGGTGTCATGAACAAAATAATGAAAGGATCATTAAGATGGTTTGGACATATGGAAAGAATGAATGAAGAAAGAGTGGTAAAAAAATTATATGTTAATGATGTAAATGGAACCAGAAATAGAGGAAGACCGAGTAAAACGTGGCACAATCAAATATTGAATGTCGGCCATGTGAGGAGTCAGAGAAATCGACGCGCGTGCATGACACGATGTATGAATGTTGAGGGAGCGAGAGAAATATGTCAGGAAAGAAAAGTGTGGTAGTCCATTGTTTCTGCCTACCCCTTCGGGGAGACGGCGTGATGGTTAGTTAGTTAGTTAGTTTATTGATTGTACTTGCACATTTCTTGTATGGAGTATTGTAATTATTATTTTAATACGCGCATTATATGGTAATACTTGCGAAGTGCAAACGGTACGCGTCCACCGCGGTGGTTGGGGTCGATAGCGTTATTAGAGCCGGTCCAAGCCGATAAGATAACGTCCGTTCAATAGGAAGTCGGCACACTGGGCCAATTAGGTATCATTGCTTATTTTGCTGCGATAACTGTGGTTATTTTACGATGCACTTCCAACGATTACGTCATCGTTTGAATATCACCCATCACGTGGCAATTCGACAAGTCATAAACAAAAACTCCATATATGTCTACAAAAATATCAATCATAATATAAATAGGCAAAAACTAGTCGTCAAGAAAGAGTACAATAATATTTTGAATACAAGAGAGCGAGAGAGGAATATTTCAATTCTAACTAACTAACTAACCATCACGCCGTCTCCCCGAAGGGGTAGGCAGAAACAATGGACTGCCACACTTTTCTTTCCTGACATATTTCTCTCGCTTCCTCAACATTCATACATCGTGTCATGCACGCGCGTCGATTTCTCTGACTCCTCACATTGCCGACATTCAATATTTGATTTATTTGATCGTGCCACGTTTTCCTCGGTCTTCCTCTATTTCTGGTTCCATTTACATCATTAACATATAATTTTTTTACCATTCTTTCTTCGTTCATTCTTTCAATATGTCCAAACCATCTTAATGATCCTTTCATTATTTTGTTCATGACACCATCATTCGCACCGCATTCACTTCTTATATTTTCATTCGGCACTCTATCATACACAGAGTATCCACACATTCTTCTAAGAAATCTCATTTCAACTGCATTTATTCTACTTTCATCCTTCTTTTGCCAGTTCCATGCTTCGCTTCCATACATAAGGGTCGGTAGAAGAACACCATTGTGCACTGCCATTCTAGCTTTTTTTGATAGGTTTTTGTTTGCGATGACAACTTCAATTCTCTTCGAAAGTAATTTGAAATGAACGCAATGCGCGTGCCCGAGAACGTTTCAGGATTTTTTTTTTAAATTGTTCTTTTTTTTAAGTTTAGAAAACAAAATGAGAACAACTTGGTGGTGTTAATTGTTAAATATTTAACTTGTGTTATAAATATTTACATCAAAAGTTAGTATGAATAAAAACGTGTCTGTCTTATACAACTTTAGAATAATATTCTTTAAAAGTTCAAACTTTAATTGATTACGATTTAACCAAGTTTTTAAAAGAAAGAAAATCTTTACTTCTGTGAATTTTTCACGGTTTCCAACTAGTAAATGTTAATAGCGATCGAATTTCATATGAAATAACGCAAAAATAGTCTAATTTGTAAAACAAAGGTCACTGACACCATCCACCGAGTAGCGACTCTAAAGTGGAAATGGGAAGGTCACGTAGCCAGAAGCTCGGACGAAAAATGGACAAGAAGACTGCTGACTTGGAGACCGTGGATGGCAAAGAGAAGTGCAGGGCGACCGCAACTACGGTGGAAGGATGACCTGAACAGTATGTCGGAATAACCTGGATGCAGTCTGCACAAGACAAAGTGACGCGGAAGCGAATGGAGGAGGTCTTTGTCCAGGAGTTGACGGAAATAGGCTGAAGAAGAAGTTACCACAATGCTTCATACATACATAAATAGTGTATCTCACTTGCACGCTCACACAACCGATAAAGAGAGAGTTCGCAAGTAATTATGGATGATAATAATATTTTGAAAAACATCATAGCAGTCAAAATGTTGAAGGAAGAAGGTGATTTCATTTAAAATATTTCTCTTCCAACCGTAATTTAAAAATAACCTTTTTGTACCATTCTTGTTTGTCAGTTTGAAATTTGAAAATTTCATTCATTTAATGGACTGTTCCATTCTGATTGTGAGACAACCACCTGTGTATGGTGCAAATTGACCGCCAATACCTCCCCGTCTTGCTCACTCGCGCGCAACTCCCACAGGTACGTATGCGACGGAAAATCCTGAGGTGAACAGGTCAACCGTCCCCCTCGCTCCCGTTACGGGAGCGCTTGGGGGTGGGAGATGCAGCACCGCTGGTATCCCGCTTTTGTTTCCCTTCCACCCACTCAGCTGGCGAAGGAGGAACGGGAATAGAGCGCATGATCAAGCCGGCCTCGTGTTCCAGTCACGTGGTGCATCACTCCCCCTCCCTTACCCTTACCTGACCTCTATTACATCTCTTTCACACTTGCGATTCTAGTAGGACTTTTGAATCTGAATTCGAACATTTTATATGATATATAAATGTGATATTTAACATACCAACACACTGTTCTATCTAGCCGTCGATTTCTACGACTCCTCACGTGACCGACATTTAGTATTTGATTCATTTGATTGTTTTCCTTGGCCCTCCTTGCTTTCTTTTTCATTCACACAACTTGTTTACATTCTTTTTTATCTATTCTTCCCTCTACTATTTATTTCGTATGCCCAAGCCATCTTATTGACCCTATCTTGATTTGATTAGGACGCATTTTCCGCCTTACATTCAGAAAGGATGAATCGCCACACTGTTTTATCCTGACATGATTCTCGCGCCTCCTCTACATTCACATACCGTGACACGCACGCTCGTCGATTGTTAAGTAAATAGATGGATACTAACTAACCATTACACCGTCTCTCTGAAGGGGCAACTGGCAAAAGAAGGATGAAAGTAGAATAGATGCAGTAGAATAAGATCTCTTAGACGAATGTATGGAAAATCTGTGTATGATAGTGTCGAATGAAAATATAAAAAGTGAATGCATTGCGAATGAAAGTGTTATGAACAATATAATAAAAGGATCATTAAGTTGGTTTGGTCACATGGAATGAAATAATGGCAAAGAAAGTATATTATGTTAACGATGTAAACAGAACTAGAAACATGGGAAGACCGAGGAAAACGTGGCACGATCAAATAATTCAAATATTGAATGTCGGCCACGTGAGGAGTCGGAAAAATAAACGTGCGTGTTTAACTCGATGTATGTATGTAGAGGATCTAGAGAAGTTCGTAAGGATAGAACAGTGTGACAGTTTATTATATCTGCCTACCCCTTCAGAGGGCGGAGTGATGGTTAGTTAATTAACCCTTAATGGACGTATGTCACCTCTGACGTGACAACAGATATTTTCGCTGCGTTCGTATGGCACGTGTGAGGTGACATGATGAATCATGTTGTCTGTGGAATCTGCGCGTAATCATTTGAATATTACCAATTGACCCATTACCATACACAGTGCCTTTTTAAAATTAAATTTTGGTAGAGTAACATATTCTTTCTTCATTCATTCTTCCCATGGGTTCAAACACACGGAAATATATATAAGGTTCCCACCACCACCCGAGACTGTTATAGGACGCAGCGACGCCCTTTCGTCAGTCTCGCTGCACTATCTAGGCCTGTTCCTTGTCCATCCGGGACTTACGTTAATTTAACACGGTCATTCATTGGTGTGGCAGTCCATTCTTTCTGCCTACCCCTTCGGGAGACCGCGTGATGGTTAGTTAGTTTTAGTTTTTTTAGAGTAACATACAAAAGATACAAAAGCTAGTATCCGATAAGGATTAAAAAAGTCTTAATTTAAAATTCGTTATCTTCCGATTCGACCCTTTCGTATCGCGTCTCGCTTCCTCTGATTTTATTATCGCGTGGTTTAGTGGAGTTTGTCTTCTCAAGCAGATTCCTCCGCCTTCTTCTGGCTTCAGCCTCACTCCTCCCGTCTCCCGGGACCGGTTATACGGGATGGACATATTGCTTCGGGATTATGTAGGGTCATCGTAAAAATTCCAGACGCTCTATTCACTTATACGAAATAAATCAAGATTTTCACAGAATTATGCTTAGCTGCCATATGCACATTAAAATAATATTGACCTCTAAATAAATGACACATTGAAACATCGTTTGTTAAAAAAAATAACTAACCATTACGCCGTCTCCCCGAAGGGATAGAACGGGTAAATCGTATCATCCTCGCACGTTGATTTCTCATTTGTCACTTTGTTTCTCTTGTTGCATTGTACCCATTTTTTTTTATAAATACCCATGTGGCATACATAAATAAACTAACTAACTAACTTACCATCACGCCGTCCCCCCGGAGGGGTAGGCAGAAAGAATGGAACGCCACACTGTTCTGTCCTGACATACGTCTCTCGCTTCCTCTACATTCATACATCTTGTCATGCACGCACGTCGATTTTTCCGACTCCTCACGTGACCGACATTCAATATTTGATTGATTTGATCGTGCCACGTTTTCCTCGGTCTTCCTCTATTTCTAGCTCCGTTCACGCCGTTTACATATACCTTCTTTACCATTCTGTCTTCACTCATTCTTTCCATGTGTCCAAACCATCTTAATGACCCTTTATTTATTTTGTTCATAACACTTTCATTCGCACCACATTCACTTCTTATACTTGCATTTGTCACTCTATCATAACAGATTTGCCACACATTCGTCTTAGAGATCTCATTTCTACTGCATTTATTCTACTTTCATCCTTCTTTTGCCAGTTCCATGCTTCACTTCCATACATAAGGGTCAGCACAAGAACACCATTGTGCACTGCCATCTTAGCTTTTTTGGATAGGCTTTTGTTTGCGATGACAACTTTAAGTGCACCATTTATTCTGTTGCCTGCCCCAACCCTTCTTTCAATATCCTTCTCCACCCTCCCATCCATTGTAAACATACTTCTTAAATAAACAAATTCATCCACTTGTTCCAAATTTTCACCGTTTACACTAATGTACATAAATAAATAAATAATTAAATAATAGGAATGGAGAACGAATGGTGGAATTTTTTTATGTTAACGATGTATACGGAACAAGATCACACTCCAACAATGTTTCCTACAGACGTAAGAGGAATAGCCATTAGAGCTGAACCTCTGTAAGCCAGAAGATCCAAGTCCAAGAAAGACAGGAAAACGTGGCACGATCAAATCAATCAAATATTTAGTATCGGACACGCGAGAAGTCGGAGATCTCGACGTGCGTGCATGACACGATGAATGAATTTTGAGGAGTCTGGAAATAACAGGGTGGTGGTTCATTCTTTCCGCCTATCCCTTCGAGGAGACGGCGTGGTGTTAAGTTAGTTATAAACTAACTAACTATCACGCCGTCTTTCCGAAGGGGTAGGCAGAAATAATGGACCGCCACACTGTTCAGACCTGACATACATCTCTCGCTTCCTTCACATTCATATATCATATCATGCACGCGCGTCGATTTCTTAGACTTCTTACGTGGCTGACATTTAATATATGATTGATTTGGTCGTGTCAAGTTTTCCTCGGCCTTCCTTTATTTCTAGCTCCGATTACGTCGTTTACATATATATATCTTCTTCACCATTCTGTCTTCACTCATTCTTTCCAACTTAACGACCCTTTCATTATTTTGTTCATAGCACTTTCATTCGCACCGCATTCACTTCTTATACTTGTATTTGACACTCTATCATACACAGATTTACTACACATTCGTCTTAGAGATCTCATTTCCACTGCATTTATTCTACTTTAATCCTTCATTTGCCAGTTTCGTGCTTCACTTCCATACATATGGGTCGGCACAAGAACACCATTGTGCACTGGAATCTTAGTTTTTTTGGACAGGCTTTTGGATAGTTATTATAATTATAAATTAATATTAATAAATAAATCGCACCCTGTCGCAACTACAAAGAAATTAAATATTTATTATGTTGTTAACATAAAGCGATCGCTTAACCCAACTAATGCCAGGTCATAAGTCCTGTTAACCCCTCGACCACCATATTCTGTTTCCAAAAACAATTTACATAAAAAAAATAACAATTTACATCTTCGGCTCTATTGAGATACAATTAATCCTTAAAAATTATTAACCCGCAATGGGTAAAATCCAGTATTTGTCTACAAGTATTTGTATACATTCAAAATGTTAATTAAATATTTACTAAAATAATGCCATGTTTTATAAACAACCCACCAAATCACCTTCCAACAATGTTCCCATCAGACGTAAGAGGAATAGCCACATGAGCTGAACCTCTGTAAGCCAGAAGTCCAAGTGATTTTTTCCATGTCAATTTTCTGAAATGTTGATTCTGCCTTATTTTATTATGGTGCCCCTCGGTTAGTACTCGTACATTTAAAAGATTCGTCATTCTGAAAGTTACCGATTACGGCCATTCGTGGACGTCGACTTCTTTTCTTGCATTCACAATACGCATCGCACTGTTTCATTCCTTTTTAGCTCTAATTTATGATCATCGCCCGCGCGTTAAACGTGCCGGTGCATTGTGCCTCGACGTCGCTACAATGTTGTGTAAAAACAGCCTCGCCGCTTCTATATACGGGGACCCTTCGAATTAGTGGCCAGTTCTTACGCTCTCGTGCGAGGACTTTAAGTAGGCACTCGGCCCCATATAAGCATGCAAGTAAGTACTGCGAACCGCTCGGGTGTAAAAGTCGCCGTCACAACGACATATTATTTCGATACGATTCTGTATTTTATAAATCATTCGTCAATATATGTCTTTCATTATTTATGGTAATTCGACAGACTTCGGGCGGTTTTTTATATTGATTAATCGAGTTATTGACCTTTCCGAGTATTTTATTGTAAACTAACTAACTAACTAACCATCACGCCGTCTCCCCGGAGAGGTAGGCAGAAAGAATGGACTGCCACACCTTTCTTTCCTGACATATTTCTCTCGAATCCTCAACATTCATACATCGTGTCATGCACGCGCGTCGATTTCTCTGACTCCTCACATGGCCGACATTCAATATTTGATTTATTTGATCGTGCCACGTTTTCCTCGGTCTTCCTCTATTTCTGGTATATGTATTTTTTATAACTGTTAATTCAAAAACGATGCGCCATTTTTGCGACAGATTCACTTCAAGGGCGCTCAACGTCCGGAAAGCTTCTCTTAAAAAGAAAAGTTTTAAGAGAGCTTCTGAACACTCCTTCGTCGTCTTGATTGCGGATATATCACAAATTGTATTTATTTTACTTTACGATTGCTGTTTCATTAAATATTGACATCATCAGGTGTTACAAAAATATATATCAAATTATATATTGGACATTTGATATATATTTTTGTAACACCTGATGATGTCAACATTGGTTGATGAAACAGCTGTCGTAAAGGAAAATAAATACAATTTGTGGTATACAACAAAGTTTTTGAATTAACAGTTAAAAAAAATATTAATATATCATAGTGTTTCGGCAAAAAAAAAAACAATTTAAGTACATATTTTTTTTAATGAAAGATATGAAGTTGGAGTAGTGCAAGGAATAATATAGCTGGAGTCGCAGTATTCTGATGTACCAAAGGAGTATGGTAACGGTGGGCTGTCCATCTAGTAAGGACGCTAACATTACTCATTAAATGATATGGACCTGTCTTTCCTCAATGGCAACCTTCCTGGTTAGTTTTTTAGTTTTTACTTATTTATTTCCATTGTCTAGTAACTTTTTTTAAGCACTTGATTACGTAATGGACATAAATTTTCACTAAGCAACGTTATTATTTCGAATTTCCTTTTTATTTGCTGTGTAAACGAGCGGTTTTTTATTCCTTTCTTATCATTTTTCATTATTCTAAATCTACCGCAGCTGATAGCCACGTTTGCTTTAGATTTTTTGCAATGTCGGAAAGTAAACCGCAGAGATATTAAGGACTTTATCTCCAGGCGAGTGTGTGTGTGCTGTTTGCTCGTTAACTTTCGAAAATCAGCGTGATTTTTCACCTTGAGCATGAATCTTTCGCCTCTATCAACATGGCCGTGTTTGTTTAAAAACCAATCTAAAGCCAGGCGATTTAGTTTCGTGTGAAACATGCTTTTTTTTAATATTTCAATTTTTATCGTATTGTCTTTAGATGAAGATAAAAAAATCTAGTGACAATTTAGCATATCTAAAAATATCCAGCTTTATACTATGCAAATTTTCAATGTTCTTAACGGTAGAATTGCGCCCGCCTATACCTATATCTGATATTATATCACACTGTCATTGCCGGGAATCGATCCACGAATCTTCGGTGTAGCAGTCATAGCTCTTGCCACTTTGCCACGAAGTAACCACCACGCTGTTTCCCCGGAGGGGTAGACAGAAAAGATGAAGAGGTACACTGTTCTATTCCGATGTACTTTTCGAGTTTCATCATAAACTTTTGCTGTTAAAATTTAAAACACTGTTATAATATCACAATTTCTTTTTATTTACTGAGTGTCGCAACAGCTGTTTCGCCAACCGATGTTGGCATCATCAGGTAATACAATAAACTAAAGTTACAAATGAAAATACTTACTTTTTATAGGGCAATAAAAGATCAGACATATAGGGCCTTTTTTACCCCCCTATAAATAGTAAATCTTTGTATTTGTAACTTTAGTTTATTGTTACACCTGATGAGGCCAACATCGGTTGGCGAAACAGCTGTCGCGACACTCAGTAAATAAAAATAAATTGTGATAGGTATTATGAATGTTTTAAATTTTAACAGTAAAAGTTTATGATGAAACTCGAAAAGTACATCTTTTCTGTCTACCCCCTCGGGAAATCCGCGTGGTGGTTGGTTTAATCGTTTTTGAAAATATGAATACATATATGACGACCTTCATGGCATCCTATCATATGTTATATTATACATCGATCTTCTTATCTCTGTTTTAAATAGTTTGATTTGATAGTATTGTTGTATCTGTTAAATCTTATCTTTTGTGTACGGCCACTACGAGATCGATCGTCCTTCCCCGCCCCCTGCAGAGGGGGACCCCCCGCTGGTCCGCATGCAGACCACGTGACCAGATTCCACGTGTCCGGTGCTAGAATAGAGAGCGAGTCTCTGACGTCAGTCGCGATGACCGCGAAAACCCGTACATTCCTTTTCACAAGGACTTTTGCGGTGAATAGCTGATCCGGGCTAGGAATTTTGAGTTTATTGAAATTGGTCATCCAATTTAGGCATTTAATGTTTGTTTAGAATATTGCATTCACTTACTTACGATACCGTCTTCGCGGTCGAGTGGTAAGTGCTTTAATTGCCACCCCAAAAGTTCCAGGTTCGATTCCCGGCGATGGCAATGTGATTGTCACACTGTTTGGTCTGGTGCAGAATTCACGTGACAATAAAATGGTTATTATATTATTCCTTTATTCTTCTACAAGTGCCCTGTCGATTCCCCCTAACGTTGGTGATCACCTCGGCGAACCTGTCCCTGTCCTGCGCCGCTCGGAACAGCTCCTCCACACTTCGGATGCCGGTCCACTCCGTTTGTCTCCTACCAAGCCCTCGGCATCCCTCAAATTTCCCCTCCAATATTAGTTGAAGAAGGTGGTACTTTTCCCCACGCAGTATATGACCCAGATGTGAGATCTTTCGAACCTTGATAGTTGATAACAGTTCCCTGTCAACTCTAACTCGCCTCAGGACTTCGGTATTGGTAACCATGTCTGTCTAGGGAATTCTGAGCATTTCGCGATGGAGCCACATTTCAAATGCTTCCAGTCTGTTCATTAAGTTGACTTTCAAAGTCCACGTTTCACATCCATACAATAAAACAGACCACACATAGCATTTGATCATTCTCTGGCGGAGTTTCAAGTTTATGTTATCATTGCAGAAGAGTGATTTAATTTTATTAAACGTAGCTCTTGCTGCCTCAATTCTGCATTTTATCTCTACATCTTTATTTATTGATCATTTACCAAGTACATGGTTTTAATACCTCCCAACTGGGGTAACCCGTTCTAGGGAGGCATTCCTAGTACTCTATATAATTTCAATATATAATATAATTTACAATTTTAGGGAGCAGTTAAGGGGAGCAACACATATCCTAAAGTGTATAACTTAAAATTAATTGACTTATATATTATATAACACTATTTAAACACTATATTGTCTTATATAACACTATTTAAACTATTTACTTATTTTATAAATTATACTACATTCAAGCTGCCCTTTTTTTAATGTCTCGGTAGTTACATGTTTTTTGTAATTGTGCATTGTCATTTTTTGTGGGTCGTTTATAGTTTTGTTAATTATGTTATAGAGTTTGGGTCCAAGATAGTAGAAATGTCTTTGCGCATAAGAAGTTTTAGTTTTTGGTACAAAATGGTTATGTTTGTTGCGTGTGTTGTACGTTTGTTGTCCTTTTAAGTGTCTGTCGGTGCCCTTGTGGTAGTGCACGACTAAATTTCTTATATATAGTTGTATTATGTCCGGTACTTGAAATTCATCGTATAGTTGGTCTGAGGGGAATCGATATGGTTTTTTGTTAATGACTCTAATTGTCTTTTGGGCTACAATGACTGAGTTAAGTGTAGTAATCTTTGGGTCAAGAGAATTATTATTTTAATGTACATAAATCCCGTATGGATGGGCCAAGGGAGTGCATGAGCTAAGCTGAGGAAAGGCAACGCTGTCTCTATAACAGCTTCGGGTAAGCGGAGGGAGCCCTCTATGGCTCGGAATAAAAAAATCTCTGCAGCTGAAGATTAACACAAAAATGTAGAATTTAATTGTTAAACAACTCTAAATAGTTTTGAGATAATCATCAGTAAGGATCATCATAATGTATTTTGAAACCAATAAAGAAAAGAAAAACACTTATTTTACTTTTTATCTATTTACAAACACTTGGAATTCTTTGGCTGGACATGACGAATGCCATCACGTGCTTATCAACACATACAAATTTCTAATCAGACTTATAAATGCGTATTTTCCGGTGAACCAGATATCGGCACGACACAATCCAACAGTGTCATGTGACCGAAATAGGTTTTCCTCGCAGGGGAGGTGAATGCCCCTCTCGCGTTACGTTTTTTCGGAATTCGGTTATTTATTTCGATTTACGATTTTTGAGTGGGCGAGATCCCAACCGTTCAGACCCCTGGCGTCCGGCGCGTCCCGCGACATCAAAACAACTAAAAAAAAACATTTATTCATTTGATTTATTTTCACTTATAGCAACACGTGAATACATTCTTCCGAAGGCTACGCAATCGTTAAAACGCCGATGATTTTTTTGTGAACGATGTTTTGAATCAACATATCACATTTAATCTGATGTAACAAACACTCTGGAATTCTGGAACACATGTTTCGAAGATATTCATCAGCTTCCCTAGTATCTAAATAAAACGACCTTCGTGGCTGAGTGGCAAGAGCTATGACTGCCGTTCCGAAGGTTCCGGATTCGATTCCCAGCGATGGCCGTGCGATAATCAATAGAGACCTTTCATTATTATTATTAGACAAGGTGGGAAGAGCAATTAGTCTGCTGAACGCGGTCTCCTCAGAGATAGACGTCTTTCATATTAGTGAAGGTACGTTCAGGAGACAAATACTTAAGAAAGTATCTTGTCTTCCTAATGTCGAACCATCTCTAATGCGTTCCTGGTATTATGTTGTATTTTTATAATATTTTACCTGTACCCAATAAATGCCTCAAACATTTTCCTGTTTGTAATGTCTTTTGAGTTAATAAACTGATTTGATTTGATTATTTTCTTCATTACATTTTCATTCACACCGCATTCACTTCTTATATTTGCATTTGACACTCTATCGTATACAGATTTATCGTACATTCGTCTTAGAGGTCTCATTTCTACTGCATTTATTCTACTTTCATCCTTATTTTGCCAGTTCCATTATTCTTATCCATACATAAGAGACGGCACCTTTGTGTATATCTATCTGATATATGTAATTCGTAATATCACGTAATAACGACTCAATTATGATCGCCCCCTTCTAGTTTGGATAGGGAAAACGTAGCATTATGTCTTGTACCTATTTGGTAATATTTTATTTCCCTCGCAAATTGATGTAAATACCCCACTTTATTTCCCCCTGGGATTAGGTACTTGCTCACGTAAGAGATATATTATAGTGCCTGCATAACCTTCGTTGTACGCGTAATTTTTTTAAATTTAGAATTGTGTATTTTATCTGATGGATAAAGGGAATAAAGGGGATCAAATCCAATCCTGATATGGTTTAGACAGGTTTCCTTGATTTTGAATGCGACAAATGAAATAAACGATCCAATTTCATCTCGAGGTTACACGGTTATCTATGACCACAGAGATAATTACTTATTAAATCAGATTTGTTTATTGTTAAATGTGACGAAAAAGTATATGTTAACGATGTAAATGGAACTAAAAATAGAGGACGACCGAGGAAAACGTGGCACGATCAAATAAATCAAATATTGACGAATTTTTGATGAATTAAAACACTATTTTTCCACTTTTGAAATTGGAAAAAAAAATTATTAATGAAAACAAAAACAAAAATGATGCAATTTTTTTTTGCTGAATTTCTGAGGTATCTTTACATGAGGGAGTATGGTAACTATCCGTGGCTCTATCCCACGGCATTTCTTTTGGGCATGCTTGGGACCAACTCCCTGCAGCTTCGAAGATATGGACATCTCATAACCCATTTCTTTAGATTACTCAGGGGATATTTCGAGAACTTGGCCGTGCTGGAGGGTGTTCGACTTTTTGTCCCTGATAGATATTTCCGACTGCGATAGCATAGATTTTTTTACCTACCGGCCGCCAGAACTAATCTGCCTCTGGTGACTTAGTAAAAGTACGTTCAGAAGGCAAATACCTTTGATTTTGGAGAGTATCTTGTCTTCCTTATGTCCAACCATTTCTCATACGTTTCTGGTAGTATACTATATACTTCTTCTTCGATGGCCTTACAGCCCATATCGAGCCTTAGCCTCCAGTATTCTTCGCCTCCTGTTCTTCGCTTCGACGCTCCAATCTGACACTCGTCACAATTTCGCCCCATCTCTCCCAACTTCATCGCAGCCTTGGTCGTCCAATTGGTCTCCTACCACCTGGGTGCCACTCCAGCAATCTTTTTGGGGTTCGCGATGACGGCATCCTCTGCACGTGACCGGCCCATCTCAGTCTATTCAGTCTGACCTGTGTGGAGAGATTGGGAGCTTTGTAAATATAGTACAGCTCGTCATTATGCCGCACTCTCCAGCCTTCATCGTCATTCACGGGTCCCAGAATTCTGCGCAGCATACTACTATATACAATATATTATTTTACCTGTTCTTAATAGATGCCTTTGTAATGTCTATTAATTAAATAAACTGATTTGATTTGATAAGGGTTGCCGACCACAATAATTCGTATTATTACTTCAAACGATCCAATTTCATCTCGAGGTTACACGGTTTCCTTATGTAAGGGCGTCAGTGAATACGGAACGAAGTGAAGAAAATAGGGTACAGCCATTGCGTAAGTTGGAGCTAATATTAAGCCGGTTTACGTAACGATAGGTCGCCGGATTTCTGGGGAAGCCAAACAAACCGATAGAGGACACATTTTATCGGAGAGAGTCCGGTGACGGATACATCTCTAATTAATGGGCGATTTTTATATAAACTTAATACTGTTCTATATAATGTAGAGGTGGTATATTGAAAGAAGTGTTTGGGCAGGCAACAAAGTGAATGGTGCACTTAAAGTTGTCATCGCAAACAATAGCTTATCCAAAAAAGCTAAAATGACTGCACAATAGTGTTATTTTACCCTTATGTATTGAAGCGAAGCATGGAACTGCCAAAAGAAGGATGGAAATAGAGTAAATGCAGAAAAAAAATAGATCTCTTAGACGAATGTGTGGAAATCCGAGTATGATAGTGTCGAATGAAAATATAAGAATGGAATGTGGTGCGAATGATAGTGTTATGAACAAAATAATGAAAGAGTCGTTAAGATGGTTTGGACACATGAAAATAATGAGTGAAGACAGAATGGTGAAGAAGGTATATGTTAACGATGTAATCTGAATTAGAAATAGAGGAAGACCGAGGAAAATGTGGCACGATCAAATAAATCAAATATTGAATGTCGACCACCTGATGAGTCAGAATAATCAAGTGCGTGCATGACACTTTGTATGAATGTTGATGAATCGAGGGAAGTATTTCAGGAAAGAACTCTATGGCTGTCCATTATTTGTGCCTTTCCTTTCGGGGAGAAAATAAAGTGAAGGAACGCCGAAGTAGGCAGTAAAAATGGACCGTCTCACTATTCATTCCTGACACACTTCTCTCGCTTCTTTTACATTTATACACAGTATCAACACCCACCTTGATTATTCCGACTTCTCACATGGCCGAAATAAAATATTTTTTATGCATTTGATCGTCCCACCTTTTCCTCGGTCTTCCACTATTAGTCTAGTTTATTGTAAATATTGAGGAAAATGTACGTTTTATGTATTTCATTTTTAATGTGAATGACATATTTTGAGTTGGCATTGCATTATAAATGCCATATTTAATAATTCCGTAGCAAAGCTAAACATTTCTAATACTCGTATATAGCTAAGTGGAAAAGCCACAAGAGCTGAACCTCTGTAAGCCAGAAGATCCAAGTCCAAGTCCAAATTTGAAAAACTTGGTATTATCACTTTTTTATGGCCGTAAACGTCCTCTCTCCATGATGATATTTTTACACCTGTGAAGGACATTTGCGGTCCGAAACATATTTGTAAAAATTGTGCATAGTTTACCATCGTCCTCCCGCAGTCTCGCGTGTGGACGGAGGGGGTGTGTCCATCATTTGGCGGAGTGCCCAAATTATATATATTTGTTTTAGTTCGGAAGCGAAAATTTGTTAACCGGGGAGTTAGGCCAGAAAGTTTCCGGTCGAAGGATGTTCAATGTATAAAGGAATAAACTTTTTTTTTATCTTTGATTATATTTAAGAATTCCATATGTTTTATTAATTAATACACTTAAATTTTCAGCTCTTGAATTTATTTATCGATTTATTGACGACCTTCGTGGCCGAGTGGCAAGCGCAATGACTGTCACACCGAAAATACCGGGTTCAATTTCCGGCAATGGCAGTGTGACAAGTGGCGGTACTCCCATAGAAGCCTAGAAGCCCGGCTTGCGTAAGAAATTTTGAATCAAAACCTCTACTGGCTTACAGAGGTTCAGCTCTTGTGGCTATTCCTCTTATGTCTGATGGGAACATTGTTGGAAGGTGACTTGGTGGGTTGTTAATATAATAATAATAAATTGGATAATTTATAAAGCGCCATTTTTTATGAATTGCTCATCTCAAGGGCGCTGTAGAAGATGCTCCGTTTTATCAACTAGATAATAATAATAATAATAATGATAAAAAATATATATAAACATATTTAGTATGAGGGCTGCACCCGACGAAATTGATCAGCCCTTCCTGTCAGGAAATGATAATTTGAAAAGGTGCGTTTTGAGTCTCGATCTAAACTCTGATTGATTCTCAATGCACTTAAGATCTGCTGGAAGACTGTTCCAGGCTGAAGGGCCGGCTACCGCGAAGGCTCGGTCGCCAAAGTTTGTGCTTGGACAGCGTTTTGGCACAGTCAATCTACCGATCGCAGAAGACTTAGCTGATTGCAATGTAGACTGTCTAGCATTCAGGTTCTCGTTGATGCAGAGTTCAGATATATAAGCTGGTGTCGTTCCATGCAACGCTTTATAGACCGTCCAGCAGAGCTTGTATTGTATCCTTTCTGGACATTTCAGCCAGTGGAGCTCCTTAAGATGCTGTGTTATGTGACAACTCTTTGGCACATCCCTTATCAGTCTTGCTGCTGCATTGAATACAGACTGGAGTTTATTTATTTGCTGTTTGGGGATGTTGGCGTAGACACCATTGCAGTAATCTAGTCAGGATACGACGAAGGAATTGATCAGTGTTTTAAAACTGTCAATGGGAATATTTATTTTAGTTGATTTATGCGGGGGCATGATTACATAGATTTGGTGGTTTTGATTCTAAATTTCTTACGCAAGCCGGGCTTCTGGGCTTCTATGGGATTACCGCCACTGAGTGTGACTGACACTGTCTTTCTTTGGTTTGGTGTAGAATTCACGTGACAATAAAATGGCGATATACACGATAGCAATATGATAGCTGTGCCCTTTTAAATCAATTTGGCTCGCGCTGTAATAATGTAAAGAGTGATTCAACAAGATAATAATAATAATAATTTATCTAAGTGTTTTTTTTATTATTTTTGGTATTTTTATCTTACAGAAATTATTTCAACACTGGTTAGGGTCTAACTTGTTTACGAGTTTATCCGTTGTCTGTTCTTCGTTTGAATCATTAATTTAATATGCAATAAAGCGTCGCTGTCGAAAGAAAGTCAAAATTGGAAGTAGTAAAAAAATACCGTTTTTTTAATTATTATTTAAAATAAACTTCCATGAAGAATTTTCAGAAAAATCATTTGAATTTTATTATATTTTATGGCAGTTTCAAATGATATTTAATAATGCCCTAGCTGCTCCAAATTTTGCATATAAAATATATTAAAAATTTGGAGAAAACTGGCGTTCTTTTTTAAATATATTGCTTGACATATGATGCTCGAGAAAATACCAATGACGAGTGTGCCTCAAAAATGCACCGAAATGGGTTAATATGCCCTAGACATTTCATAATGCCTAAGACTGGCGAAACATGTCATTCACATAAAATATAATGAAACTTCTATAAAACAGACTTTTTATTTGTATTGATTAGTTAATTCTATCATTTTATATTGACGTGCTTTAAATATGACGATGATGAAGACACCGGGGATGGTAGCAGGCAAAACTTGATTGAGATTGCAAAAGAGATTGCGTGAGGAACACCAGAATAAGATAGATATACGAGGCTGGGGATATTATAAAACGGGAGCAAACAGCCATGTAAATAACAGTACGGTCATGTCCAAAGAATGGACACCAGCAACCCCCCTTTATTACCCTTAATGATCTGCCACAGGAGACTCGTCTTCGTAAAAGACCTCTTTAAAAATGCAAGAACAACTGAATATCCACCTCACGGGAGTAGTAACCCTCTTGAGAACATACAACATAGGTCTATAGCAAGGAAGAAGTACCATAAATATGTATAAATTTGCATGGTTAGCCAGTAATCATTTATTCTAGAAGTTGCAACAATTTAAATGAGATTACTCGTATGTACTTGGCGCAATCTACTGGCAATCTCAGCCCTTGAGTACAATGTAAGAACACGGGATTACAATGTTGCATTGCCGATGTTCCTTCTGTCTTGTTTACTCTCGCGAGTATTGCTATTGCTATTCTCGTGTGCGTTAACGTTACGCAGAGGCGTCGTTCGCGTAAAGTACGTACGATTCAAATTGTTAAACACTATGTTGACAACACAATAATTGCCAATTCCGGACAGTATGCAAAACCAGATGACGAGTGGTTTAAGTCGATAATATTGTTTGCTTTGAGTGGATTGCGCAACTTGTCACAATATACGTGTGTGATTCGCTTTGTTGCCGTGGTGAAAGGCATTTGCGATAGTTTTCTTGTTGCTTAATCTTCCCGTACCGGTGATGTGTAGCCTGTACACATTGTTTCTAATAGCTTTTATATCTATAAATATAATAAATACTGCGTTAATATTTACACATTTTTTCTCTTATACATTTACGCATCGATTGAAATAATCAATCGTCTAATAAATACGTATTGGGCACATTTTATTGAAAATAGGAAATAAATTTCAAATACAATCCAAATATTGAAGTTTTCAATGTCGCGTATTGAAGTGTTAACAGTAAATGTCTTACGACTGTCACAGACATGGAAAGAGCCATGCTTGGAATAACCCTAAGGGACAGATTTAGAAACGAATTTATTCGACAACAAACTACGGTGACTGAGGTGGCTCTGCGGATAGGCGGGCTGAAGTGGCGGTGGGCTGGCCATTTCTGTCGGAGAACCGACGGCCGATGGGGATGAAGGGTTCTGGAGTGAAGACCGCGTACAGGATTCCGTAGAGTTGGACGTCCGCCTACCCGCTGGACCGACGATCTGAAGAGAATTACTGGACATGGATGGATGGGAGCGGCAATGGTTAGGGGGGGCGGTGGCGTGCTTTGGGAGAGGCCTACATTCAGCAGTGAATGACAGATGGCTGATAATGATGTCACAGACACAATTTTTTCATCTCAATGTCGGTTTCTCAATTCACGAGTGCGAGAAATACACATTTTTGAACGGCAAAAAAATATATGCAATCGAATTGTGTTATCAATTTTGACTTCAACTGTAATTTGAAGCAATTGTCTATGAATAATTCATTTTTTGCCGATTTTAAATCAAGTTTGTGTAGCGATTACACTGCACCGTAACGCGCGCTGGAATTTTATGCTTGATTTTAAAATAGGTTAAGGTCACAAGTTTAGTAATCCGGGGTCTCAAATAAATATTTAAGAAAAGATAATAACAAAATTCATTAGGAGTTTCTTTTGTTTTTCAAGCATCAATGAACGCGTTTATAAATTTGAATTCGAACGAAAATGTCGCTTTTGAATCCTTAATTGCGCCCGTAGGGTTACCGCCCCAACTTTTTGTTTTTCCCGCTTTTTTTTTTTAATTTCCTCTGGAGCGGAATCTTTGATATGGCATTGCGTGTAATATGATAACAGCCTGACATTTGATGTTTAGCGCCGTGGATGGTAGGTAAGTACTTAATTATTTGGGTAGGCGTCTCTGGTTTTGTACGATTTCTTCCCTTAATTTCGCTTCCACGGCTTCTCCGGCTTGGCGAAAATCACGCGTAGGTGGGTACGACGTCCCTGACATTTTAAATATTCTTTATCTCACTTGTTCACCTGTTTCTCTTTCTAATCTGGGCTGGAATATTGTATTGAATGTTTTATTTATTTATGGTTTTGACTACGACATATTTAAAGTTCTCTAACTAACTAACCATCACGCCGTCTCCCCGAAGGGGTAAGCAGAAAAAATGGAATGCCACACGTTTCTTTCCTGACATATTTCTCTCGATTCCTCAACATCCATACATCGTGTCATGCACGCGCGTCGATTTCTCTGACTCCTCACGTGGCCGACATTCAATATTTGATTTATTTGATCGTGCCACGTTTTCCTCGGTCTTCCTCTATTTCTGGTTCCATTTACATCATTAACATATAATTTTTTTACCATTCTTTCTTCATTCATTCTTTCCATATGTCCAAACCATCTTAATGATCCTTTCATTATTTTGTTCATGACACCATCATTCGCACCGCATTCACTTCTTATATTTTCATTCGACACTCTACACAGAGTATATACACATTCGTCTAAGAGATATCATTTCTACTGCATTTATTCTACTTTCATCCTTCTTTTGCCAGTTCCATGCTTCGCTTCCATACATAAGGGTCGGTAGAAGAACACCATTGTGCACTGCCATTCTAGCTTTTTTGGATAGGTTTTTGTTTGCGATGACAACTTTAAGTGCACCATTCACTCTGTTGCCTGCCCCAACCCTTCTTTCAATATCCCTCTCCACTGTAAACATACTACCTAAATACACGAACTCAACTACTTGCTCCAAATTTTCACCATTCACGCTAATGTTGCAGACTGTCATGGTTTCTTCCTTTTCTCACTGTCCTAATTATTATCAACTTTGTGCTCGTTCATTTTTGTCAGGTTTTGAATTATTTAAAATGTAGAATGAAATTGTTTTTATGACGACGACCTTCGTGGCCGAGTGGTAAGTGCATTGACTGCCACACCGAAGGTTCCGGGTTCGATTCCTAGCGAGGGCAGCGTGATTGTCACACTGTCTTTGGTCTGGTGTAGAATTCACGTGACAATAAAATGGCGATAGATTAGCTACCTGTCACATGTCATTAGAATCATTATGATAGCTTTAATACCCTTTACATCGATTTGGCTCATGCTGTCATGATATAAAGAACGATTCAACAAACTAATAATAATAATAATAGTATTTATAAACTGTTAAATTAAAAAACTTGATTTTATTTATTTATTTATTAAGGGTAACATACAGCGATATCAATACATATAAAAGAAACATTTAGAATAATTAAAATAAGGCCAATTACATGCTACCACAAATATAAAATAATAGCTAACAATCAACAAATGATAGTGAGAAACAAGATTGAAGTTAAACTAAGACAAAATAAGGTATACATAATATTTAAGAGTTAAAATACTTATAGTACTGGAAATAAAAAATAAAATAAAAAGTAATATACGAGTATTATAATATCACGTAACATCGTGGTCACATCCGCGCCGAAATGTTGCTCCGATCACTTTCTTAAAATTTCGCTCGCTCAAATGAAGGACGTCAATGTCTCCGAAATGCTTGTTGTAGATATCACAGATTCGATACAATGCCGCGCTCAGAGCGTAGTTTGTGCGATAAACAGGAAGACGGAAAACTTGGCTCGCGGTGTGTCTCGTGCGAGACATGGGGGTATTGAGTGACAATTTGCTGAGAAGTTCAGAATTGTCAATTTTAAAGTGAATTATTTTATGAAGTAACATCATATCATAAAGAGTACGTCTATTTTCAAGAGACTCCAAGGAGTGAAAAATTAGGGCAGATTTGTAATCAGAGAACGACTTGCACATTTTAAAATTAATATGTTTAATAAATATGTATTACATAGTATTTTTATTTTTCGCGACAGCTGTTTCGTCAACCTATGTTGACATCATCAGGTGTTACAAACATAGGTCAACATAGGTTGACGAAACAGCTGTCGCGAAAAATAAAAATGCAATTGTGATGCATTAAACAAAGTTTTTTAATTTATCAGTTTATAAAATTAAAGTATCATAGTGTTTCGGCCAAAACAATGGACTATTTATTAGTATTTAATATAATACAAGAAAAATTTACCGTTCTCAATGGAGTTCTATTTCCAACCCTTATGTATGGAAGCGAAGTTTGTAACTGGCAGAAGAAGGATGAGAGCAGAATAAATGCGGTACAAATGAGATCCCTTAGACGTATGTGTGGTAAAACGATGTACGATAGAGTTTCAAATTCTGATATTAGAAAGGAACAAAATTATGAAAGGATCACTGCGTTGGTTTGGTCACATGGAACGTATGGATGAAGAAATAATGGTTAAGAATGTTTACGTTAACGATGTGAATGGAGTACGGTGTCGAGGTAGACCGAGGAAAACATGGCATGACCAAGTCAATCTAATTTTAAAGGTTGGCCATGTTAAGTAGATAGAATCGACGGTGTCTCATGATAGAGTAGTGTGGCGGTCCATTCTCTCTGCCTACCCCTGCGACGAAACGGCGTGATGATTTGTTTATTTATAACTGTAAAAGTATAGTTCTGGTATAGTAATCTTGAAGAAATATCATAATTATTTTTTACGTATCCTCGTTTTTTTTCTTTGAGGGATTCGTTCGAGTTGACTCTGCCGCTACGTCTCTCGGCTCCATGTGTGAGTTTCATAATGCGCTTCGTTGTGTTTGTGAGAGTGTGTGATGTGCGCCCGTGTGCGGTCTATTTCCGACGGGCGGGCGGGCGGGTGGGTGGGGGGCGTCCACGTGGTCGTAGCACGTGGCGGGGCTGACGTCACCAGACCGGTGCGCGCGCACCCGAGGCGACCTCTAAAATTTTTACCGAATAATCGAGGTGGCCTCCTAGCATGGACCGATCCGTCACGGATTCGGTAAAATCATTCGTTTTATCAATTGTTTTTATTTAAATGTTTTATTTCATATTGCTTGTTGTTATTTTTTAGCATAGTTGCTTCTTAAACTGGTAATATACGTTTATCAATCGATTATGAGGTGTTTATCAAAATTTGAAATTCTCAGGCTCTGGGTCCAAAAACTCCTGTAACCGTGCGTCGGGACGTGGGTTCGATTCTAACCACAAAACAGGGTCCCAAAACTGATGTGTTGAAAATATTATATTCACATATCGCACCGTGAGTGTAAAACCGACGTAAGTGCAAATATACAGTTTGGGAATATGGGAGTTTAAAGATTTTATATTGCTTGGAAAAACTGTTTTTTTTTTTTTAATAAACCAATGATTTTCGGTTTATAGTATATATTACCTATAAACCGAAAATCATTGGTTTATTTAAAAAAAAAAACAAACAGTTTTTCCAAGCAGTATGAAATCTTTAAACTCCCATATCTCCAAAATGTATATTTGCACCTACGTCGGTTTTACACTCACGGTGCGATATGATATTGAAATTTTAAGTGTCAATTTACCTTTTTTTCACACTCAAAAGAGAAGAAATCGGCGTTTTAATAAATAAATATTTTGGTAAATAAAATATCAGTGTTATTGTTTGCCTGCTGCGATGTTTTTCAAAATACTAACGATAAAAGTTGTACCTGTCTACTGGATGAGAGCTATCTCTATCTCGCGTATTTGTTCATACTAGCGTACGAGCGAGATTCACTATTTATCACACAAGTATTTCAATTCGAGCATTATGAGTCATCTTTTCGGCAATGATGATCGCGCTCAGCATTTTCGATGTTTTTTGGTAACAATATTAAATTATAATCAAATGATTTAACTCTTGATGGAAGTTCATTTTAAATAATAATTAAATAAAACAATGTTTTTTTTTTAAACTACTTCCACATTTGTCTTTAATTCGAAAGTTGTCGAAATAGAGACAAATGTGGAATTCGTTATAATAAAAAAACGTCGTTTTATTTAATTATTATATATATTTTTTTACAATTGACTAAATATTATATAACAATTCTATTGGTTTCCTTAAAGTGGAAGAGAAAACGGGTAGATCCCCACTTTTTGTCTTCTGATATATCTCGTCTTTGTATATCTAAAATTGTCCATATTCATATGGCGTATCAATAATGTACGCATAATTAATACGAATGAAATCGTCTGTTTTCTAGTAATTTTATTATATTTTAAGGAAATGACATGTTTCGCTTTGCATTATCAAATGTCATAGTGCCTTAATAAATCTAAAGTGTTATTCCCATAAATTAATGTAAATTTTCTAGAAAACAGACTTTTTCGTTCGTATTAATTATTTTTTATAGTTTTACATAATTGTTCATGAAATAAATAATAATAAGATATATTTAAAATTTCAGAATATCATTTCATTCATTTTATTATGATAAGTCTCTTTTTTATATTTTCCCCGTCAAAGATCTCATTCCTTATGTATGGAAGTGAAACTTGGAGCTGGCAAAAGAAGGATGAAAGTAGAATAAATGCCGTAGAAATGAAGTCACTGAGAAGAATGTACGGGAAAAGGATATATGATCGAACGACGAAATATTAAAGAAATGTTTTCCATCATAAGTAAAATTTAAAATAGGATCCCTGGTATGGTATCAAATACTAAAAGGCGGCCACATTCGAAGTCGGAAAAATCGACGAGCGTGCATGTTACGATGTAAGAATGTAAAGGTATGTCAGGACAGAGCAGTATAGCGGTCCATTCTCTCTAAGCCGTCACAGAAACCCGAAGAAAGAATCTAAGCCGTCACAGAAACCCGACTATACGGATGAATGAATCTGGCATCAGGTTCAAGAGTTCGCTCAAGTACCTAGGTGTTCAGGTGGACATGTCGCTCTCATTCCTGGGGCATGTAAAGGCGGTATCTGAGGGGTCCGCGAATCTGTTCATGCAGGTCAGGCGCCTCAGCACTGCGGCGTGGGGCCTTCGGGCGCCGGCGATTCGGTTACTATACAAAGCCGTGTATGTGCCCCGAATCACGTACGCGGCGGGTGTGTGGTCGGGTCGTCTAGCGGTTCGGACGGTGTCCTCCGCACTGCTGAGGGGCCAACGCGTGCCCCTCTTAGCTCTGACCGGTGCCTACAGGACTGCCGCCTCGGTGGCGCTTCCGGTAATTGGAGGGGTTCTCCCTGCCGATCTGGAGGTGCTGGCGGTTGTCAGGAGACGCCTCAAGCGGGGCGAGAGGGTGACCCATCTGGGCCTCACTCTTGCCCCTGAGGAGGACGGACTTACAGCCTTGCGCGGAAGGATAAGGGAGGCTTCCATGTGTGATTGGCAAAAGAGATGGGACGAATCGCCCAGAGGGAGGTGGACCCACTCTTTCTTTCCCTCCTTGAGAAGAAGGATGAGCAGTGAGTGGATCGCCTTGGATCACCACGTTGTGCAGATGCTCTCGGGCCACGGAAACTTCCGTGCCAGGCTCCATGATTTTGGTCTGGTGCCGGACCCGGAGTGTACGTGCGGCGGGGGGCCCCAGACGGCCTTCCACATCCTCTGGGAGTGTAGTTCCCTGGTGAGCGCGCGGAATCGGATGATAGATGATGTAAAAGTGGCTGTCCGCCCGGTCTGGAACTCAGATCTGACGGAGAGTCAACATAACTTTGGGTGTTTGAAAGTATTCGTGAGAGCGTGGATTAATGCATTTGCCGAGGCCGACACTTAGCCGGCCTCCAAGTATATAAGGATGCTGGGGCTACTGCTCCTGGATAGAGGGGTTTTTACGGTTGTCTACCCCACCGGAATTCACCGGAATTTGTGCTGTTTCTTGCCCTCTGAGGGTGCGCTGTTTTCCAGCTGGGAGAGGGAGGTTGCCCCTCTGTGACGGGTCTCGTTCCTCTCCCTGTTGGCCATAATAATAATTTGTGCAGTGGTTTTATTTATTTATTTAATATTATGAAATGCTTCCTAAACCTCGTCCTTTGTCCTACATGCCAAAAACTGTACTCTACGTTATTATTATTATTATTTTTCTTTCCCCCATCCCGCATTTGTCTCTTCTGCCTCTCCTGTTCTTCCCGCTGTATATTCCTGCGGTGTATAATTTATCTTTTATGAAATGTTCATGTATTATATATTATGCTTATTTATTTATTCAATAAAGTACAGCGGAGCATAGAAGTGAAATTGAGTAGATTAAATGTGGTCTGGCACCCCCTTTGTTGTTGCCGTATTTAAATGTAAGTCCCGGATGGACCGGGGACAGGCCCAGGGAGTGTACGAGCGAGGCTGATAAAAGGGCGCCGTTACGCCCTATAACAGCCTCGGGTATGTGGCGGGAACTTCTATGGTCCATTCTCTCTGCCTACCCCTCCGGAGAAACTGCGTAATGGTTAGTTAGTTAGTTAAATCTCATGTCTACCACGCTTTAGTCTCTATATTGTTAATTCCAATTCTACACTGCCATAAAAATCCGTTTTAGTTTTTAACCTCACTGCTATGTTAAACTGTTTTTTTCATTGTCAAAGCATTACTGTGTTTATTATTTGGGTGATGGCCGCCCGTGAAAAAAATAATGACACCGTTTGTTGGTCGGCCATTTTGTATGCAGTTTTTTTTACACAAAATGGCCAACACGTGTCAAATGGACAAAAAATACATTCTTGTTATGTTTTTCCTATCTTTTATCGTATTTTAAATGTTCTAATGTATTTTTTATTCCATTTCAGGTATGTTGGCCACTCGTTCAAATAGTATGGATTAAAGCGCTGCGAAAATATAATATGGTATGTAATAAATAATTCTTATAATGTAATTGTGAGGTTGCAGACGAATTGGAAGCATCCGTAATGTTTGTAATCTTTGTGTAAAATGAATGAAATGAAAAGTTAATATTTCTATTCAACCATTTGTCAATATGAACATGCTAGCATGACAATAGGTAGAAAATGTTGTCGAAGATTCTTATTCGTAACATGAAGATGGAGGAGTTATCGAAAATTTTGATGAAAAATCTGTTTTCTAGAAGTTAAATTAAATTATTATTACGAAATTTTATGAATTAAAACACTGTTTTTTCCACTTTTAAGTTTATTTATCTCGACATGTTTCGAAGGCTTACACCTTCATCATCGGGAAAACGAAATAAAATGTTTATATCGTTCTCCCGATGATGACGGTGAAAGCCTTCGAAACGTGTCGAGAAAAATAAACTCAAAAGTGGAAAAAAACAGTGTTTTAATTTATAAAAATTCGTCATTATGAAATTCCATAGTGTTCACGCCTTCAGTTTATCAAAAATTAAATTTATTATTATCACTTTTTTTTATCACTTTTTACATCATTACAGTGTGAGCCAAATCAATGTAAAGGGTATAGCTATCATTTTGATTCTCATGCTAGCTAATCTATCGCCATTTAATTGCCACGTGAATTCTACACCAGATCAACGACATTGTGACAACCACACTACCATCGCCGGGAATCGAACCCGGGACATTTGGTGTGCCAGTCATAGCTCTTGCCATTCTGCCACGCGAATTATATAATGACAACCTTCTTGGCAGAGTACAGCAAAAGCTATGACTACCACTAACGGCTATGACTACCACTAACGGCTACGACTAGCCGAAGCTCAGATGAAAAGTGGACAAGAAGACTGCTGACTTGGAGACCGTGGACGGCAAAGAGAAGTGCAGGGCGACCGAAACTACGGTGGAAGGATGAACTGAACAGACACGTCGGAATAACCTGGATGCAGTCTGCACAGGACAGAGTGACATGTAAGAGAATGGAGGAGGCCTTTGTCCAGGAGTGAACGGGAACAGGCTGAGGAAAAAGAAGAAGATGATTACCACACCGAAGGTCTCAGGTTCATTTCCCGGCCATGGTAGTGTGGCCAGTCAAACAGTCTTTGGACTGGTGTAGAAATCACATGATAATAAAATGGCGATAGATTAGCTGCCGCCTACCTCATGTTATGAGAATCAATAAGTTAAAAAATATATATACAGTCTTCAAAATATATGTATAGTTTTCAAAAAAAATATATATATATATATACAATATAGTCTTCAAAATAAATATATACATTTTTTAATTGTATCTCAATAGAGACGAAGAAACAAACTGGAAACTGAATATGGATGATCAAGGTGTTTACAGGACTTATGACCTGTCATTGGTTGGGTTAAGCGCACGCTTTATGTAATTACAACATTCCCCATTCCACCATTGTTATTATGATCATGTATGATACATTTTTTGGAAGTTGTATATATACTCCAAATTCATACTTATCTTCACGTGGCAGTTCCAGTTAGCCATCTATGTAGATTTGATTGTACTAATTAATTTTTAATATTAATCTATACAATCCATCCACTAACGCCATCTATGAAGAATGATTGTTTAGCATTTAGCAAACTACTTTATTAACACAATGCGAAGAGGCTACCGCCTCCTATCGTACTGTTAGAAGTCGCCTGGAGTATCCACTCCTATTTTATACGCCAAATAATTGACCAGAATATTTACAAATATTTGTGAAAATGTATACTTACATCTGTATACGAATCCTGGATTTTCACCTGTGGGTGGTTAATTTAAATTTTTAATTGTATCTCAATAGAGACGAAGAAACAAACTGGAAACTGAATATGGATGATCAAGGTGTTTACAGGACTTATGACCTGTCATTGGTTGGGTTAAGCGCACGCTTTATGTAATTACAACATTCCCCATTCCACCATTGTTATTATGATCATGTATGATACATTTTTTGGAAGTTGTATATATACTCCAAATTCATACTTATCTTCACGTGGCAGTTCCAGTTAGCCATCTATGTAGATTTGATTGTACTAATTAATTTTTTAATATTAATCTATACAATCCATCCACTAACGCCATCTATGAAGAATGATTGTTTAGCATTTAGCAAACTACTTTATTAACACAATGCGAAGAGGCTACCGCCTCCTATCGTACTGTTAGAAGTCGCCTGGAGTATCCACTCCTATTTTATACGCCAAATAATTGACCAGAATATTTACAAATATTTGTGAAATGTATACTTACATCTGTATACGAATCCTGGATTTTCACCTGTGGGTGGTTAATTTAAATTTTTAATTGTATCTCAATAGAGACGAAGAAACAAACTGGAAACTGAATATGGATGATCAAGGTGTTTACAGGACTTATGACCTGTCATTGGTTGGGTTAAGCGCACGCTTTATGTAATTACAACATTCCCCATTCCACCATTGTTATTATGATCATGTATGATACATTTTTGGAAGTTGTATATATACTCCAAATTCATACTTATCTTCACGTGGCAGTTCCAGTTAGCCATCTATGTAGATTTGATTGTACTAATTAATTTTTTAAGATTAATCTATACAATCCATCCACTAACGCCATCTATGAAGAATGATTGTTTAGCATTTAGCAAACTACTTTATTAACACAATGCGAAGAGGCTACCGCCTCCTATCGCTCTGTTAGAAGTCGCCTGGAGTATCCACTCCTATTTTATACGCCAAATAATTGACCAGAATATTTTACAAATATTTGTGAAAATGTATACTTATATCTGTATACGAATCCTGGATTTTCACCTGTGGGTGGTTAATTTAAATTTTTAATTATATCTCAATAGAGACGAAGAAACAAACTGGAAACTGACTATGGATGATCAAGGTGTTTACAGGACTTATGACCTGTCATTGGTTGGGTTAAGCGCACGCTTTTATGTAATTACAACATTCCCCATTCCACCATTGTTATGATCATGTATGATACATTTTTGCCAATCAAATCTACATAGATGGCTAACTGAACTGCCACGTGAAGATATGTATGGATTTGGAGTATATATACAACTTACAAAAATGTATCATACATGATCATAATAACAATGGTGGAATGGGGAATGTTGTAATTACATAAAGCGTGCGCTTAACCCAACCAATGACAGGTCATAAGTCTTGTAAACACCTTGATCATCCATATTCAGTTTCCAGTTTGTTTCTTCGTCTCTATTGAGATACAATTAAAAATTTAAATTAACCACCACAGGTGAAAATCCAGGATTCGTATACAGATGTAAGTATACATTTCACAAATATTTGTAAATATTCTGGTCAATTATTTGGCGTATAAAATAGGAGTGGATACTCCAGGCGACTTCTAACAGTGCGACAGGAGGCGGTAGCCTCTTCGCATTGTGTTAATAAAGTAGTTTGCTAAATGCTAAACAATCATTCTTCATAGATGGCGTTAGTGATGGATTGTATAGATTAATCTTAAAAAATTAATTAGTACAATCATATCTACATAGATGGCTAACTGGAACTGCCACGTGAAGATATGTATGGATTTGGGAGTATATACAACTTCCAAAATGTATCATACATGATCATAACAATGGTGGAATGGGGAATGTTGTAACTACATAAAGCGTGCGCTTAACCCAACCAATGACAGGTCATAAGTCCTGTAAACACCTTGATCATCCATATTCAGTTTCCAGTTTGTTTCTTCGTCTCTATTGAGATACAATTAAAAATTTAAATTAACCACCCACAGGTGAAAATCCAGGATTCGTATACAGATGTAAGTATACATTTCACAAATATTTGTAAATATTCTGGTCAATTATTTGGCGTATAAAATAGGAGTGGATACTCCAGGCGACTTCTAACAGTGCGATAGGAGGCGGTAGCCTCTTCGCATTGTGTTAATAAAGTAGTTTGCTAAATGCTAAAACAATCATTCTTCATAGATGGCGTTAGTGGATGGATTGTATAGATTAATCTTAAAAAAATTAATTAGTACAATCAAATCTACATAGATGGCTAACTGGAACTGCCACGTGAAAATAAGTATGGATTTGGAGTATATATACAACTTCCAAAAAAATGTATCATACATGATCATAACAATGGTGGAATGGGGAATGTTGTAATTACATAAAGCGTGCGCTTAACCCAACCAATGACAGGTCATAAGTCCTGTAAACACCTTGATCATCCATAGTCAGTTTCCAGTTTGTTTCTTCGTCTCTATTGAGATATAATTAAAAATTTAAATTAACCACCCACAGGTGAAAATCCAGGATTCGTATACAGAGATAAGTATACATTTCACAAATATTTGTAAATATTCTGGTCAATTATTTGGCGTATAAAATAGGAGTGGATACTCCAGGCGACTTCTAACAGTGCGCTAGGAGGCGGTAGCCTCTTCGCATTGTGTTAATAAAGTAGTTTGCTAAATGCTAAACAATCATTCTTCATAGATGGCGTTAGTGGATGGATTGTATAGATTAATCTAAAAAATTAATTAGTACAATCAAATCTACATAGATGGCTAACTGGAACTGCCACGTGAAAATAAGTATGGATTTGGAGTATATATACAACTTCCAAAAATGTATCATACATGATCATAACAATGGTGGAATGGGGAATGTTGTAATTACATAAAGCGTGCGCTTAACCCAACCAATGACAGGTCATAAGTCCTGTAAACACCTTGATCATCCATAGTCAGTTTCCAGTTTGTTTCTTCGTCTCTATTGAGATATAATTAAAAATTTAAATTAACCACCCACAGGTGAAAATCCAGGATTCGTATACAGATAAGTATACATTTCACAAATATTTCCAAGAACACTCTTTACGTGGCAGTTTATACAATCTACATACTAACGCCATCTATGAAGATTTGTGTTTATTAAGCATTAAACCGAACACCTTTTTTTTTTAATTTTTAATAAATGGAGCGAACGATATTAGTAATTACGTAAGTAGAAGAAAAAAATATACAAAAACGTTTTACTTTTGCATCCAACGTTAATAAAGAAACTATATTACAAAGGTTCTTGGGTATTAATTTTCTTTCCAGGCATTAAAAATGAACAAGCTAGCTTCATAATAGACAAGAACCTTAGTTGATCTCAAGGGAGCTTTCAACCCTGGCATAATGCAGTATCTTCCACTAACGGAAATAATATCCTTTTTGTTAACCCTTTATAAGTTTTGTTGTTGATAATATGCGGTATTTGAGTTTATTTGCGATTTTTTTATGAATTTAACACTGTTTTTTACTTATGAGTTTATTTTTCTCGACATGTTACGAAGGTTGCATGTTACAAGATCCCGATTTCCGAATTCCAATTCAACAAATCTTTTCAAATCTTTTCAAAGTAAAAAAATAGTTGAGCAATGAATGAATTTTCCTGAATTAAGGGCTCCGGTTATGAGGTCAGATAAACAACTTGGTGAAAATCTAAAAAAACGTTTTTTTCAAATAAATTAATACGATAGTTTATATCGCTTTCCCGACTATGAACGAGTAGAACCTTCGAAGCATGTCGAGAAAAGTATATTTAAAATTGGAAAAACAGTACTTTTGATGTTTGAGGTATTAGTTTTGTAAAACTCCATCCATAACAGATAATAGTTAACACGAATGTTTATTGGATTAAATTTATATAAATAGTGACAAATGTATTTCTCCTTGCGAGGGCATTCGCAAACATAGAATGTTGAAGAGATGCCCTTACAAGGCGAAACAAATTTGTCACTATTTTTAAATTACTGTTAAAATTTTAAAACACTGTTATAATATCACAATTTCTTTTAATTCACTGAGAGTGTTGCGACAGCTGTTTCGTGAACCGATGTTGGCATTATCAGGTGTTACAATAATTTAATCGCAACGGCACATTGAAGTATCATAGCGTTTCGGCCAAAACAATGGACTATTTAACTATTTTATGATTAATATAAATTGAATCCAAGAAAAACCATTAAACAATCGTTTTTACCCTAATCAGTTAACGGAAAAATAGTATTTTTATTAACTCGAACAAAGAGTTTTAATGAATAAAAACAATGGCTCTTAAAAATATAAATATAATAGATGACCGATGGCGGGTTAAGTAAGGACATATCCAATGCCTTGGGAGTTTCTCACAAATTGCGGTAATAAGCTTAAGAAAAAATAAGTTTCAATCGGGAGCTTTCGTAAAGTATTTAGATTGTTAGCAGAACTATCTCCAAAGATACAGGATACGATGCCGGGTCCCAATGGACCAATTATCTCCATCTCAAATTGAAGGGTATCAGATTATGTTCCGGAAGGACGTCTAGAAGAATTTGATTGATGCTATTCGAAATAATTATACAGTATTTCAAAAATAAAGCTGGATTTCATGTTCCTCGTAGACGAGCTTATATAATATGAGTTGTAAATTGAGATATATGGGCTGTAAATAATAAATTCAATAAAGCGGAGAGCTTCTAGTCATATTGTTGTAATTACTACCTTTTGTGAAATACGATCCATGGTTTTGGATATATACTTAAATAATACATAATTTTTTTATGTATATTTTGTTAATACCACATATAATTATTAAATACAATGGTGTTTTATAAACTAAAATGCCACCTTTGTCTTTATTTCGACAGTGGCCGTTTCCATCAGGCTCGCTGTCAATTTAAAGACAAAATGTGTTAAAAAAAAAAAAACATCGTTTTATTCAATTATTATTGTTAATGAACTTTTATCTTTTATCCACTGGATGTGATGCAACTGAACGGTTACAATGTTGAAAAGGTGGAAAAGTTCAGATACCTCGGCAGCATGCTTACAGACACCCTTGACCCAGATGTAGAGTTGAAATGTCGGATTGAGGCAGCAAGAACAGCATTTAACAAAATGAAGTAACTCTTTTGCAATTACAATGTCAACTTAAAACTAAAACAGAGAATGTTAAAGTGTTATGTGTGGTACTGTTCTGTTATATAGGTGTAAGACATGAACATTAAAAGTAAATACAATGAACCGATTAGAGGCATTTGAAATGTGGCTTCACCGAAGAATGTTCAGGATTCCATGAACAGACAGAATGACGAACACAGAAGTCCTGAATTGTGCAGGAGTAAATAGAAAGCTGCTGACATTAATCAAAGTCCGCAAGATTTCATATCTGGTTCACGTTCTGCGAGGAGAGAAGTATCGCCTGCTGCATCTAATATTGAAGGGAAAAAAAGAGGGCCGCAGGGTGGCAGGGAGAAGGCATATCTCTTGGCTGCGCAATGCGAGGGAATGGACGGGTATCGGAACTGTGCAGGAGCTATTCCGGATAGCGCAGGATAGGGAAGAGTTTACCAGAGTGATCGCCAACGTCGGGGGGATCTGACAGGGCACTTTAAGAAGAAGACTGAACTTTTATACTTTTAAGTTTATTTTTCTAGACATTTTTGGAGGCTTTATAACTTCATCATTAAGAAATGACATAAACTGAGCTTATTAACTGAGTATATATAAAATTTTCACATGAAGCACACAATTTGTGGTTATAAATTTTATAATCATTTATGTTAAATAATAAAACATTTTGTATGTAACTAATAAAATTACTTTCATTTCCTAGAAATTTGCTATTTCAAACATTTTTTCGCTTATCTTCTCACCCCTCTGACTTCGAATTATTAGTATTTATTTGTACCTTTTGTTATTTCAAAGATACAAATTTCTTCGCTTATCTCTTTCCTTCTCACACCTACTTCTTCTGATTTCACCACCGTTTATTATTATACTCGTATGGGTATGTATGTAAATGTAAATTTTGTGTTTTCGTTTAGTAATTATACTGCCTTGATGAAGCTTGGGTTTAAACAAAACTAGTTGACATCAATTATAATAAACAATACCGTAGTAAAAAACAAAGTAACACCTAATGATGTCAACATTGGTTGATGAAACAGCTCTCGCGTAAAAGACAATACAATAATGATACAAAAAACAAAGTTTATTCATTAACAGTTTAAAATGTAAAGTTTCGACCAAAACAATGGACTATTTAATAAATGCAAAGTGTTTATGCATTTAATAATTATGAGTATATATCGTTATCCCAATGATGAAGTGTTAAGCCTTCGAAATTTATCTAGAGAAATAAACTCAGAAGTGGAAAAATGTATTATAATTAATAAGAAAAACGTCATTGTAGAATTCACAGTGTCAAATGATAAATTATAAGATACTTGGGTTTTAATATGATACAAAAACCTTAATTATCATTTATTCATAACGTTTTTCCATGTTTCAATCAGTACAAACAAAACATGCGTTATTTCTTATACTTTTGTGTGTCAAAATTCTATATTAGTCTGTTTTTTGTGAGGATAAAGGTGTAGTTTTCAAAAGCCTTACAAAAGTGTATTTTATTGGGCAATCACTAAAATAAACGAGTTAATTCGAAAGCCCTTTTAATAGAGTTTGCAAAAATACGGGATATAGGAAATCGTTATTTCAGCAATGTGGTTAAATATCTCGAAAGCTCTTAACAAAATCTGTTACACATTACAACCGGAGCTTCGGTGAAAAAGCTTGAATTGTAAAAAAAACTTTCTTCTCCTTGAAAGTTCTGCTCCATCGCAATCCTTTTCTTGTAAACACTATAAATCCTGGTGTTCTAACAATGTCGTTTCCCTGTGGGTATATTTTGTCTTCGCTCGTATCTCGTGAAAAAAAGCGATATAAAATATAACAGAACCTTTAAAATGTTCTGAGTTCTGAAATGTTTTGATTTGAAGATTTGAAAGCATTATGTGGAGGCGGAAAATACGCAGACATAATAATTTCACGTGAAAAATAAACGTATTATCCGCTTGATAGTAGATAGCAAATAGTTAAAACTGACCGGATTTGGGTAAGCACTTAGCGTTATGGGATTACAAAACTGTTTTTCTTATTAAGAAAGAAACATTTTTAAAACAAAGTTGTAACTTCAGTAAATCATGATCAAAGTTCTAAAGTATATTGATGGTAAGATATCTAAAATCTGACACTCGCAACAATTTCGCCTCATCTCTCCCGACTTCATCCTTCCATCACAGCTTTGGTCGTCCAACTGAATTCTTGCTAGGTAGCTAAGCTACCAATCATTGGAGAGAAGGGGGAATATCCACTTGGGAGTTCACATCTTTCAGCTTATTGGCGGTCATATACATAACTCGGATGTCTCGAGTGATGTAGGTCTATTTGTCCCTGACCTTCGTCAAAAACAGCACATATTATTTTATTTGCCGCGCTGCAGAACCAACCTGGCAATGGTTATGCGTGTGGGTAGAGCGATCTCATTGCTTAATCGGATCGCCTCGGAGGTCGACATATTTCGTGATAGTGTGAGTTGCCTCAGGGATGCAATATCAATGTTGTGATTGTTATCTCTGATGCCGTAGTATTTATGTATTTTGTTATTTTGAAAATATATCTTATTATGTAGCATTGGTCTTCTACCACTTGTGTGACACTCCAGCATCCTTTTTGGGGTTAACGGTGACGGCATTCTCAGCACGTGACCAACTCAGTCTATTCAATCTAACCTGTGTGGAAAATTTTATTTCTACAAAGATTGGCGATGAGATTCGCAACCCATCACACCGCGTCGCCCGCGGGGGCGACAAGAGAAGAATGCAGTGTCGCATCGGTTAAAGTGTGGCAGTCCATTCTTTCTGCCTATCCATTCGATTAGTTAGAATATGTGGAGTAGCACTGAAAATGTTGGGATTTATTCTCCGAACTAGTAGAGTTTTCAAGGTGGTCCGGAGCCGGTTCGAGTGTGGTTCGGTGATATGGAGTCTCCACGAGGCGAAATACTCGCTCATGTTAGAGAGGGTTCAGAAAAGATTTCTGAGATATCTCTACATGAGGGAGTTTGGTAGCTATCCGTGGCTTTATCCCACTACATTCCTATCGAGCATGCTGGGGACTAATAGTTTACAGATAAGTAGGGATGGGTGCACACTTACCCATTTCTTCAGACTTATCAGAGGATTCTTTGAGAATTCCGTCATCTTGGAGGCTATCCATCTTTATTTTCCGGGTGGTTATCTTCGACAGTGTCAGCACAGACTGTTTTATCTCCCAGCATGCAGAACCAACTTGCCTTTGGTGGTGCCAGTAGGGAGAGCAATCAAACTGCATGATCGCTTCTGATATCGATGTCTTTCATATTCGTGAAAATACTCGTACGTTCAGAAGACAAAAACTCTTGACTTTGGAGAGTATCTTGTATTCCTTATGTCGAACCATCTCTCATGCGTTCCTGTTATTATATTATATATTTATTATATTTAACCTGTTCTCAATAGATGTCTTAAACTATAATAATTGTTTGTGATATCTTTTAAGAAAATTAACTGATTTGATTTGATCAGTTAAAAAAAATATTGCTCGAAAATAAATTACTTAAAAAATACGCAAATCAAAAACGCTCATTACAACGAGCTTTTTTTCGAGCTTTAACGAGATACCCAGAATCCTTAATGTGCTATTTTATTTCTATAACACTACGACTTCCCACGCACTTTCAAGTTTCGCATGATAAAAATTTATGGACTTAATATTTTTGTTGTAATACAATGCTTAACAGAAACAACAGAGCACCTTGCTCCGTGGGCGTAGTAACTGAGTTATAAAGTACTCAAAATAATAAAAATGGACAAAATGACGGGAATTTTATGAATGTAGATTTCAGCGATTATTCTTATGTTTTTTTTCGAGTCTGGAGATGCAAGATTAACGCCGAGTTTCAAAGGAAAACGAGTTTAGAGGAAAAGTAAATTCTTTATTTGTAGCCTCACTTACGTTAACCTTTGAAGATCCGAGATAGAAGTGAGGATTTAAAAATTTCATTTAAAAATAGTTTCTTTACAATTTACTTATAGTTTTTTTTAGAAGTTTGGTTTTTGAACAGGCAACATTGTTTTTACAGAAAGTCAATTTGAAAGTTGACAGTTGATTTGTAGTCAATACGTTTTGCCATTTAACCCTAAATAGACTGACGTCAGAATAGCACTTTCAAATTGTGCAAATTTATTTTGAATATCATGGTTCGGTTAGCCAAATTTATCGTGCACTACGTCCATTGTATACGTTGTAGACATAATCGTCCATCCGAGCAAGTTACTCGGAAGACCATGGATCGTTTTCGCACCACGTACACTCTAGTGGATAATATGCATCCACAAAGACGACAATTGTCAAAAATTGTATTTCACGATTGCGCTTCATTCGAGCTAGCCGTGGCGCTCATATGCCCGAAATCATATTTAAATAATAATGGCATAAAATCATAGACATTTTGATTATTTTAATGTTTTTTTTTTTTCATTTTGAATATGTATTGTATACCTCCCTTTAAAAAAAATACCCTATATTAAATGTCAGCCACTCGAGGAGTTGGAGGAATCGAAGGACCAGGAACTGTGACAGATATCACTTACCGAATGCACGAACTAAGACAGGACAATCAACGATTTTGAACAATGGACTGAAACTTTACAAAGAAATACCAAAAGACACAAGGATTCTCACTACAAATCAATTAAAAATATACCTAAAACATTATATAATTACAAGTAAGATCTAAAAATGTATCCATATAACCCAATTGGGTTTTGTAAAAAATAAATTAAATAATAAAATAAAAAAGTGCGTACATGACACGATGTATGAATGTTGAGAAAGCGAGAGATGATACATGTCAGGAAACAACAATGTGGCGGTCCATTCTTTCTATCTACCTCTTCGGTGAGAAAGCGTAATGGTTAGTTAGTTTTACTTAAATAATAAATACGTGATAACTTTAAGCCTACAGGATGAAAGGAGTTAAGTACCTTCGATCAACGTATTGGAAGTACTTCTTCGTTTTCACAGCAAAGTATCCGAGAGTCCTTATCTAAATGGCTTTGAATCTGGTCATCGTTTCTAACGAGGGATCCTTCCGAGGCTTTAAATTCGAAAGGAGGAAGAAATGGGGTTGCACCCGTTTTTTTATCTCCCCATTCCATGCAGGATTATCCGCAGCCAGTCTGACGAGAAGTGAAGATTAGTCGGATAGTTGAGATTTTTTTAATTATGATAATGGCTTGTTATAAATGACTCAATTTGAATTTTATGACTTTCTTTCGACATTAAACAAGAATTTTATATCGTAAGAAATTCATATTTTTTACATAATATGGCCTTCGTGTTAGAGTGGCAACAAATATGTCTTCTGCATAGCAGGCCCCGAGTTTGATTTCCGGCTATGATTGTGTTTAAAAAAAAACTACTTTGTCTTTGGTCCGGTAGAATTCACGTGACAATATAAATGGCGAATACTTAACAAATTTTATACAGTTATTGGGTTACGCATAAAATATAAATAGAATTTTTTTTTTTCTACGCTAACTATCGTTTTTTTTATGGATTCACAAATGAATAATCTTATAAACTTTGTATCAAATATTTAATTATAATTTAAACACAAGCATTTTCGGAACACAGAAGTCCTTCATCAGTATTAATAATGAAGTTTAATATTTTGAATTGTCAAAACAGTCAATTTTCATCTCTGAGACGAATTTGTGGATACTCTGTGTATGATAGAGTGTCGAATAAAAATATAAAAAGTAAATGCGGTGCGAATGATGGTGTTATGAACAAAAAAATGAAAAGATCATTAAGATGGTTTGGACACATGAATGAAGAAAGAATGGTAAAAAAAAATATATGTTAACGATGTAGGTGGAACTAGAAATAGAGGAATTAAATGTCGGCTACGTGAGGAGTCAGAGAAATTGACGCGCGTGTATGACACAATGTAAAAATGTTGAGGAAGCGAGAGAAATATGTCAGGAAAGAAAAGTGTGGCAGTCCATTCTTTCTGCCAACCCCTTCAGGGAGACGGTGTGATGGTTAGTAAGTTAGTTTTAGTATATTTTCATGAATTAAAAACATATTTTTAGTATATTATGAAGGGCTTTTGTGTCCTGAAACAATTTGTAGTAAAATTTTGAAAGTTAATTTAATTAAATGTTTTGATTGGGTATTATTCTACTTTTTATTAGAGTGGCGTTTGACTAACTATTTTCATACACGAGTATATTGTATAAATGTGAGTCATAAATACAGCGGAAAAACCTATAACATATTCATCGCGATGAAATCAAAACATTACCAAGTAGTTCATACATAATACTCGTACATTACAATAATATTTCGATGGCCGTGTAAGATTATTTCAGTAATTAAGGTGCTGCCGTATATTTTTTCACGTTGTACATACATAAAGCGGCCATATAAATAGAGGAGAAATGAACAAATTCATTTAAGAAGTACATTTCTGTCATAATCTATCATTCTGTCAAATACAACATTGATTTATTTCATGAGTTTCGGTTACTTCTGGGCGTTTTGATAGATGAGCTCAGTCACAACGTATAATCTTTATTTAATAAATCATATAATAAACTCACAGGTGAACGAATTTACTAATGAAAAGGTGAGATATTTAATTACAAGGAAAAGAGCCAGTATTTTATATATAAACATTGGTAGAGACGTGTCCGTTGGAACAACATCTGCGGAGCTGTATACTTTTTCAATATCATTTGAAAAATAAAACGACAGAAGCTACGAAGGATATTTGCGAGATTTACGGTGACATATTGGATGTCAGGAAATGCCAACGATGGTTCAAAAAATTTAAATCTGGTGATTTGTGTTTGGAAAATGAGCCTCGAAGATTATCTAAAGAGTAAAGTCCGAATTTACAAAACCTGTGTCAGACGGGTAATGACATATGGCATTGAAACAAGGGCTGAAACAGTTCGCCTTAAATCACTTCTCAGGACCACAGAGATGAAAACTCTCAGGCAGGACTCTACGCAACAGAATGAGAAACATCACCCTCAGAGAGATGTGTGATATCCAGGAAATTGTCAGATGGGGGAGACAGAGAAGAAGATGTTGACGAGAAAGAACTGAGGTATCATTTAATGTTCTAAATTAATCCAAATACTATAAAATTATATAGCTAATTAACTAAAATTCTACGTTGAATTAAAAACCTCATCACAACAGAACCGTCTCACAAGATAATACTTTCATCATAATTTTACAGTTTCTCGCTGTCTCTCAGCTCTAGCCCAAAAACAATTTCCATTCCGCGCGCCCTGTATTTTCAATTGTTTTCCTGAGAGTCTCAAATCGATTAATGACATAAAGAAATTTAAACTCTCTCTAACCAAATATATAAAGAGGTCAACCATAGATTTGGAAAATAAACTAAAAATTAACTTACTATCACGCCGTCTCCCCGGAGAAGTAGGCAGAAAAAATGGACCGCCATACTGTTCTGTCCTGACATACTTCTCTCAATTTCTCTACATTCATACATCTCCTTATTCACGCTGGTCGATTTCTCACGTGACCGACATTCACTAGTTGATTGATTTGATCGTGCCACGTTTTCCTAGGTCTTTCTCTATTTCTAGCTCCGTTCACGTCGTTTACTTTCTTCTCTTCATTAATTATTTTCATGTGTCCAAACCACCTTAACGACCCTTTTTGACACTCTATCATATACAGATTTACCACACATTTGTCTTAGAGATCTCATTTATACTGCAATTATTCTAATTTCATCCTTCTTTTGCCAGTTCCATGCATCACATCCATACATAAGGGTCGGCACAAGAACACGTCCATTAGGTCTCATTCTGTCAAATAGTTGGATTGAGAATATTAAGAACAAAGAACAGATTGACGGGTTGATATAGTGAAAAAACAACAACAACTCACTATCTAAAGTAAGAGACACTACAGAAAGACGAAATAAGATTACTCGGAGGGCATAAAATAAGACAGCATACTGATAACGAAAAACCCTTTGGGAAAAAAATATCATTATTTTCTACGGTATTCCGTTTGGAACATCGTACAAAACTACCATACAAGATTAAGTTTTAAATTAAAAAGAAGATTAAACTATCGAACGGTGCCATTGTTTTTTTATAACTTACTGAAATTTACGCCCTCTTTCTTATCTTGATTCATCAACATTCATATGTCATAGCACGTACGTCGATTTTTTCGACTTATCACGTGACCGATATTATCCCTAGAACCTTACAAGCGGTGGTGGGGCACCCCAGAATGTTTTGTTTTTAAATTTACTTCGCTGGTTTATAATGCACAACTTTGACTTCCCGCGTATTTTGCCTTGAGGTCACGCGCTACGAATTAGTGAGTGACGCGGCGACAGCCGGACGGTATAGACGTGTGCACGTGTGTCATTGGGTGCTGGAGTACCCCAGTGTAGTAACGACGTGAGTATTTTCTACATACAAGAGGAGTGATATAAAATAAAGTATTTCGGCGATTCTTAAAAAAACTATACCTATCGATCCTTCTAGGTGTGAACGTCACTGACACATGCGTTGAGGTTTCTGACCAAGAAACAGAGATCGTAAAAGCAAGACTCGGTGCACTAAGTGTGAAATTTCAATTTGCTTGGAACACCAAGTCAAAGTGTGCCACAAATGCTCAAATTGATGTCTTATTATCAAATTTATAAAGCTGATTTGTTATCTCTATATTAATAAATAGAAATAAAGCAATAATTTTCTTAAACGGCTTTTATTTATATAATTTATGGACTATTTAGTTTTGGGGTACCCTATTAACCCTGTGTAGGAACACTGTATACGCCCGACAGTGTAGGGTTCTTGGGTTAAGTATTAGATTGATTGATAAAATAAGGATAAAAGTAGTTAAATCAAGATCTCTCAGATGAACGTATGTTAATACTGTATACGGTACAGTATCAAATAAAAATATAATAAGTCTTCTTCAACTTCCCTCTCCTTCTTCCTAGTTTACCTGTTAATGACCTGTTTATGAAGGTAAGCTGTCCTGGGATGATAAAATTCAGGCATTCCTCCATCTCTTCGATGCCCTTCCTGGTTATCTCTGAGTATTATAACAACAATGACGTATGGAATAGAGGTTAGAGCCGATACCAATAAGAACCTTCTTAAAGAAGCAGAAATGCGAACCCTACGCTCCATCGCAGGCAAAACCCTCAGAGATCGGATCAGAAATGAAACGATAAGTCTGCCTGTGGTATTCAAGACATAGTGAGACGTGGAAGAAGCAGAAGGCGCTTTTGGAGAGACCACGTGGACCGCATGGAGAATACAAGAATTACAAAGGAAGGCCGCCGCCGATTCTCCAATTTGTAACACCCCTCCATACCATCCATCCATCCCCAGTTTTGGTCTTCCAAAATTGAGGTATTGGATGAATATTATAAGTGAATGAACAAAATAATAAATGTGTTATGATGAAAGTTTGGACAAGTCGAATTTATGAATTAAGAAATAATGGTAAATGAAGAATTATTTTAACGATGTAAATGGATAAAAAAACGAGGAAAACTAAGAAATGTGTTTTAAGATCAAACAAATTAAAACATTCTTATTTTTATATTAAAACGTTTTCTAAGAAAAATACTTTCTTCTTTATATATTTTACAATACATTGTAATTATAAGCATTTCTATAGAGCTTTGATGTTTGAGTACTGAATGAAAATCCGATTATTTTTCTTTGAGTTTAAACAAACAATTGTTTATTGTTGCAACAAAATACGCATATAATAAATAAACGTATGTCATTTATGTATAATGCTTCATTTAATTTTTAATAGCCCTTGTGTTACCCTTCCGTTGGATTTGTTTCATCCCCAACCATTGAAACATAGGGTAGTTAAAAAAATATTCACTTGAAACAATTGATAAATTTATTGTATAATGGTTTTGGATTTGCTTTTGTGACATTAAATGTATATAAATATTAAGAGATTCTCTTAAATCAATTAAAAATTTTCTTTTTTAAGTAACGATGTTTATGCTGGGATTTCAAGTCGGAAGAATCGACGTGCGTGTATGACTCGCTGTATGAATGTGGAGGAATCTAGATATGTGTGCCTGGATATAGTAGTGTGGCAGTCCATTCTCTCTGTCTACCCCTACGGGGAAACGGCGTGATGGTTCGTTGTTGTAATGTCAATAAAAATATAAAAAATAATTGTGATATAATAAACAGCGTTTTATATTTAAACAGTTAAATTTTTTTATGTATAACATTGCTATTTAATCAATACATGAATTGTAAAATAAAAATACAAAAAATAAAAAGTGATAAATATTTTGCAATACTCCTGTACTTCGCAGGTAAGTTACTCTGGCAGTACAGGGCGGTAGGGCTTTTGATGTATCCTGACCCCGTTGATGCTTTATTTTTAGCCGACCCCTTGGTCTGAAAATCGATTCACATCCGGTGGTGAAACACCTGAAAGCTGAATAGGTAGCAGAGCTCAGCAATAATACTTGGCATCTTTTGCTGGCATTGTGCTCTTTCTGCATCGATCGTTTCAAATGTGTGTCGAGGCGGTTTCCACAATTGACTTCTCACTAACTCGTGTAATAAGCATTCATAGATATTTTATGGAAATATATAGCAGAGTCATTAGAATCATTAATTAATTTGAATTTATCAGTTAGAATCATTAATTATTTTATTATTTTGTTTTTTATTTTTATTTGTATTTTTATGTATACAACAGGTTGTTTGAACCCCATTACTGTATACAATGTTTTTTTTTAGCTATTATATTGATTCTCGTGACATGTGATATGTAGCCTATCTACATCAGACCAAAGACAGTGTGACAATCACACTGCCATCGCCAGGAATAGAACCCGGGACCTTTGGTATGGAAGTCAGAACTTTTACCACTCTGCCACGAAGGTCGTTGCAGAGTGGTAAAAGCTCTGAATTCTGTGATTAGTTAGAATTATAATAAAATTTGAATCGACTACTTAGAATCACAAATAAATCTGAATTTATCAGTTAGAATCTTTTATAAATCTGAATTAATTACGTTAAAATCGTTCATAAATTTTAAAGAATCATTTATATATTTTAATACATCACTCAGAATCATTGATTAATTTGAATTAATTAGTTCTAATCATTAATACATTTGAATCAACTAGTTAGAATCATTATTAAATTTGAATCCGTTAGAATTACATTTTTTAAATCAATAAGTTAGAATCAATTATACATTTGAATTAATTCCGTTACAATCATTAACAAATTTGAATTATTTCCGTTGGAATCAATAATAAATTTGAATAAATCGGTTAGAATCATAATTAAATTTGAATCCATCAGTAGTTAGAATCATTATTAATTTAAAAAATCGAATAATTCAGTGAGAATCATTAATACATTTGAATCAATAAGTTAGGATCATTAATTATTTTTAATAATCAGTTGGAATCATTAATACATGTAAATCAATCTGATTGAATCATTATTAATATGCTAAATCATGAACATAATATTTCTTAAATAATTTAAAAAACATCCGAAATGCTTTATTTTGAACACTTAAGTATCTGAATAACCTTTTGGAAACATTGTATTATCACAACACATTTTTGCACTTTTCACAATCATGTTCCGGAACACCAACTTCCCTTTTTCAGTGTATGAATTATAACCTCATCTTAAAATTAATTCACTAAGGAAGGGAAGTTTGTGTCCCGAAACATGTTTGTGAAAAGTGCAAAAAAGTGTTGTGATAATACAAAGTTTCCAAAAAGTTATTCAAAATGTGAATCCATAGAATGATGGCAAATGAAGAAGAAATACTCAAGTATCTTTCTGATTTATATAACGCCATTAAGTATACTATACATAGTAAAAAAAATCTTCTAGGGTTTATCCCTTTATTATTATCAGCAATATACTGAACCACACTAATTTTCTTAATTTCCGTATTCTGATATTTTCTATTTTATTCTCGTGTATAAAAGCATCAACTTGCTGATTTTCACTTCATTTGATAATGCTTTAGAAAGGCGAAATATGACATTTCGGTAAACTATAATATAATATAATAAATGTAAAACTCCATATTCAATAATCAATACGAATGAAAATGTCTGTTTTCTAGAAGTTTTATTATGTTTTATAGGAATGAGACATTTCGCCTGTTTAAGGTCATTTACTTAAAATATAATTAAACTTCTAGAATACAGACGTTTTCATTCGTATTAATTATCAAAGTTAGTATTTACAATACTAAACTCGTCATTCTAGACCGACGTTTCGGAGATCGTTAAAGTCTATAGTCCCTGAAGATGGAGACGGATTTTCCGGAAGTTCCCAAAAACACATTGCTACCTACATTGAAAATCTACGCAATTAATAGTAAATATACTTTTTATTTATAATACAATAAAAAGTTTTTTTGTAACTAGCGACGCGAAACCATGAGCCCGAAATACCTGAAATTTGTGTCGAGTGTTTATTGACAATGGCACCTTTGTGCAGTCGACCGACGCAGTGGATGTTCACTGTTTCCGAGCGCTAATTGCGACCCAGTCAATATTATTAGGACATGCCACCCCTTGCAAAGGCTGTATTTACACTGAGCGAGCTGGTAAAAAGGGTAACGGAATCCTTGTGAACATTTCTTTGGAACTCAATTGGTTTGTTTTTTCAATTAGCGAATTACCCCGAATTTAATCCGGTTTAAATATTTAGATTATACTAGGGGTTGATTTAATATTTTTTGTGGTTTATTTATTCTGGTTTTGGTATCAATCGAGGGTTTTAAATTAGTTTTAACTGTGAAAGTATAAAACGCTCTTATGGTATCACATTTTTTTTATTATGCTTTTTATATTTCGCGACAGCTGTTTCGTCAACCAATGTTGAAATAATCTATGTTGATGATGTCAACATAGGTAAAAGAAACAGCTGTCGCGAAATATATATAAAAAAACGTGGTTCAATAAATTCTAATATTTCAACAGTTAATAATGTTGAAGGATCATAGTGTTTCTCCTAAAACAATGGACTATTTAAATTTTTTATATAAAACTTTTGATTAATACAAATGGAAAAGTATTTTTTCTAGATTTACTTGAATGATATATTAAGTATTATCAAATGTATCCAAAATCAAACGCGTTGTTGTTTCATAAAAGTGTTTCAGTGTTTAAAATAAATTTATGTAACGGCATTAATATTTTTCACGTATAAAAATATTGTATTCTTCTTTCCGTGTCCTGTCAGGTCTCCCCAACGTTGACTATCACCTTTGAGTAGGCCTCCCCGTCCTGGGAAGCTCGGAACAGCTTACCCACAGTCCTTAGCCCCGTCCACTCTTGGATGTTCCTCAGCCAGGAAACCCGCCTTCTCCCAACACCTCGTCGACCCTCAATCTTACCCTCCAAGATCAGATTTAATAGTGCGTAAGTTTCGCCTCTCAGAACATGGCCGAAGTAGGACACCTTACGGACTTTGATGTTGCTCAGCAACTCTCTGTCAACTCTGGCTCTATAGATAACGTTTGTGTTGCTAACCATGTCAGTCCAGGAGATGCGTAACAATTTTAATAATTCCAGGTAACCGTTTTCTATATTATAGGGTTAATCGCTTGATTTTTTTCTAAAACGTATCCACGTAAACTATCTTTATTATCGTATTCTTTCATTTAACTCTTATATAAAAACAACAACGCGTTGATAATAGCTTAGATAGGAGAAACATGTAATTCATATAAATTATAATACATTAAATCTTCAAGTTTAATCTTGAACAGTGTGGCAGTCTATTCTTTCTGCCTAACCCTCTGGAGAGACGGCGTGATGCTGGTTAAGTATTTATTAAATGAACTTGTTTATCAATATTTGACGAGGTTGTCACCTGTTTTAGGGAAAATACTTAATTTAATATATTTTCCACATAGTAGATTGATCTAACGCTTGCTTTTACATTGAAATTCGTTTAGCAAATGATTAATTCTCTGCATAAAAGGTGTTCGATAAATTTTTCAAACGCAGTATGAGCACGCGCTACTGAAAACTAGTTTAAACTGTAATTGCGAAAATCGTTAATGTGTGAAACGCTTTTTGGAACCATTTGAGCAAAATTAATGCTAAAATGTAATAAACATTTAACTACAGGGTTTAAGCGCATATTTCATTATGCATTTCTATTGTGTAACTGAATTGAACTTTAATCACTTCCAATAAATTGATTACAATTTTCCCAAATTATTTCAGTATTAAATAAAGCATAGCGTTTAAAATGTAGTTTAATGATAATTAAATCATTATAGATACATATACAGGGTCACCGATTTAGGGATACACATTACGAGCATGAAGTGGCAATGGGCTGGACACGTGTACCGATGGGTTGATGGAAGATGGAGCCAAAATATTTACATTTACTTTCATGTAATATGAAGAACCAAGAAAGCTCAAAAAATCATTAGCAACGCATATCTATCATGTTTTTGGAATCTGGGGTACATTCGTGTAATTAGTCTTCCTCATTAACGTTCATATTCAGATACTTGCAGTCTTTATCTTTTACCGCACAAGCAAAAATTGTAAAAATTGAGCAATTTTGATACAAATTTCGCGGCGACCCGTTTCATGCCCAAATCATTGGTAAAAATCGAATGGCACGAGCCAAGCGATATGTTTAAGTCCTCAGTAACTACTCTAGCGGTGATTCGACGATTGGCCAATACTATGTTTTTCACTTCATCAATGTTTTCATCTGTTGTTAACGTGCTCGGGCGTCCGGCACGCTTTTCGTCGTTAACATCTCCTCAGCCCTCTGAGAACATTTTGTACGACCGATAAACGTTGCTTCGGTCCAAGGTAGCTTCACCATATGCCACAGTCAACATTTGGAATACGTCCGCCCAATTAATTTTGTTTTTCACTCAAAAATTTGATATAATCGAAGATGATTAAAAATCGAAGACGAACCAAAACACGTGCAAGCAAAGCAGCTCTCAAAAATTAATTGAATATTCAAAATGGCCGAACTTGTCGACATAAGTGAGAGACATAAGTACCAACATAACGCCACAAAAAAATCGAAAATCGAATATATGTAACCCGCGGAAATTCAAAATTCGCGATAATTTTTGAACATACCTCGTATGTAAGTGATGGGTTATGTATGCGTCGATAGAGGAAAACAAGTTACACGGATAGATCTAAAAAAATACATAGTGTTATCAACCGTGAAAATTTACGCCATTATTTAAATCCTCGCTACACCCGAGTGTTATTCTATTCATCTTCTTCTCATTTTAGTCCCTTGGTCTGTTTCTATAGTCGGGTTGGCCTCTTTTGGGAATTTGACTCCCAGCTATACCTACATTCTTTTGGTGGTCTTCCAGGGGGACGGTAACCAACAGGAATCTGATGCATCACAACGTGTGGGATTCCAGAGGGATTTATTCTCTGTACTCGTACGTGCGGTTGCCAGTATCTTTTGCGTTATCTGCCCCATCTGAAAATATCTCCCACCTTGCAGATATTGCGGTTTATTTTCGAGATAATATTACGAAATTTTAATCCAATTAACGAGAATTTTTTAAAATACAATTTGTATTAATTTTTTGAAAGACAGGGCATTAATACAATGAAATTCCATTGAAAAATACTCTGGAAATCGAAAAATAGCGTTGTACCTAGTCCACAAAATATTAAAAATCACGACATGTTTCGGTAGATACCTCCTCCATCTTCAGTTGTTAAAAAATATTTAATTATAATAATAAAAAAATAGACAAAGAAAGACTAATAAAATACACATTTAACAAATCGATACAATATAAAGGAAATACATTTAAATGAATAAAAAACTGACCAGTTTAATCTCTCACCCTGACGAAGCTCCGGCGGAAGCAAAACCGGTTGGTGTAACCAAATAAAGTGGTGTTAATACAAATTACTAAAAGCGTATTTTTATTTTATTTAATAATGTCACATTAAGTGCTTCCTACGAAATTTAAAAAAAATTAACCTGGACTAATTGCTTTAAGTACTAATAATTACTTTTTATCAGTAAGAACTAATAAATAATAGTGTACAATAATATTATATAATGATTATGAAAAATTAAAATTGTAATTGTGAAAGAACATACTTTTGAAAAGACATATTTTGCAATTTTTTTGCAAAATAAGTTATTTTTTATTGTTCAAAGCATTTTTGATTACTTCGTTTTGGCCAAAACACTACGATACTTCGACATTTTAAACTGTTCAAATATAAAACGATGTTTTTGGTATTTCAATATTTTATTATTTTAATTTTTCACAATAGTTGTTTCGTAAACCGATGTTAACATCATTAGGTTCAACTCAAAAGTATTAACTCAAAAATTTTCAACTTAAAATAAATAAAATAATGTACCAAGGAAAAAGAAAATTGTGTTAACATAAATAGTGTTTTATATTTTAACAGTTTACATTTCTACCCCGGAATATGTTATACGAAATAGTGTTAATATGAAATGAAATAAGGTTAAACATTGCGAACCGCCAACGGATTTGGAACAATCTCAAACAGAGATTCCGCCTGCCCTGTGAATATTTTATACAAGTTCTATTTTAGGCTTTTTCAACGTCCCACGCTATCAGCCTCGGAAATGTGAGTTTAACAAAAATGCTTCAACCAGAGTGAATGACAACTGTTCGTCTCGTTGAAGCGCTGTAATGTTTTGGTTTGTAAATAACAAAAATTATAAATATAAATTTATTGTTTATTGATTAATGATGTAAAACTCTTTATTAAATAATTAATACGAATTAAAACGTCAGTTTTCTAGATCACCTCTCATCACAGAACCAACATTGATATCGTATCTGAATAGATAGCAAGATATCCATGGCTCTATCCATAGCTATCCATGGCTCTATCCCACAGCGTTTCTTTTGGGAATGTTGGGGTCTAATTCTCTGCAGCTTCGAAGAGACGGGTTTCTCATAACCCATTTCTTTAGGCTTATTAGGGGATATTTTGAAAACTCAGCCGTGCTGGAGGGTGTAGGTCTTTTTGTTCCCGACAGATATCTCCGACAGCGCCAGCATAGATTGTTTTACCTATCCGCCGCTAGAACCAACCTGGCTCTGGTGACACCGGTGGGAAGAGCAATCAATCTGCTGAACGCGGTCTCCTCGGAAATCGACGTCTTTCATATCAGTGAAAGTACGTTCAGAAGGCAAATACTCTTAATTCTGGAGGGTATCCTGTCTTCCTAATGTTCAACCATCTCTCATGCGTTTCTGGTAGTATATTATTATTTTAACAATATATTATTTTACCTGTTCTCAATAGATGCCTTAAAAATTAATTTTGTAATGTCTATTGATGAAATGAAATAAACTGATAAACTGATAAACTGATATACAGAAAGAAGATTAAGACAATTATGTCAATAATTATTATTATGTAAGTTAGAAGCCAAAACTGTGTTTTGGCTTCTAATTTCGGAAAATGGACCTCTTCTCTTCGTTGTTGTAGCATTATTTCTATGCGTCCTAATCATCTAAATGACCCTTTAATTAATTTGTTCATAACACTTTCTTTCGCACTTAATTCACTTATTATATTTACATTTGACATGCCCGCTACATTCGACAAAGAGATCTCATTTCTACTAAATATATTTTAGTTTCTTCTTCTTCTTTCTTATTGTAGACCTATGTGGTATGTTCTCCAGAGGTTTCTCCTCCTGTGAGGTAGACTCCCAGCTGTCCATCCATATTTTAGGAGGTCTTCCGTGAGGATGAGTACCATGAGTACCATGATTAATGAGTGCAATATAGGGGAGTCTGGTGATGTCAATTTTTTTAACATTATCATACTTCATGCTCCATACTTCTACTCCATCTTAAAATATCCTCAACTCTTATTCTAGTGTTCCTCACGCGATCTCTCAGTGCCTTGCCTGCTATCGTCCTAGAAAATAGACGTGTTCATCAATTTACGTTATTCAACATTTACATTTAACTACGATCGCATGTTTAATGAAATCCTTTCAATAGGAAACTATTTGTCCATCGAATGCCAGAATACGTCATACTAACTGACACCGGTATTATCCTGTCTATAATTTCGATGAGTTTTGAACAAGTTAGCTATGACGTAGATACGAAACAGTCTGTGGTTACACGAATATCATATTAGTACCGCAAACCAAAGTGCACAGGTCAATGGGATATTAAATTTGTTAGGTATTCTGGTGTGGGCATTGTGAGATTCGGATATTACTATCGCTATTGGATATTGAGCTAGATTCTCATTAAAATTATATTATTCTGTACAGATGTTTAACAAATCAGTTTGTACAGTAAAATATGCGTTCTCCCTGGTTTATACTAAATGCATCATTGATTGAACGAATTAAATGATGAATAAATCTACTGTAAAATATATGAAAATAGAACGCTCGAAAAAAATTCAATTATTTTAACTCTTTGCAAGCTAAGGCATGCTTCTTCTTTAACAGCCGTTGTCGTCCACTGCTGGACATAGGCCTCCCCCATACTTCTCCATGTATGACATGACATACGGGGGGTGGTTGGCATTACAACGCCACGCTTGCCAGACGGGTTGGCGAGGTGTCCTTCCACGTTAGCCTATGCATCAATATTATCCACCGAGTTTATTCACTCTCTATCATTTCGCATAGTTTCCAGGGGAGACCAAAGTCGAGGAGGTGTGGATAGGTACTTGGGATCAGATCAATCCTCCAGCGTAGCATGCCCATTACCACGGTGATGGCCATGCACCGCTCGAAGGTCAATAGGATCCCCCTTACTCACCCTAAGGCATTAACACTGTGGAATTCCATAGTAATACACTTAGGAAATTAAAAATAATTTTGTTTTTAATCCACAAAATATTAAAAAACTCGACATGTTTTGGAGGATACCTCCATCTTGAGGTGTAAATATAATATATAATAAAAACTAAACAAAGAAAGACTAATAAAAAAAACACATTTAAAATTCGAAAGAGAACAAAGAAATTAAAATTTTAATAAATAACATTAACATTTTAATAATTAACCTGGGCGTATTGTTATTAGTAATAATATTTTTTTAATAAGTTAAAGTTATTTTTTGTGAATGTATACTTATACTTGTATACGAATCCTGGATTTTCACCCATGGTGGGTGGTTAATTCATGAAATTTAATTGTATCTCAATAGAGACGAAGATGCAAACTGGAAACCGAATATGGATGATCAAGGTGTTTACAGGACTTATGACCTGTCATTGGTTGGGTTAAGCGCACGCTATATGTAATTACAACATTCCCTATTCCACCTATGTTTATGACCATGCATGACAAATTTTTGGAAGTTATACTTATACTTGTATACGAATCCTGGATTTTCACCCATGGTGGGTGGTTAATTCATGAAATTTAATTGTATCTCAATAGAGACGAAGATGCAAACTGGAAACTGAATATTCATGATCAAGGTGTTAATAATTTAATCCATATTCAGTTTCCAGTTTGCATCTTCGTCTCTATTGAGATACAATTAAATTTCATAAGTTAAAGTTGTTATTTTTAAAAGTATAAGTTGTTATTAAAAACATGGTTTTGTTTAATTATTATTATTGTAACACCTGATGTTGTCAACATAGGTCGACGAAACAGCTGTCGCGAAAAATAAAAATACAATTGTGATACACGAATCAAAGTTTTTTTTAATTTAACAGTATGTAATGTTTAAATATTGTAGTGTTTCGGCCAAAACAATGGACTATTTAAAATGAACTTCTATTAAGAGATTTCATTAAAATCATAAGATTAAAATAATTTAGTGTTATAAATTAAAACAATTTTTTTTTCATTAATATCAATCGAAAAATTTTGCGCTTCTTACGAAAGAATAATTATAAATTTACTGCTAGCAGTGCGTAATATTGATTGATTGCGTAATAAAGATCTTCTGCTTAATGCTTAAATCTAATCTTCATAGATGGCGCTGGTTTGTAGATTGAAACTGACATGTGAATTGTGGTGTTGGATATTAACATATATACAACTTCCAAAAAATTGTCAGACATGGTGGTCATAAGAAAGGTGGAATGGGGAATGTTGTAATTACATAACGCGTGCGCTTAACCCAACCAATAACAGGTCATAAGTCCTTTAAACACCTCGATAACCATATTCTGTTTCCAGTTTGCATCTTCGTCTCTATTGAGATAAAATTAATCCTTGAATTATTAATTTAATCGTGTTTTAAAAATGTGTTTATCATCCGTAAAAGCTTGTTATCTCTTTTCAGTCTTTGGCATTGTGACGTCGAATAAAGAAAAATGATATCTTAAAACCTTATTTTAGAGTCCCTTGCATAACATCAGCGGAGCACCATCAATCACTTAGTCGAGTGTAAAATAATAAAACTATGATTTCGTCCAAAAAATTCCGTCACCGTAGTAAGATGAATGATACAGCAGACAAGGGCGAGAAACTCAACCCTAGTTAAAAGAAAGTTGAAATTTTAATTATGTTATTATTTTTAATGATGTTGCGAGTTTTAAGTAAAAATATTCAACACTTTCTTCTTCTTCTTCTTCAAGTATCTTTTCGGGTTCCCCTAACGTTGGCGATCACCTCGGTGAACCTGTCCCTGTCCTGCTCCGCTCGGAACAGCTCCTCAACACTTCGGATGCCGGTCCACTCCCTCACGTTTCGCAGCCAGGACATTTGTCTCCTTCCAGGCCCTCGGCGTCCCTCAATTTTCCCCTCCAATATCAGTAGGAGAAGGTTGTTTTCTCCACGCAGTATATGACCCAGATACGAGATCTTTCGAGCCTTGATAGTTGATAACAGTTCCCTGTTAACTCTAGCTCGCCTCAGGACTTCGGTATTGGTAACCATGTCTGTCCAGGAAACTCTGAGCATTCGGCGATGGAGCCACATTTCAAATGCTTCCAGTCTGTTCATTGAGTTAAGTTTCAAGGTCCACGTTTCACATCCGTAAAATAAAACAGACCACACATAGCATTTCATCATTCTCTGGCGGAGTTTCAAGTTTACGTTATCATTGCAGAAGAGTAATTTTATTTTATGAAACGTAGCTCTTGCTGCCTCAATAGCATTTTATCTCTACATCTGGGTTTAACACTTTAATGAAGGTTAAAGCGTTAACTCTGTGGAATTCTACACTGACATATTTCGCCTTTCTTAAACATTTTCTAATGTCTCATTCGATTATGGCTTAGAAAGGAGAAACATGTCATTTCCATAAACTTTAATTAAATTTTATTAAAGAAGGATGAAAGTAGAATAAATGCAGTAGAAATGAGAGACGAATTTGTGGATACTCTGTGTATGATAGAGTGTCAAATGAAAGTATAAGAAGTGAATGCGGTGCGTATGATGGTGTTATGAACAAAATAATGAAAGGATCATAAAGATGGTTTGGACACCTGGAATAAATGAATGAAAAAGGAATGGTAAAAAATGATATGTCAATGATGTTAATGGAACTAGAAATAGAGGAAGACCGAGGAAAACGTGACACGATCAAATAAATCTAATATTTAAGTCGGCCACGTGAGGAGTCAGAGAAATCGACGCGCGTGCATGAGTAGTATGAATGCGAGAGAAATATGTCAGGAAAGAAAAGTTTGGTAGGTCATTATATCTACATACCCCTTCGGGAGACGGCGCGATGGTTAATAAGTTAATTGAACTTCTAGAAAACAGACGTTTTCTGACAGACTGACTCCATTCTCTCCTTCCCGCGTCTAGTTTGAAGGCTTTTTAGATAATGTGGTCTTCGTTCCTTCTGATGTCCAAGACAATCACAGAGAACTCTCCAGAGTGTAAAAGGGGTCGCTTTGAAGATATCGGAGTCTAGTCACTCCAGCGGCCCATTTTAATATTTTAATTTGTGCCACATGCCGCATCTGTTCCGCTTGTCATCTATAGACTAGTATTCCGAGCAGAAGAGCATGGCTGATCTCACAGCAGTTTGAAAATCGACATTGAAAATATAGGAGTTTTTATTTTAGAAAGGCGTTTTTATTTTACATTATTCTATCGTAAAAGTGTGGTAAACCCATTTTTCAAATGAAAGTTGTTTAATCCATCACCATTACTACTCAGCTTCTAAAGAATTCTTAAAATATAAAAGCCTTAGAAAATGGATAGCAACCCTTAAATCGATTGTTAGCCTGAACTTATTAATCAATTTGTATCAAACTGTCGAGCTTTGTTTTTTGCAGAACTTTTTCATCTGTGATTCCCTTCATTTTATTTACGTGTTGGTTATCTAAACATTTATCAAAGATATAAAAAAAAAACTTTGTGATGTATTACATTTCTAAAGTTTTCGTCTTAAATACATGTAATTTCTTCTATGTTGACCATACTTTGTGTTGTAGATGTTTTATTTGGTCTTTTAATTTTTTTATATACTTTGTATATACAACACTAACGTTAAAAAAAAATACATATCAGACATGTTTCGGACAACCGGTCCTTCAGTGAAACATATTATTAAGATATATATTTAAAATATTATAAAATTGCAAGTAGACAAGACCGCTGCTATGTCTGGCGCTCTAAAATCCACAATATGTAAAACACAAAGACATGGCTTTTAAGAGTAAGTTGAGAATTTATAAATCATGCATAAGACCAATAATAACATATGGCGTCGAAGCAAGGTCAAACACAGTAAGGATCAAAAAAGTTTTGAAGACTTCCGAGATGAAAACACTGAAGACGATAGCAGGCAAGATACTAAGATATCGCGTAAGGAACACCAAAATAAGATAAATATGTGAGGTTGAGGATATTATAAGATGGAACAGATAGCGAAAAGGGGACTGGTAGAGTCATGCTCAAAGAATGGACTCCCCTATATTGCATTGCATAATCAGCCTCATGGTACTCGTCCTCGTGGAAGACCTCCTAAAAGATGGAAGGACAGCTGGGAGTCTACCTCACAGGAGGAGCAACATTCTGAAGGACAGACCACATATGTCTACAACAAGATAGAAGAAGAGGAAGTTGTTATTGATTTGTTAAATATTTCAGGGTTATAAGTCATATCATTACAAAATATCGAAATATTCTATATACATGTTTTATATATATAAACTCTACTTGCAATATACCGCTTAGTAAATTAATGTGTTCTATTGTAAGGCATATTGTATCGTGTTGGCTCTGAATGCTTTGAGGGCACGAGCATTTGAGACTGATAGATCCATTTAGATAAGTTACAAATGGTTACTATTCTACTTCCAGTGAATAAGTGAACTTTCCCTTACGCAAATAAAACTAAACTAGAAGAATCGAAATACTAAAAATGTTTGAATAAATATAATTGTACATTCTATTACGTCTTCTTCTTCTTCTTCCTTGTAGTGGACCTATGTGGTCTGTTCTCCAAAATGTTGCTCCTCCTGTGAGGTAGATTCCCAGCTGTACTTCCATCTTTTAGAAGGTCTTCCACGAGGACGAGTCCCATGAGGCTGATTATGCAATGCACTATAGGGGAGTCTATTTGACTAAATTCTTTGAACATGACCGTACAGTCCCTTTTTCGCTGTCTGCTCCAGCTTATAATATTCTCAACCTCACATATCTCTCTTATTTTGGTGTTCCTCATGAGATCCCTCAGCGTCTAGACTGCTATTGTCCTCAGTGTCATCATTTCGGAAGTCATGAACGCAAACATGTTTCGGATACAAGTAACCTTTATCAATGTATATATTTTTAACAAATACTAGTTGAATATGAATGAAAACGTCAGTTTTTTAGAAGTTTTATTATATTTTAGGGGAAAGACATGTTTTGCCCTTCTAAGAAATTATCAAATGTCCTGATGTTCTAGGGCATTATCAAATGTCCCCAAATGTTCCATAAAATATAATAAAACTTCAAGAAAACTGATGTTTTCATTCGTATTAATTATTTCATATGGAGTTTTACATCATTGTTCAAGAAACAATAAAAAAATGCTTGTTTGTTTCTTGAGTTTTATTACTTTTGCCTTATTGTTCTATCGATGCCATGTCAGGTCCCCACAACGTTGACGATCACTGCAGCAAAGGCATCTCAATCCTGCGCCACTTGGAACATGTTCTGAATTCTTGTCATTCCTGTCCATTCTTTTCTGTTCCGTAGCCATGACAACCGCCTTCTACAAACTCTATTACTCGTGTACAATACTTAAATAATAACGGGTTTATTAAAAAAAATTGAAATTTTCCTATGTTATTTATATATCCTTCTTGTACGTACATCTGGAAACCTTTCAGCCGCCCCAATTGTCGTTTCAGTTTAATCTGTAGTGTGTAATTAATTGAAATTGTCGCCATGGCAACAGACGCACGTCATTTGAATCGAGCTTTGTGTTATGGAATACCAATTATATTAATTGTTTATTTGTGAAACGGGTATATTAATACAGTTATCCTTAAGAAAACATCCTTCCCACGTACGCATTTAAACTTCGCCAAAGCTCGGAAGTAGGATTAAAAAATGGTCAAAAAAGTCAGAAAAACGGCCTATGCATAAATGATTTCATTAACCGCCCTACCTTCAGGTAATTTCCCGAGAAACGTGCAAAAAAGGAGGTTTTTTATTAATGAAATTTAATTATATATTAACTTTATTTTTTTAAATTACGAAACGTCAAATACTCGGCCGCACACTTCGCCTGCCCCTTGTAAAACTATCATATTTATGAAAACTCAAGTGTTGTTGGCACACGCGCGTATCCCTAACAGTTTGTACATTTTAGGTTCATTACTTTTTCGCAAGCGCGTACGTGATACGGGATAGTGCAGAATGGAACAGTCAAAGTGAACATATCACGTACGTTCAAATACGTAGGGTGGTTAACACTCTCACATATAACGTTATAATATAGCATATGTCACGTTTTTCAGAACCACATGCACCCGATATATAGTAACGTATTAAAACTTTAGATATTTGATCATTTGATTACTCCAAACATGGTCTACTTTAAGAAAATGATTAAACTGATTTTGTCGTGTTTTTATTTTATACATCGTATTTACATACTTTCATACAAGTAAACAATTTCAACGGCATTTAATTTTTTTTATCCATTAATGTGTTGTTAAATAAACGTAAAAACAATTATGTAGAAGTCAATATAAAATAAATTAACACAAATGAATTATTTAACATGTTTCGAATTTTTTAGGCATTATTAAATAATGATAATGTCTAAGCAAGGCAAAACAGGTCATTTATAATATTATGTCACTTCTAGATAACATATGTTTTCAATTGTATTAATTATTTATTTATTGTTATAACTTACAATTTTATACCTCATGTTATTTCTGGTTCATAAGTCTTTGACATAATATCTAATCAATATTTTTGTCTCTATATTTGCAGGTGAGAACCGTTCTTAGTAATTAAGAAAAATACCGAAGAACTGCTGAAATAGGTGAGAACCGATGAACGTATTTTATTAAGCGGATGAAATAATAACTAGAATATTTTATCATCTAAATGGTATTTAAAAACTATGTATTTTTTTAACTGCTAATTTAAAAATAGTTTAATTTAACAATTGAACAGTTTATAATATTAAAGTATCATAGTGTTTCGGCTAAAACAATGGACTTTATTTTTTTATTAATAAAATTTATTAATTTATAATAATAATGAATGTACAATCGTTTTGAAACATGCCGTTTTAATTAAAGAAATATATTTTGTATGCATGCAATTCGTAGTCGAAATCACACATGTGATTTATTTCATCGTTTACGAAATTCATAGATTTATTGAGTATGCCGTATTGGAATATACGAATACAGACTCGTAATTAATGAGCGTAATAAAACACCCTGCCGTGTTTTGATAATACGCAAACATCTGCAACAAAAACAATTGTGTTATTCGAATGAATAATAATTATGCAATTTGTCAAAGTTCTATATTACCTTGTACCTAAGAGCTGCACGAAAATGTCCTGGAGGGTAATAGCTTTTCAAAAGTAGTCATTACAGAAGTTTTTCACGTGGCGATTATTTTCGTGAAATCTTTTGTAAGAAATTGAATTACTTAATTTAATTACAAAACAAATTATACGCAAAAACAAAATATCTAACAATATCCAGACAGCCTCTCAGATGCAATTTTTTGTAGACGATAAACCAATGGAACAGGTCATGAAGTTCAGATATCTGGGTGTGGAGATATTTAGTTGCAGCGATCTATATAATGAAGTTAAAAAATAGACTAATAAAACTGCAGTTATTTCCGGATGTCTAAGGGACACTGTCTGGGACAATAAGCATATGCTGGTGGAAAGCAAAGTTAGAATTTATAAAACCTGCATCAGGCCCATAATGACACACGGAATCGAAGCAAGGGCAGACACTGTCAGAACTAAACATCTCTTAAGAGTAGCAGAAATGAGAACATTGCGACCTATTGTTGGGAGAACCGTTAGATATAGGATACCCAATGAAGAAATTCGCAAATTCTACAAAATTGAAGACAAAGTGAGATGGAGTAGGCAGAGAAGAAAATTCTGGAGGGATCACATCGAGAGAATGGATCCAGCAAGAATTCCTAATATCGTGATGCACGAGACTTCAGAAGGCCGTTGATCACAAGGACGACCACCAAAGAGTCAACAATCAGAAGAAGAATAAATAATAATAATAATTATAATAATTAGGCTAATTTGTATAGCGCAAAAGTGTTTTATTATCAGTTTAATAATAATTATAATTATTATAATTATAATAATAATATGCTAACTATAAAAGCCCCGTTTTTGTGATGTTATCATCTCAAGGGCGGTATTATATTACCACAAAGTAAGTGCTTCATATGAATTTTTTTATTTTCATTATTTGCAATGAAATTTAACCATTAAATTTTAAGTAAAAACATTTATAATGTGATCGATTATATTGCTGATAGAATTAAATTAAATACTGCTTAATAAATAAATGTACTTGAAGAGAAAATATGCACAAAATAATACATTTCAATGTTTCAAAGATACCTTTTCCTCGGAGTCACATATGTTTTGAAATGCATTTGTATTTCATGTTCTTACTTTTCTAATAATACCGGCTTCCCGGGACTTCCGGTGTTCCGGTTACTAGAAATATGAGCTCGCGAGGGAGTTCGCCCGACTCAAGCCGTATCAGATATCGATCGCTGCTTGACTCAACAGAGCAAACATTTATTCATTTGTCTTCAAATATTGACTCACGGCTGTGTTAGAACGTGCAGTCTGGTATAATATCTAGCTCGAGTTATATTTAACACATTCTTAGACATTTTGAGCATTGGTGACTGACACTAACTTTCATGACGATTATTATAAGTGTGACCCAACACAAGCTAAATGAGTTGAATTGGGATGTTATTAAGCATCCACCGTATTTTCCAGATCTTGCTTCTTCCGATTTTCATTTATTCCGATCACTGCAAAAAACTGAAATTGATAAAAAAATTGATTAAATAGAGCAGGTAAAAACATCCCTTACTACATTTTTCGCATCAAAATTCTCGGAGATTTACACTAATGGTATTAATAAGTTGATAGAAAGATGGGAGAAGGTTATAAGAACGCATGGAAATTATACAAGTAATCAAATAAATAATACAAATCTAAAAATAAATGTTTAATAATGTATGTAAAAAACGGTCATAACTTTTGCATTAACCCAATAGGCCTCTCCTAAAGAACCCCACCGCCCCCTATCCATTGCCGCTCTCATCCATCCATGTCTAGCAATCCTGTAGATCGTGTGTCCAGCGGGCAGGAGGAATCCTGTACGCGGTCTCCACTCCAGAGCCCGTCTTCCCCATCGACCGTCGGTTCTCCGACAGATATGGCCAGCGCATCGCCACTTCAACCTACCCATCCTCAGACTCACCACAGTCACTTTGGTTTGTTGACGAATAAATTCGTTTCTAAATCTGTCCCTTAAGGTTATTCCAATCATGGCTCTTTCCATGGCGAGTTGGGCGACCTTGGATCTGTAGACGAGACCTTTTGTCAGTGTCCGCGTCTCGGCTCCGTACGCCATGACTAGCGGTAGAGGTACGCCGTGACTAGGTACGACGACCTTCGTGGTAGAGTGGTTACGAGCTCTGACTTCCATGCCGAAGGTCCTGGGTTCGATTCCCGGCGATGGCAGTGTGATTGTCACACTGTCTTTGGTCTGGTGTAGAATTCACGTGACAATAAAATGGCGATAGATTGGCTACCCATCACATGTCACGAGAATCAATATAATAGCTAAAAAATAAAAATTGTATACTGTAATTGGGTCCAAACGACCTGTTGTGTACAAAAAAAAAAAAAAAAAAGACGCACTGGTTGAAGACTTTCGTCTTGAGGCATTGTGGTGTTTTAGAGGTGAGAATATGACGTAATTTTCCAAAGGCCGCCCAACCTAACTGAATTCTTTGGTCGGCTTCTTTCTCGAAATTGTTTCTACCTAATTGAATGATTTGGCCAAGATATGTGTATTCTTGTACCTCTTCAAGAGCCGACCCATCGACGGTTACTAATTTCGGGATTATATGTTCATTATACATGATTTTCGTCTTTTCCAAATTCATCCCGAGATCCGCTCGTCTGGATGCAGTGTTTAGTTCATTAAGCATGCCTTCGAGTTCCCCCAACATATTCCGCCGGAATGACAATGGCATCTGCAAAGCGAAGGTGGGAAATGCACTCGCCATTTATATTGAGGCCACGTTCAAACCAGTCCAGAGTTTTAAATATATCTTCCAAAGAACAGGTGAACAGTTTCAGAGATATCACATCCCCTTGTCTGTGATAACATCATACAATTATTACCACATATTTATGTTTCTCGATATGTTTCCAAGATTTAACACCTTCACTATCAATTGATAACTTTCTCACAATGAAGGTAAAACTTCGAAACATGTCACGAAAAATAATTAAAAAAACAGCGTATTACATAAAAAAGCCGTAATTTAGGAATTACCTTTTATTATGATAATCACATGATTTTACTGAAATCTCTTAATGGAAGTTCATTTTAAATTATATCTAAATAAAACAATATTTTTTAACTATTTCCACTTTCGTCTTTATTTCGACAGCGACCGGTTTCGCCAGGCTCGCTGGGATCAACAGACTGGTCACCGTCTGACCAGTCAGACCAGTTTGTCGATGCCAGCGAGCCTGGCGAAATTGGTCGCTGTCGAAATAAAGACAAAAGTGGAAGAAGTTAAAAAATATCGCTAACGTAACGCTAAATACGTAACGCTTGGCTCCTGATCCAGGGGGCATGGGTTCAAGTCTGGACACGACCAGATTCCTTCTTCATAATAATGAGCTGTTTTCTGCTCACATTGAAGATTGTAATAATAAATTCTAATATCATTGATTAAAAATCCTTGGTATTAGTCTTTTAAAAAAAAAAAAAAAGTTAAAAAATATCGTTTTATTTAAATATTACTCTTTATTATTACCTTTTATTGATCAATCTTTAGTTCGAGTATATATGTGAATATCTACTTTATGCTATGCTCGATATTAGTTTCTGACATATAACAAAAACTTATTAATCTAGTAAAAAAAATTAAAAATTAAATCGAAAGGTGGAAAATTCAAAAGTGGAAAATACAGTGTTTTAATTAATTAAAAAAATACGACATTTAATTAATAAAAAAAGGTCGCACTTTTTGACTATATTATTTCAAAAGATAATTAGTGATTTTGTTATATTTTTAAATAATCCTTTAAATTACTGATATTAAAAAAATATCGTTTAACGTGTTTCCGCTATTTTGTTGACCTTTTAAACGCCTAATCTCCGTGAAATATTATACCACTGGCTCCGGCTAGAGGAAGGGGGTAAACTTGTGGTAAGGAAAATCCCATGGGCGGTTCGTGACATTTAAGGATAACCAAAATTATAGGATTGTGTTTGCATGATACAATGAATACAATGAATTTTTAATTGAACAATACTTTTAACTTAGTAACACAACAGTTTATTTAAAATAGAAACACAGACTATAGACACAGAAACCCTTTATCATTGTTATTTGAAACGTTGATATTTTATCGTAATATAATAAATATAAAAAAAAATCATGAATACAGTCAGTTTTGACAGATGTGTAAATTTGTCAAATCAAAATTACGAAACATGTTTGTTTTAATAGTAAATTTTAAATATAATTTATATTTTAAGTAAAGTGTTGAAATACAAATTAAAAAATATTATTTACTGCATCTTGAAAAATGATGTAAAACTCCATATTAAATAAATAACACAAATGAAAACGTCTGTTTTCTAGAAGTTTTATTATATTTTATGTGAATGACATATTTCGCTTGTCTAAAGCATTATCAAATGTACTATAGATGTCTGATATACGCGAAACATGTCAAAAACGTAATATATAATAAAACTTCTAGAAGACAGACGTTTTCATTCTTATCTGTCCTTCCATATTTTAAAAAGTCTTCCACGAGAACGAGTCCCGTTAACCCTTAACGTACCGTGTTCAAAACAAAACGCTTGCTCCCATGTGGTAAGTTCAGTTTACCGCTAACTTTATCTAAATATCAAGCATATGACTAGATGAATCAAAATTTAATTTATGTCATCTTGTAGGGAATTTCATTAGGAATAGATCGATATCTATAACATACATGGATTATTTGAAAAACATATCATTATTAATTTTTTTCTGGAACCATGCGATTTCTGATATGTAATGCGTCATAGCATACGAGCGACTAAACATCAGGTATAAACTTGTCTGCGCGCCGCGGCCGGCGGGGCGAAGATAAAGGCACCTAGGCAAAATGTATAGTACGTTCAAGACAACGAGTACGTATTAATATTTGTCCCTTTTGGTAAAGTGTTAATATTTTCACAGTTCTGATATTATTAAGTTACGTGCTGCGTTTTCATCCAGTCGGTATTATTACGTACCTATTGAAAAGGTCAAAGATATAATTTATAATACGTTCAAAACAGCGAGTAAGTATTTGTCACTTTTGATAAAGTTGTAAATATTAGCAAAACAAATTCTACCTTAACACGAATGAAGGTGAGGGCAGTCTTAGAAAATATTTTTTTTTGGGATGAAGGAAGTAATTTTTTGCTTTTTTTTTATTACGAAATATTGAGAACACTTCGATGGAGGATTACAATTTTTTTTATAATATTAGGGTCCATAGGTTTTAAGAAAATCAACTTTAAATTGGCAGTGGAAACTCAATTGACCACATGGCAACGCGACGGTTAAGCTGATTATATAGGGGAGTCTGGTGGTGTCCATTGTTTGGACATGACCGTACTTCCCTCGCTGTTTATTAACTAACTAACTAACTAACCATCGCGCCATTTCCCCGGAGGGGTAGGCAGAGAGGATGGATCGCCACAATGGCCTGTCCTGGCATACTTCTCGGGCTTCCTCTACATTCATACATCGTACCATGCACGCACGTTGATTATTCCGACTTCGAATGTGGCCGTCTTTTATTAATTGATTAATTTGGTCATGCCATGTTTTCCTCGGTCGTCCTCGGTTTCTTTTCCCACTCACGCTGCTTGTGTACAACTTTTTAACCATTCTACTCTCATCCATTCGTTCCATATGTCCAAACCATCTCAGGGATCCTTTTTTAATTTTATTCATGATGCAGTCATCTGATCTTATAATATCCTCAGCTTCACTTATATCTCTTATTCTCGTGTTCCACAAGCGATCTATTAGTGGCTTGCCTGCTATCATCCTCAGTGTTCTGAAAAAAATATTTCAAATTCCTTTTCAAAATTTTTCTTATTTTTCTTTATAATATAATATGTTTTCTTTGTATCAGTATAATGTTGTGGCCCACGTAACTAAGCAAACATATATATTTGACCCGAAAAAAGGTTTTTTATCGCTGCCCTAGACCACCACTCGTATTTAACTTCATAACAAAAACACACTACGCCTTTTTTAGTAGATCCACCCGAGTTTATAAATCCCTTGGAAATTTGGCGTGGGAGGGACAGAGGGACACAACAATGACCGCCGGGCAGGGCTCCGAGCCACAAATCACCTGATTATTAGTTCGGCTCCGTGATAAGAATAATGAAATTGGTTCGCCCCCCCTTGCGCGTGTGATTATTTCACAAGCTTATTATTTTATTATACGGTCACGTAACATGATTTTGTTTAACATGATCACGTGTTAATCCGGAAAAGAGGCAAAGCATCAATGAAGTTGAGCTTCAGCGGTATTTGTGATTACTAAAAAAAATACATATTTAATTTTTATAATATCGATTTAAGGATTAATTGTATCTCAATAGAGACGAAGATGTAAATTGTATTTTGGAAACAGAATATGGTGGAATGGGGAATGTTGTTAACATAAAGCGATCGCTACACCCAACCAATGACAGGTCACAAGTCCTGTAAACGCCTCGACCACCATATTCTATTTCCAAAAAACAATTTACATCTTCGTCTCTATTGAGATACAATTAATCCTTAAAATAGATTAACCCGCAATGGGTAAAATCCAGTATTTTTCAAAAAATATTGGTAACATTCAATATCGATTTACTTTTATCGTTTAAGATACTTGACCCCTTTTTAGAACAGACGTTTAAATCGTAAAAATAAGTTAAATTATTTTACATAACAGTCCGGGTGTTTTTTTAGAGGTATTCAAGACATATTCAAAATGATAAAACAAATACATTCAAATAATGTTAATTAATGTCTATGATATTGATTAAATATGATTTCGGGCATATGAGCGCCACGGCTAGCTCGAATGATGCGCAATCGTGAAATCCAATTTTCGACAATTGTCGTCTTTTTGGATGCATATTATCCACTAATGTGTACGTGGTGCGAAAAAGATCCATGGTCTTCCGAATAACTTGCTCGGATGGAAGATTATGTCGAACGTAAAATTGACGTAGTGCAGGATTAGTTTGGAGAACCAAACCATGATTTTCAAAATAAATTTGCACAATTTGCAAGCGTTGTTCTGACGTCAGTCTATTTATAATAAAATGGCTAAATATACTAATTACAAATCAATTGTCAACTGTCAAATTGACAGTCTATAGAAACAATGTTACCAGTTTAAAAACCAAACCCTTAAAAAAACACCCTATATCTTCTACGTATACAGTTTAAGCTTAAATACATAGCTTTAAGATAGCCTTTGTCAAAAATTTTGAATTTCATAATAATAATAAATGTATTAGAATATTAATTATCTCTATCGTAGGAAGCAGCCTATACATTGAACTAGACATTTAACTTTGTGAATTTCGTAACTTAAATTTTTTTTTCTGTCATTAAAAACACGTTATCTAAACTTCTTTGGCGAAAAACATTATTAAGTATAAAAATATTAAGTAAAATAAATTAAAACATCTGTTTTCTAGAAGTTTTATTATAAAAATGGGATTGATATGTTTCGCATATCTAATGAATTATCAAATGCCGTATATAGGCGAAAGACCTTGCCTCAGACATAATCCCTTTAACATTTGATAATGCCTCGGTCAGGCGAAACATGTCATTTCCATAAATTAAATCAAACTTTTAGAAAATGTTTTCATTCTTTTCCTTTTATTTAATATGGAATCAATGTTCAAGAATCAATAAATAGAAAAATATGAATTATTGATTCTGAATCATTGCTATCCAATAAAATAGAATTTTTTTATCATATCTATGACAGTCATATTATTTACAGTTTTTTGTTAGAAAAAATAGCCCGTAAAAGCGTGTCCTTTGAAAAATGTCCAGAAAAATAAACTAAAAAGTGTAAAAAACAGTGTTTTAATTGATAAATAATTCATCATTACGGAATTCTACAATGTTAACGCCTTAAGTTTATCATAAATTTGGGTTAATATTGATTGAAACTGACATTTTTCATTAACCACCCTACGTATTTGAACGTATGTGATACGTTCACTGTGACTGTACCATTCTGCACTATCCCGTATCACGTACGCGCTTGACAAAAAGTAATGTATCTAAAATGTACAAACTGTTGGGGATACGCGCGTGTGCCGACAACACTCGAGTACAAGTCTTCATAAATATCAAAGTTTTACAAGGGGCATGCGAAGTGTGCGGCCGAGTATTTGATGTTTCGTAATTAAAATAAATAAAATTAATATATACAATTAAAGTTCATTAATGAAAAACTTGACTTTTTTGCACGTTTCTCGGAAAATAACCCAAAAGTAGGGCGGTTGATATTACATAAAATTGATATCTTTGATACTGTTAATTTTTTAGTGAGGGAATATGATAATTTTAGGCCCTAATGTAGGGAAATGCTATAATTATGAAATTTAGTTTTGTGCTTAGTTTATTTCTTTGAAAACTATTGTACATAATACGTCTCTGTTACTGTTGGTACTTTATCATTTGATGACGTCATGAAGACGCTTAGCATTAATCTAAGAGCTTACCTCGTGTGTTTTAACCTTGGGTATTTAACTAATGACCGGGCAATAATGACAGGCCCTTGAGTCCTGTCCCTCTCTTCCGTTTTATTAAATGTATCTTGCATCGCCCTCGCTAGGGTGAACGTTTGTCCCGTTTTCATTCCTACATTAAGGCGCGCGGAAAATTAACGACAAGGTAAATATATTATTCCTAAGCGACAGTAATTACCTATACATACGCAGAAATGCGCCGGAATTTTTGGGTCCTTTAATTTTAAGTACTTACCTACAAACCTACTTTAAAAATGGAATATGAAAATAAATATTTAAATTTTTTAATTGAAATGACCCCAACGCGACAAAATAGAGGTGAAATAATTTTTTTAAAGGAATGTCTAATTATTCAAACATTATCATATTTTTAAATATTTTATTAAAATTTTAACAGGAACATTTTATAATTTTTTCCGAATTAGAAAAAAATACATTTGATTTAAATGACATGTACTGTTGTATGTATGTATTGACATGTAATTGACTAGTATAGTAAGATGAGAATCTATAAAGTATGCGTAAGACCAATAATAACATATGGCGTCGAAGCAAGGGCAGACACAGTAAGGACCAAACAAGTTTTGAGAACTTCCGAAATGAAAGCACTGAGGACGATAGCAGGCAAGACACTGAGGGATCGCGTGAGGAACACCAGAATAAGAGAGATATGTGAGGTTAAGGATATTAAAATATAGAGCAGACAGCGAAAAAGGGACTGGTACGGTCATGTTCAAAGAATGGACACCACCAGACTCCTCTACCATATATTGCATTGCATAATCAACCTCATGGGACTCGTTCTCGTGGAAGAACTCCTAAAAGATCAAAGAACAGCTGGGAATCTACCTCACAGGAGGAGCAACACTCTGGAGAAAAGATCACATAGGTCTACAGTTTGTGTTGTCCTAGGATGATTATGTCCAACCATCTCTCCATCTCTTTGGCGGCCTTTCTAGTAATCTCTTGCTGCTTGGGTTTTCATCTTTAAATTTTTTTTGCAATTCTTATATTATACATGCGGTCCACGCGGTTTCTCCATAATCGCCTTCTGCTTCTTCCCCATCTTACTATATCCTCCACACCACAGACAGATCGTACGATTTCTGAGGTTTTTGCCTGCGATGGAGCTATGGAACTCTTTAGGTCACTGGTAGTTTCTCAGCACTTTGTTTGGACAAAGTTATGTTATTTATTGTTTTGGCATTCACTTTGTGGTAGGACATGATTGATGAAATGACAATGAAACACTTGTTTTTCACCACTTGAGTTTTATATTTTACACGACTAGTTTCGGAAGCTACAGATGCTTCCATCTACAGGTTTAAATATAAACTTCATTTACAATTTGTTTGGACAATGTTGCAGTTATAAGTTCATAATAACCAACTGGCAAAATACAGGTTTCATAGACTTTTCATTTCAGATTGATCGGTATTTTCGGTTTTTAAGGTTTTACAGTTTTAAAACGTACTGTGTTTAAATTTAAAAACTTTGTGTTTACGTTTAAAAGCATTTACTTATTACACAAGGGACAAACCTAGGTGGAGAACAGCAGTACATATGGGTACACAAGACTCTGAAGCACAGCGCAGAGACGACACCGCTGAGAGAAATAGGAGGAGAAAGGAGAGACCACTGGGAGACGGTGATGGCTCCATTACAGGCGCCTTCCCTTGCCCCAGATGTCCCAAAATATGTGGGTCCAGGATCGGGCTCTTCAGTCACATGCGGACCCACAACCGTGAAGGACAGTCTTCCTCGGACACGAGGGACAGCCCATGATGATGAAGGGACAAAACACGGACGAGTGGAGAAAAATGGAAGAGGCCTATATTTAGCAATGAAGGCAAGAAGATATATAATGAATTCTATTTAAACATCAATTCACACGCAAGAAGTTTATTATAAAGAAAAGACAGACGTCACAAACAAATTTAACTAACTTAGTTTTACTAAAACATGATATGATAAAGTGTTTTGCGTGTGATATTCAGTCTCAAGTCCGATTCACAATTATGTATGCTCAGGCGAGTTTCTCAAGACGTTGACAACTTAAAATAGTTTCGTAACTTGGCCTTTGTTTCGCCCTACAGAGAAATCACATGTCAAAATTGTCCACTGAAATTTCTGACAGAATGTCCGGAATTGTTGGACATGATTGTTGTTGCGGAAAGTGAAACTCAGTTAAGGATGTTACGAAAATCTTATAGAGAAAACTCCATATTAAATTAGTTTAGGAGAGAATTCAGGGACAAACCTCTTCTAGGACTTACAAGTTTTAAGTGTTTCTCTAAAATAATATGCTTTTAGTGCTTCTATATAAAGGGTGTTTTTTAGCAGTTTTTAAACTGGCAACATTGTTTCTACAGACTGTCAATTTAACAATTTACAGTTGATTTGTAGCCAGTACGTTTTGCCATATTACCATAAATAGACTGACGTCAGAGCAGCGCTTGCAAATTGTGCAAATTTATTTTGGAAATCATGGATTTAATGGCCAAACTATCGGAGATATCTATCAGAGATATATATTATGTACCTGATAGATATCTCCGACAGCGACAGCATAGATTGTTTTAACAACCGGCTGCCAGAACCAAGCGGGAAGAGCAAGGTAACTTGAGAAGCTTAACTCCAGCTTTCTCTCCACCGTTTCGGGGGTCTTACTGGTAGGCGTTGTCCGTTTGGCGTTCCATGGAGAGCTATGTCTCGGATCGCTGTATACCCGCCTGAAATAACAGACTCCTGAGTCTACCAAATGTGAAGAAGAAGATAAAATAATACTAAATTGACAAATTATTGCTCAAGAAACATAAAATTTGCAAAGTTATTGTACAATCTAAGTAGAAGCAATTAAACATAATTGTAAGGCAAGCGCCGTTTTTCTAACCGGTGCGAAGGTTCCCCTCGGTATTAACATAAATTATTCCGCTCCGGTTCCTAACTTGATATAAAATTTATTGTTCAATACAACGGGCCCGCGCACAAATCAATAGAAGTGTCTTTATTATTATTCAAGAACCCTAGTGGAACCAGAGCAGGGGCCGGAGCGCTGCGAGTGGAATGGCCGGATTCTAAATTACTTCGCGATTTCGGCTTCACGATCATTTATTTCTGCAAAGAACTGTGCCAAAATATTTAACCTCAGCAGCCCTGAATTGAAAAGTTAAAGATATTCCTAATATTGATGTAAGTACATTTTAAACAATAATTAAACAAAACTATGTTTTTTAAGAGAGAGCGAGTTCTCTATGACGTCACCTGAGAGTAAGAGATTTCCAACTACCGAAATTGCATATTTAGCTTCTTTTCATGAAAAGGGTTCTTACTAACATTATCTATACGTACACTTAAAACATGTAATAGTATCGTCATTTTGATGTTACGAAAATAATCCATCTGATCATTCAAACACACGATTCACTGAAGAAGGATTCATTTACACTTAGAACTTTATTATTCCAACTGTCTCCAGAGAAAATTTACATGCTTCTTGGTAAAAGAATTTCATCTGCATCAGATGGAAACCCTTTTATTCCAAGATACACACCCGAAACCAACAAAACTTCGAATTCATTTTTCTCAGCTTTTTACTTTTGACAGTTGGAACCTTTTTACTTTCAAATGACGATGGGAGCATCCTTAACATCCTTAGTGCAGTGCGACAAATCCTCTCAATATGTGCACGAAAAGTCATCCTACTCTCATAGATGATCCCGAGATCTCTCATTATAGAAACATGTGCTAGTTGCTGGTTGTTGATTGTGTATCTATGATACACAGTTCTCAATGCTCTAGTAAAAGATAGCATAACACACTTAGAGATATTGAATTGCACTTGGCTCATTTATTAATTATGGAATTACAAATTTTAGTGCAAATACAAGTATGTATTTAGTACATGTACATAAAAAGGCTTTCATTACTTACAGTACTGGAAAAAGAATGAGAGATTTTTTTACTTTTTTTTCAGCTAAATCGCGGATTTGTTTTATTAAAAGCAATTGAGTGCTGCTTTCCTCTAGCTCTTCAAATCATGACAGGTAGGTCACATCTCGGCTTGTCCGGATAATTGACGTTTCGGTTAACTTACGTCCAGATAAACGTTGTGCTTTCTGTCTTCTTCTTCTGATTTATTTAGGACTGCAACCTGTTTTTTTTCGGAGCCTGTTCCTGGGACATCCCAGTTGGACATCTACATAGATGTCCAACTGTCTCGCCATCTTTTGGGTGGTCTTCCTGGGGGTCGATTTCCTGTTTCCTTTATTTGCGGCTAAATTTATCACTCTTTCAGAACATGCTCTTTCCACATAATCTCTTCAGTAGAGTCTTCTCAGTCTGTTTTTTTCCTTGTAAACAACAGGTCGCTTGAACCCAATTACTGTATACAATTTATCTAATTTATTACATTCATTCTTATGACATGTGATAGGTAGCCAATCTATCGCCATTATATTGTCACGTGAATTCTACACCAGACCAAAGACAGTGTGACAATCACACTGCCATCGCCGGGGATCGAACCCAGGACTTTTGGAATGAAAGTCAGAGCTCTTACCACTCTGCCACGAAGGTCGACATCTTTTTCCACAACGCACGACATCTTTCTTATTTCAGAATTTCTTACTCTGTCTCGTAGTGTCGTTCCCGCAACAGATCGGAGAGTCTTCATTTCTGACTACTGTATTATATTAAAATTTTTTTTTTTTACTTTTCTAGATATATGAGGTGTGAGTCAGAACTTAAATACAATAAAAATTTAACAAATTATTTTATTATAGTCTAAGCTCTAAATGTTTTTTAAGCTTTAAATTCTCGTTAAGAAATATTACCTTGTCTTTTAAATTCCACTCGCCGACCTTCTGAGTCTATGATTTTTATTACTCTCGTTGAGTTCTAAGAAAATCAGTTTTTCTTCTCTTGAAAATATTTTTTTTGCGTCTGTTCTCCGCCGTTCTTTGTGTCGGAGTTTACAGAGTATGATAATGCTCGAGGATAATATTTATTTATATTCAAATTACGAATGAAATGAGTTTTAAACGAATTTAATGAAATAAAAGAACGCGTCTACCCATTGACGGAGCGTTTGAACATTACAATACGAAAAAAATTACATTTATCTAAACTTTTCTTGGATGTTGTCTTTTGGAGTACCAGCCCGAAAGCTATTGCTCCCCCACATGTTGGAAATTTCTTTCTAGGAGATGAAGTTGGATATTGTTGGATGGTGCAGGAGGGTTACTTGGAGGATGTAGTGGGTTGTGTCCGACATTTGGACCTGACTACTCGGGTAGGGAGGAGTGTGGAGGGTATGGGGATGACCTTGGAAAGGGGCCGAGGTCTTGTGTGGAGACCGAGGGACGGTGACAGGGAGTGGCCTTGGGTGGGGGCCGGTTGGTCCTGGATATGGAACCATGTGGGACAAGAGTGGCCTTGGGCATGGGCCGGTGGTCTTGGGTGGGGACAGATATGGCAATGGGGTTGAGATACAGGATGGGATAAGGATGGTGGAAAATAAAGGTTTAGGCATGAAGCGTCGGAGTAAACAGCGGGTCGGCAGCGATGGCGGTGGCGGGGCAGGAGAAGACGGCAGTACAGGGAGAGGCTGCGGTGCAGGAGGAAGCGGCGTCAACTGCGGCAGGAGAAGCAATGATGGAGGCGTTCAAGGAACGCCAGCAGACTTGGAGATGACAGCGGGTCAGGGAGATGGTTACAACGACGAAATAGAGAGTGAGCGATTACGATGGTCAGGAACTGTGGCGGCGGCATCGGAGGTAAAAGCATATTCAGGCAGAGGTTGTCATTTTAATTGGCTGGCTGATGGGAAAGCGTGCAGATCGATGTACAATTTGAGTATGAGAGTGTGCACCAATAAAAAACAATAAACCACACACTAAAAACATTAAAAAAACATCTGGCAACGATCACGGAACGGGCATAGGTCCACTCTGGTTGCAAGCCTGAGAGCTACTGCCGGCGGCAGTGAGAACATTGAGCTCCTTGCACTTCCACAGTGAAGTATGCAAGAGTGAGATGCGAATATAGTGTCGCACACACAATTTGTTTCCGATGTTCACAAAATACCTCCGATGTACCCGATAAATTCTGATTATTATTAATATTATTTTTTAAATCAATGGGTAAATATATTATCAAGGAATACCACTTGGATCTTCTGGCTTACAGAGGTTCAGCTCATGTGGCTATTCCTCTTACGTCTGATGGGAACATTGTTGGAAGGTGATTTGGTGGGTTGTTATTATAGTTTATTCGGGGGCATGATTTGTGTGGCCCGGAGTGTTCCTCTGAAGGAGAATCGATTTTGGGCGCTTGTGGCGGCTGGAAGTGTTTGGGTCGTAATTAGAGAGGTCTTTTACTGTGGGGTTGGGATGTGAAGGGAGTTCTTTGTAAAAACTTTCGGCAAGTTTCAGAATGAATTCATCTATCATCGGGATTGCCGATTCTAGGTGCAGTTGTGTAATCCTGGTCCATGAAGGCGCACCAAGCGATAAACGGATAGCCTTATTTTGCAGGATTTGGAGTTTTTGTATGTGACTCGAAGCTGCATAGCCCCAGATTGGGGCTGCATAAGTGAAGATCGGCCTTATAACCATTTTGTATATCAGGAGTTTATTGTCGATGCTTAGTTTACTGTTTCTAGCTAACATTGGGTAGAGGGCTGAGATTGCTTTTGACGCGGCTTTGACTTTAAGGAATACCAAAAATCTTAACCTTGTATTAATTATATTTATAGAAATATTGATGGTTATTAGAAGCAACGTGTCGAAGATACCCGCCTTAGGGAAGGGAGGGTTAGTAAAATGATTTATGTTTCTAAGTATTGTTTTATTTACAGTTCAGTATTATATACGTATTTCTCTTAGCAAGACTTTTTTTTAACCATTACAACAGTTTCACGAGATTTTAAATTTGCTTTCGTCCTTGCAGTGTAACTAAAAACATTATAAAATTATAAGAATTAACGAATGAAATTTTAAAATGTTTTAAAACATACTCGTCTTATTTGTGATATGCAGGAATATAGCTTTTTTTTCACCAGGTATGCGCCGAGTTAAACAATGAGATTTTCACTTTCCATCAAGTATCAGTCACCCTGTAGATAAAATAAGGCTCTTTCTACAACTGCTGTATTAATACATTATTACAAACTGCCAAAGTGCTTGCGAATTTAAAGAATTTCGTTAGACTTGAGAACCTTTGTGCTGAATTCTCTTCTTTAAATATTTAAAAACATTCGTTTGAGAAGGATAGAAATTTGCCGACAGTTTGACACGAGGAAATAATAATGTCTTAGCGTGGTGCCAAGCTCATCTCTGAATTATTTTCATTGTTGCATATTCATAAAAAATAAGAAAATAAAAATATTATTGTAAGAGGAATATTTTGACACGGAGGCCATATTCTCGTATATAGGTACTGTACATATTTATTGTTTCTTGAACAATGATTTAAAACTCTATATTCAATAATTTATACGAATAAAAACAGTAAAAACAAAAACAAAAAAAATACAAAATTTCTTAATTATTATGTATTTAGTGTGCTTCCACTTGTGTTATGTACGACCGGTTTCGGCAGCTTGCTGCCATCTTCTGGTCCAGAAGATGAACATAAACACAAGTGGAAGCACACTAAATACTCGTACATAATAATAAAGAAATTTTGTAGCATTTTTTTGTTGTTTTAATTATTTAAAATGAACTTCTACCAAGAAATTTCAATTAAAAACATTAATTATACGAAAAAAACGTCTGTTTTTTAAAAGCTTTATTATATTATATTTAATTTGAATGACATATTTCGCCTGTTGAAGGCATTATCAAATGATATTTTAAACTATCTTGGACAGACATAGCATGTCATTCATATATAATATAATATAATCCATTGTTTTGGCGGAAAAACGTTGATATTTCAACTATATTAACCGTTTAAATAAATAAAAACTTTGTTATAAATATTTTGAGAAACAAGAGAAGTATGCCAGGAAAGAATCATAAAGATTGGATTTTTGAACATTTGTTTACGACTTTAACTGTCGAAAAGGTATATCATCATCATCATCATCAGCCTTTAGTTGTCCAGTGCTGATCATAGACCTCCCTTCCCGACTTCCACAACTCTATCTCTCGCCGCTCTGTGCCAATTACATCCTGCCACTTTATTGATGTCATCAGAATATCTGGCTTGTGATCTGCCAGGATTTCTATGGCCGGTTTTCAAGGTGCGTCATGTCCACCGATCATCCGCTGTCCTCGCTATATGGCCGGCCAATTTCACTTCAACGAGGCTATTTTGCACGCTGATCCATTCATTTCGCTTCCTGTCTTCCAGACTAATATATATTTCTTCACATATAATTTAAATTCCATGTAACGTTTTAGTAAGATATATTTTCTGCAAATGTACCATTCTTGAATCACGTTTAAATATATACATATTTTATACATTAAGAAGAAGGATTTTACTTTTAAGCGCTACACTCCCAATGTTTACAAAGGGAATTCATACATTTATTTCAGAGTTCGTTACATTTCGCTCCTGCGTGTATTTCTATGTCTATGTAATATATATTTTCCATTGCAAACCGCGGGAATCTTAATATTCTGTGTATAAAAGAAAACTACCAACAAAAACAGTACGTAGTTCCATTTCTGTTTATTAATTTTCAACGAAACAAAAAATCTGTCACAGCAAGATATCTCTTTTGTTTTATTCGGACGCTTTTTGAATACACATTTGAAAACAAATGCGCTCGCTTTTGTTTGAATAAATGTAACACGGATGACAAAACATAATCAGAGGATATGCCATAACTTTTAATTTTTCAAATTGATTAAACATTTCAAAACAATTTAATTGTTTATAAGAGTTTTAAAAAACAACGTCCCAAGTTGAGTTATTAATATTAAACCGCCCCACCTTTGGGTTATTTTCCGAGAAACGTGCAAAAAGCAGTTTTTTTATTAAATAAATTTAATTACATATTAATTTTATTTTTTTAAATTACGAAACGTCAAATACTCGGCCGCACACTTCGCCTGCCCCTTGTAAAACTATCATAAATATGAAGACTTGTACTCTATCAGTTTGTACATTTAAGGTGCATTACTTTTTCTCAAGCGCGTACGTGATACGGGATAGCACAGAATGTACAGTCACGGTGAACGTATCACGTACGTTCAAATACGTAGGGAGGTTAAACATGGAATTTAGGTTAATTATAAAACATGGAATTTAGGAAAAGATTCTCATAACTTTAAATAATTCTTGTGTCATACACGCGCGTCGATTTCTCCAACTCCTCACGTGGCCCACGTTTAATAGTTCTTCTTCTGATTCTGCTTTATTTAGGACTGTGTCCTGTTATTTCTCGGAGCCTGTTCCTGGGATGCAGATGTCCAACTGTCTCGCCATCTTTTAGGTGGTCTTCCTGCAGGTCGATTTCCTGTTGGTACTTTATTTGCGGCTATATTTATCACTCTTTCAGAACATGCTCTTTCCACATGATCTCTCCAGTAGCGTCTTCTCAGTCTTCCCTATCGCACGAGATCTTCTACATTGCAGATCTTTCTTATTTCAGAATTTCTTATTCTATCTCGGAGTGTCGTTTCCGTAACGGATAGGAGAGTCTTCATTTCTGTGGTTCTTAGGAGATTTTTTGTTCTGATGTTACAGCAGCTTATTAGTTGATTTATATAATCGCGCTAGTTTTCCTTGGTCAGTCTTATTATTTAACATAATTTATGGTCAATTGATTGTTAATTGATTTTGAGTCATTCTTGCAGTATGCTTCATTCAGTAAAATGTATCACATATGTACGTTAAGAGAACACGTTCCTGTTTTGAAATTTTCCCGCCAGATCAGAACTCCGGATTACTTTCGTTTTTTTTTCGAATGCCAACATTACGTCCCCACCTTTATTTCGGGAGGGTATAAAAAACGTTTCACCCGGGGGTGCCATACGTACAGAGTGTAAAACCGTGTTTGTATCACTGGAACAAGTACCTGCTTCGGCGGAGAGAGATCGATTTTTTTTTATCACTGGCCACACTAGACAAAAGTGAAAAGGGTAGGTGCCAAAATGATTGCTTGGATTTTGTTGTTTTGAATTTCACATACGAGTATGTGCATTTTTTTTTTAATTTTTTCATATTGCGAGTTAAACCTCGATATAACAGATTAATTGGGGGCAGGGGGTGTCCGTTAAAGCCTTAAAGTTAATCCTGCTTTGAAAAAGGATTCAAGTTTTGTTTGCACTTTTGAATTTTGCTGTTTTTTTATAATCAACTCTCTAAAATTACGACCATGCGTATACTACAGTTAAAAAGCGTATTAATTAAAATCGTTTATTATTATGATTATTATTATGGAGCAAAAAAAGATGGATGGAGTGCCGCATCGGTTAAAGTGTAGCAGTCCATTCTTTCTACCTACCTTTTCGGGGAGACGGCATGATGGTTAGTTAGATAATTTATTACTATCTTGTGATCTATTACTACTCGTATTTTTGTTGAATCGCTCTTTACATCATTACAGCGCGAGTCAAATCAATGGAAAGGGTAAAGCTATCATATTGATTCTATAGATATCATGACACGTGATAGGTGAATTCTTCACCAGACACTAAGTGTGACAAATACGCTACATCGCCGGGAATCGAAGCTTGAATCTTCGATGTGGCAGTCAAAGATCTTGCCACTTTGTCACGAAGGTCGCCTATCATACAGTCTATTCGTGCATTAAAAAAAACATTTTTTCCACATTTTATTACAAAACTTTCACGTTCTAAATTAAAAAATAAGAATTTAAATTACAATAACGAGAATTTCCCTTATAATTTTAGATTGTTTCAAGGGTTCCGTTTAAATTAAAATATTCCCTTCGAATTTACAAAACAAGGTTTCACGTTATTTTGAATCCTGAAAAAAGTTGTTCGCCACAAAGTTAAATAGGCAGTTTAAAAATATTTTCAAAATAAAACAGATTATTTATGAGAATATTTGCATACCTTTTGCCCGCTTTTATGCAATCTGGTGCTCCGTGACTTCATTATATTTCCTAACTAACTAACTTACTAACCATCACACCGTCTCTCCGAAGGGGTAAGCAGAAATAATGGACTGCCACACTTTTCTTTCCTGACATATTTCTCTCGCTTCCTCAACATTCATACATTGTGTCATGCACGCGCGTCGTTTTATGACTCCCCACATGGCCGACATTCAATATTTGATTTATTTGATCGTGCCACGATTTCCTCGGTTCCATTATCATCGTTCATATATACTTTTTTTTACCATTCTTTCTTTCCATATTTCCAAACCATTTTAATGATTCTTTATTTTGCTCATAACACTATCATTCGCATCGCATTCACATCTTATATTTTCATTCGACACTATATCATACACAGAGTATCCACACATTCGTCTAAGAGATCTCATTTCTACTGCATTTATTCTACTTTCATCCTTCTTTTGCAAGTTCAATGATTCGCATCCATACATAAGGGTCGGTAGAAGAACATCATTGTGCACTGCCGTTCTAGCTTTTTTGGATATGTTGTTGTTTGCGATGACAACTTTAAGTGCACCACACACTTTGTTGCCTGCCCCAACCCTTCTTTCAATATCCCTCTCCACTCGCCCTGTATTGTTTTAAATTTTTTATATATACCTATAAATGCTTTTGCTTATTTTTTACTTGTAACTTGAACCTACCTGGTTTTGGTTTTGAAGTTCATGAACAGTTTTTGGACAATTGTGTTAGTTTTTGGAAATTGTTGTCTTTTCTTGGACAGTATTAGTTTATTATTAATTCAGTGTTATCAGTCAAATCAATCAGTTTATGATCAATCAAGTCATTAACAGTCACACAGTTGTTAAATCAATCATTTTCTGATGAATACATGTATTTTGCAGTTAAAAGACACACGTTTAGTTAATAATTAAATAAAACGATGTTTTTTTTTTTAACTACATACTTCCACTTTTGTCTTTATTTCGAGAGTGACCGGTTTTGCCAGTCTCGCTGGCATCGACAGACTGGTGACACTGTTGCAAACCCAGTCCTATATATTCTTTACAAAAAATTTTATGTAAAATTTACTGAATTTTAATATTGGTATTACAGGTATTCAAAAAGATTCACATTCAATACAATACACTTAAAAAATATATTATAGCTTACTTTATATATATCACCTTTGAAAAAAACGGTACTTTTTTATTATAACTGAATTTAAATATAATATGTTATAGTTCTTGGTCCATAAGTTGGCATCGCCTTATTCGGTTTTCCATCCATGTAGCTGCTAAGGTCTGGAATCAAACAAAACAAATTTTCGTCAGTAATCGATTCCAGAAATATTTTTTTTTATTTGTATTGGGTATATCAAAGGGGAGTAAAGAAAAAGTAATTGGTCATTAAAAAACTACATTGTCAGGGGTGTTGTATTTGAGCAGATCTGAAATATATTAAGTCATTTTTAAAAATTACTTTGTGTTAAATACTCTTTTTCTTTGTCATTTATTCTTATATTAATCAATATTTGTCATAATTAATATGAATAAAAACTTCCGTTTTATAGAAGATTTATTGTATTTTATGGAAATGACATGTTTTGCATTTCTAAGGCATTATCAAATGTGACATTTTAATGCCTTTGATGGGCAAAACATGTCATTCCCATAAAATATAATAAAACTTCTAGAAAACTGACGTTTTCATTCGTATTAATTATTTAATATGGAGTTTTACATCATTGTTCAAGAAACAATAAATTACATTTGTCATATTTTATGGTTAATACACTTATTTTGCTGTCAAAAAACATATCGATCAACCAATTAAACGTATAAAAAATAACTTATTATTAAAATTGGCTAGACCTTTTTACTCTCGAGATGTTGAGAAAATAAACGTTCGTCTCGAAAAAAAATATCAGATTTGATATATTTCCCGTTCTTTCAATAATAAAATTATTTTCTCGTATTTTATTACGGTTATACGTGTGTTTTTCTTCTTTGATATTTTCAATTTATCTTCCTTGCATATAAAAGGAGCCATCCAGTTTAATGGGAATCCTCCTTTTCATGCGAAGGAACTTAAAATCCCAAAAGAAATGAAAATAAAGCCATATGCTAACATTTCCACCAAACTTCTATTATACGAAATAGCTACACATAAAAGTAAATAAAATTCACGTACAGCCAGCATCAGAAAAACACTTAAGTTTTAAATAACTAACTAATATTTCTGACTGTACAGGGATTTTTGGAATTTGAAACCGTAAAATGTCAAATTTTTTATTTTTCAACAGCGGTGTAAGTTTAGTTTTTATCACCTTTATGTCTCCCCTGCATGTCTTCCCTGCTCTATCAACCGAATGTGTGATCTTAATGTCTCATCTGAAAGTCTCATCTAAATGTCTCATCTGAATGTCTCATCTGAATGTTTCATCTGAATGTCTCATATGATTATCTCATCTGAATGACTCACCAAATTTTTTCATCTGAATGTCTCATCTGAATTTATCATCTGAATATCTCATCTGAACGTCTCATCTGAATGTCTCATCTGAATGTCTCATCTGAATGTCTCAACCGAATGTCTCATCTGAATGTCTCATCTGAAAGTCTCATCTAAATGTCTCATCTGAATGTCTCATCTGAATGTCTTATCTGAATGTCTCATATGATTATCTCATCTGAATGACTCACCTAATTTTTTTCATCTGAATATCTCATCTGAATTTCTCATCTGAATGTCTCATTTGAATGTCTCAAGGAAATTTCTCATCTGAATGCCTCATTTGAACGTGTCATTAAAATGTTTCATCAGTATTTCTCGTATATATGTCCTAGCTGCATGTTTAATCTCTATCTCAATTTTCGTATAATTAACACTCTATGCTTTCTCATTATTCTTATTTTATTTTTAAAATTGTTTTTAAATATTTAAAATTTGTTTTAAATTATATTTACTATTTAAATAAAAATATATCGTTTTATCGATTAAACTTATTTTCACTACTTTGATAGACATTATTGCAGATTTATGATTTACGTAAAAATAAAATGACAATTGATTAGTTTCATATCACACGTCATGAAAATCAAAATAATATGATAGTTAAAAAAATGTTTACAGTAATTGCGTGTAAATGACCTATTGTATAAAAAAACATTAAACTTTAGATAATGAATGCAAAATGCTTTCCCTTAATCATGTTTCCATTTATTGTTTTGGATTTGACTATTGCCAGAAGTACCAACAAAATATAAAGTTTCTAATATTTTTTTTTGTGAATGTATACTTATACTTGTATACGAATACTGGATTTCACCCATCGTGGGTGATAAATTCATGTAATTTAATTGTATCTCAATAGAGACGAAGATGCAAACTGGAAACTGAATATGGTTGATCAAGGTGTTTACAGGACTTATGACCTGTCATTGGTTGGGTTAAGCGCACGCTTTATGTAATTATAACATTCCCCATTCCACTTATTTCTTTATGACCACACATAGTGGATTATATAGATATAAAAAGATTTACATATGTAATCAAATCTACATAGATGGTGTATTGAAACTGACATGTGAAGATAAGCATAGATTTGTAGCATATATACAATATAAACAACTTGATGTAATTTACACTGACTTTTCCAAAGCTTTTGATAAAGTAAATCACCATTTTCTTCTCTCCAAGTTATATGCGCTGGGTATAAGTGACCCATTTCTCTCACATATTAAATCTTACCTCAATAATAGGAAACAAATAGTACGAATCAATAATTATCTATCAAATCCTATAGACGTGACTTCGGGTGTACCACAAGGAGCCCACCTTGCTCCCTTACTATTTAACTTATTTATTAATGATATACACATGTCAATTAATAACTCATCGTTCTGGTTATTTACTGATGACAACAAAATTCTCAAAGTCATAAATACTTCAGAAGATTGTCTTCTTCTTCAAGCTGACTTAATATAATTTAGTGAATGGTGTGTACGAAATGACCTAAAATTGAATACTGATAAATGTAAAGTTATGCGATTTTTTCGAAAACATAATCCAATAGATAACCCTTATAACATTGACAATATACAGTTATCAAATGAAACTACCATACGTGACCTAGGAATCACACTCGACTCTAAATTATCTTTTACCACACATATTGAGCTATCTGTCAACAAATCATATAAACTTCTGGGCTTTATCAATAGAATCTCATCCGACTTCAAAAACATTTCCACCCTCAAATCACTCTATTGCGCCCTAGTTCGCCCACACTTGGAATATGCTTCAGTAGTCTGGTCCCCATACTATGAAATTCACATTTCTAATATTGAGTCTGTACAACATCGTTTTCTAAGGAAAATTGGTCGAATGCTCAGACTTGACAGAGAAGATTACTCCTATTCTGACTTGGAAAAGCTACTAAATATTTCACCATTAGTTGATCGCAGAAATAAAAATGATTTAATCTCCTTTTTTAAAATAATAAACTCATACTTTGATGCACCCTGTCTTCTCGAAAATATAAAATTCAATGTACCCACCCGGAATCTAAGGCAAATTAAACTTTTTCACGAAAATCTCCATAAAACAAACTACGGATATAATGCACCTATACCTAGAATGACTAGACTTGTAAACTGTTGTCAAGACTTAGATTTTTTTGGATTAAATCTAAATTCTTTTTTGTCTAAACTTAAAAAATATCGACCTCCATCAAACCCTTAAATTGTCTAAACCAGATGCAGCTTTTACTATTTGTTTGTCACTGAGACTACTTGTACCTTGTAATCCTTCCACAATATAATCAAATATGTCGTTAGCTAATTGCAGTCGTGTTCTTATTGCTCATCTCTAGTATACATATCTATTAATCTTTCTTCTTTACTCTCTTCCAGATCATCCTCTTAACTTGTCCTAGGCTAATTGTTTACTGTTACTGTTTTAAAATGTTCCTAGATTTAAGTAACTTATCTGTATTATGAATAATGTATTGGAATTAATTCCGTCAACAACAAAATAAATAAATAAATAAATAAATACAACCTCCAAAAATTTGTCTTACATGGTCATAAAGAAATAGGTGGAATGGGGAATGTTGTAATTACATAAAGCGTGCGCTTAACCCAACCAATGACAGGTCATAAGTCCTGTCAACACCTTTATCAATCATATTCAGTTTCCAGTTTGCATCTTCGTCTGTATTGAGATACAATTAAATTTTATAAAGTTTATATTTCAAAATTTCAAAAAGTTTTGATTTATTGCATTTCGATAACGTGTTCCATTTAAAAAATATTTCCATGAAATTTTAAAACGCCCCTAAAGGAAAATAATGGATCTTTTCAGACTCTACTTTGCAAAGTACATGAAAGTTATCGGGAGCAAAAAAACTTCGTTTTATAGTCAATAAATCATTGTAAGCGTAAAATATTCAAGTTTCGAACAAGTTTCCCATGTAAAAAAAAGTTAAGGTAGGTTTTTTTCTTCACGTGTTATTAATGAGTAAACGTTCGACTTAAGTCTATCGAACTTGAACTGATGAATTTAAATGGTCAACGACTTTTTGAAGCTTGTGAACAAATGATGACAGTATTTAATGTTGTTCAGATATTGTATCAGCCACTGATGTGATGTTCCCAATAATTTTATATTCTTAAATATTATATTATTGATTATTGATTGATTTTTATTTCTTGGTGCCATTCTTCATATTAGTTACATCTTGCATATTAAGTAAACGAAAACGAAAATAAATGATCGGTAATTTTTAATGTGCATTTTTAGTTATGTATGAGAAAAACAAATTACATATATCCATAAATGTATTATTTTTCCACGATAGGAAATTTGGATGGTAAGGTTGGATTTTAAATTGTGTGTTAATTCAATCGATAATGAATTGCAAACACCTTTATTATCGATTGCAGATTTATCCTCAACCCTTTGACCCAGATTCAAAGTAATTAGTACTTTGTCGCCCCAATCCCACCCCACAATTCCATGGCTTATTTCCAAAGCCGAATTTGATCATTTTTATCACGTATCTAGCTAAATACGGTGAACAATGGCGGTCTGTCACGTAGTGCCATGGAAACGTGAATTTATTGCAGCGTTCCACGAATTTTCTAAGACTTTTTGCATACCGTATATCAAAATGCTTCCGTAAATGGTTTAAGAAATAAAAGAATGTGGGAAATACTATACATTATTTGCTCTTAAACAAATGAACGCTGAAGAAAAAATGAATGGAAACTTCGTGATTATTTATTGTTATTTGAACAATGAAGTAAATCTCCATATTAAATATGTTTTGTGTGATTTTGGGTAACAACGTGTGATTGCTCCTTCTCGACCGACGTTTCGGAGATCGTTGCAGTCTCCATCTTCAAGGTAATGCGGTGGTGGTAATGACCACCACCACATTACTACGACTACATTATCCTAAAGATACAACTGAAGACTGCAACGATCGCCGAAACGTCGGTCGAGAAGGAGAAATCACACGTTGATACCCAAAATCACACAAAACATATTGCTGCCAACCGTGAAAATCTACGTAATCCATATTAAATAGTTAATACGAATGAAAACGTCAGTAACTGCTTTCGCCAGGCTCGCTGGCATCGACAGACCAGTCTGTCGATGGCAGCGAGCCTGGAGAAACCGGTTTCCGTCGAAATAAAGACTTAAGTGGAAGTAGTTAAAAAACATCGTCCTATTTAATTATTATTTAAAATGAATATCCATCAAGAGATTTTAGTAAAATCAGTAGACTATCATAAAAATGACAGTTTTCTAGATGTTTTATTATATTTTATGGGAATACCATGTTTCGCCCTTCTAAGGCATTATCAAATGTGATAATGCCTTAGAAGGTTAAAATATGTCATTACCATAAAATATAATAAATCTTTTAGAAATATGACGTTTTCATTAGTATAAATTACGTGATAACTATTGTTTTTCTGAATAATGATCTTAAATTTCATATTTAAAAATTATAACGAATGAAAACGTCTGTTTTTTAGAAGTTTTATTATAGTTTATGGGAATGATATGTTTCGCCTGTCTGACTCATTTTAAAACATTTGATAATATCTAAGCCATTCTCATAAAATACATTTATAGTTACGAGTATACTTATAAAAATGTTTATAGCTAGATATTTTATTTATTTATTATTCAAGAAAATAGTATTTCTAATAGTATGCCACGGCCGCCCCCCTTACGTCCTAAACGCCCCCCTTTTACTACTAGACACGCTACCGCCCTCGTGGAAAGCTCTAGCTTCCACTGGGAAATAGGTACTCTCCCCGATGGAAACCTGTGGTCTAAGAGAACTAGTAACTAACTAGCTAACTTACCATCACGCCGTCTCCCCGAAGGGGTAGGCAGAAAGAATGGACTGCCACACTTTTCTATCCTGACATATTTCTCTCGCTTCCTCAACATTCATATATCGTGTCATGCACGCGCGTCGATTTCTCTGACTCTTCACATGGCCGACATTCAATATTTGATTTATTTGATCGTGTCACGTTTTCCTCGGTCTTCCTCTATTTCTGGTTCCATTTACATCGTTGACATATACTTTTTACCATTCTTTCTTCATTCATTCTTTCCATATGTCCAAGCCATCTTAATGATCCTTTCATTATTTTGTTTATGACACCATCATTCGCACCGCATTCACTTCTTATATTTTCATTCGACACTCTATCATACACAGAGTATCCACACATTCGTCTAAGAGATCTCATTTCTACTGCATTTATTCTACTTTCGTCCTTCTTTTGCCAGTTCCATGCTACGCTTCCATACATAAGGGTCGGTAGAAGAACACCATTGTGCACTGCCATTCTAGCATTTTTGGATAGGTTTTTGTTTGCGAAGACAACTTTAAGTGCACCATTCACTTTGTCGCCTGCCCCAACCCTTCTTTTAATATCCCTTTCCACTCGCCCATCTCTTGTAAACATACTACCTAAATACACGAACTCAACTACTTGCTCCAAATTTTCACCATTCACGCTAATGTTGCAGAACTAGTAAAATTTTAATTATAAAATTATACAGCAAATTTTTATTTTATTTTGCTAGTCACAAATCTTTTGCTGCCTTTAGCGCTTTTCTTTTGGATAATTAAAAAATGTTAAAAAATATTACGCTATTTAATTTCTTTATGATACCATTTAATTGCATTTCTTGAAGTTTTTCGTCTAAAACATTAGAAGCCAATTTAATTTTAAATCAAGGCGCTGAAATTCGTCTTGCTTATTTATTAAATCATAACCCAGAAACGTGTTGACTGTAGAAATCCATTAAAATATTATTTGTAGAGTCAACACCCTTTGGACGTTTCTTTACTTTTGAGGTAAAGTGCGTTAAGACTATCATAATGTTCTTGAAACGTTTAAAAAAACTTTTCTTGCAAAAAACAAATAAAATAATTAATTGATAAACGTAAAATATAACAGTTACATGTACTCAATAGATGCCCTAAACATTTTCCTGTTTGTAATGTCTTTTGAGTTAATAAACTGATTTCATTTGATTTGATGATTTCTGTACTATTGACCGTCAGATTCATTAGAAGAAGAAGAAGAAGAAGACTAATAAGAAGAATATAAAGAAGAAGAAAATGAAGAAATAGAAGCAGAAGTAAGAAGAAGAAGAAGAAGAAGAAGAAGAAGTAGAAGTTTTTCAAGTTTTGAAGAAAGAAATAAAACCTAAACTAGTGAGACCTAAAAATGAAGGCTTTTGTTCAATATGTTTATTTAATGAGAAACTTTTGATTAATTATGGCCAATAATGACGATATTTATGTATTTTTGATATTAAAAATATGGAGTATACTCTGTTTCCCTCAAGTGTTCCCAGATTTTATCATCAAAGTAACAAGCAATTAGACGCTTCACTAATCAGCTGCCCGGGTCGGAGAGGTTACTCTTGTTGACTTTACAAATCATTTTTGTAAACATTCAAAACTCCCGGGCTTCACTCATAAACCTTCATAACAAATAGTTGCCAACAGCGCTAAACTTGATTTATCGTGCTTGTTGGATGAATAAATAATATGTGTACAGCAATTATTTTAATGGTGACCTTTTACTTCAAGTTTTCAAAAAGAAGAAAGCATGTCAGTCTGCAACATAAGCGTCTTCTTCTCCTTATAGACCATTGGTCTTTTTTAATTAAAAAAAAAGGAACATAGAAGTTCCCGCCACATACCCGAGGCTGTTATAGGGCGTGGCGACGCCCTTTTATCAGCCTCGCTCGTACACTCCCTGGGCCTGTCCTCGGTCCATCCGGGACTTACATTTAAAGACGGCAACAGCAAGGGGGTGCCAGACCACATTTAATCTACTCCATCTTACTTCTATGCTCCGCTGTACTTTATTGAATAAATTAACATAATATATAATACATGAACATTTTAGGAACATTATATAAAAGATAAAAATAATGAAACACCACAGGAATATACAGAGGGAAATGGACTGTAGACCATTGGTCTGTTCCTGAAATCAGGCTGGCCTCTCTTGGAAGTTGGCTCCCAGCTATCTCTCCATCTCTTCGGCGGTCTTCCGGGGGGACGGCAGCCGGCAGGAATCTGATTCGCCACAGCGTGTGGGATTCTTGTGGGGTCCATCCTCTGCATGTGCGCATTCCAGTATATTATGCTTTGTCTGCCCCATCTCACGACATCCTCCACCTTGCAGATTTCGCGAATAGCCGTGTTCGTCACCCTATCTCGAAGAGTCTTTCCTGTTATCATCCTCAGGGCGCTGCAGCGTCCGCATCTCTGCCACCCGCACTTTAGCCTTCGTTCTTGTGGTATTCGCTCTGGTCTCAATGGTATATGTCAGTATAGGTCTTTCACGCAGGTTTTATGTATTCTTGATTGGATTTGACGTTAAATTATTTATTATTTACAATATTTTATTTATATTTAATTGCTTTTTTAATTTATAAAATTTCGAGATTGCTCAAAGTTATATTTCTATTATTAACATGCAAAATTTCAACGCCGTTATCTTTATTAAATTAATGATCTTTTTTAATGAGGTGGAAGAGATTTATTCTTATGTGCAACGTGCATGACACGATGAATGAATATTAAGGAAACAAGTTAAGGATGTCCAGAAAGATTACGAGAAAGCGCAAGATTGTAAGTAATTTAATTTTGCAATAATTTATAGTGTTTAATAAATATTTAAAATTGAAGATAACGTTCGTTTTCTACAAGTATTTGATAACGTTACGGTGAAACACATTTTTTCTTGAAATATAAAGCAGTTTTGCGAGAATGCAAAATTCTCTTTCATCTAATTTGAAATCAAAATTCACACTTGAATTATTGACACATCATTTAATTTTATTTTCTTTAATTATTCGTTTTTTGTGAATCATCTAATTTGTTAATGTATCGATTATGTACCTTGAGCACGTTTTGTCGATTTTCCATGAAAGTTTTAGCGTTGCCACCTTTTTTTCCAGAGCACGGCAAACTATCCTCATCACTCGGGTAAAACTTTCAACGAGGGCTAAATATGGCTTTTCCAAACACATCCTCTCTGAAGGAATAAGTTTCAAACTTAACGCGTCACAACATGGATGCAATAATCCAGTGGTGTTTTGTATATTGAATATTATTTTTCTTCATATTAAAACATTTAAAATATCTCCAATTATTTATTCAATACTACAACCGACTGGTTTTTATATTTATTTTTATTCTTCAAGTGCCCTGTCGGGTCACCCAAACGTTGGCGATCACCTCGGCGAACCTGTCCCTGTCCTGCGCCGCTCGGAACAGCTCTTCCACACTTCGGATGCCGTTCCACTCCCTCACGTTTTGCAGCCAGGACATTTGTCTCCTACCAGGCCCTCGGCGTCCCTAAACTTTCCGATAAGTTGGAGAAGGTGGTACTTTTCTATATGACCCGGATGTGAAATTTTCCGAACCTTGATAGTTGATAGCAGTTCCCTGTGAACTCTAGCTCGCCTCAGGACTTCGGTATTGGTAACCATGTCTGTTCAGGAAATTCTGAGCATTCGGCGATGGATCCACATTACAAATGCTTCCAGTCTGTTCATTGAGTTGACTTTCAAGGTCCACGTTACACATCCATACAATATAACAGACCACAAGTAGCATTTGATCATTCTCTTGCGGAGTTTCAAGTTAATGTTATCATTGCAGATTAGAAATTTCATTTTATCAAACGTAGGTCAAGAGATTGCGTTAGTGTGCTACCTAGGTATTAAAATACTAACCACGTTTTTGTCTAGGTGATTAATAAGTGTTATGATAACGCCCTTTCATGAAACATACATATGGTACACTGTAAATAACTGAACCTGACCGTGTTATTGCCCCAACCGTGGGACTCTGAAATATTGAGTCAGATAGCGAATGGCCCCATATGTGGGCCCATGTGATTATTTCTTGAATATTTCTTGATTTCGTCAGTATTTGGACTACAAACGTTATCGATAAATTGAACCAAGCAATTGACTAATTTAATGGCTAGTTTAGCTTTACTGAACTTGAAAATGTAATTTGTTGTTTGTTTAATGTGTGATAATTGAATTGATATCCTTTCACATAACATTAATTAAGATTTTATGCTTAATGCTTACATCTAATTTCAATAGATGGCGCTAGTGTAGATTGAACTTAAATATGTGAAATGTTTCTCAACATGGTAACATATATACAACTTTCAAAAATAATTGTCAGATGTGGTGTTCTTAACAAGGACGGAATGGGGAATGTTGTATTACATATAGCGATCGCTTAACCCAACCAATGACAGGTCATAAGTCCTGTAAACGCCTTGACCATCATATTCTGTTCCCAAAATAATTTACATTTTCGTCTCTATTGAGATACAATTTATTATTCTGGTTTATTTAATTATATATTTAATGAACATTATTTTAACATGTATTGGGGAAAGCAAAGTTGATTGAATGCCGTACGAATAAAAGTGTTATGAACATAATAATGAAAGGATCATTAAGATATTTTGGACACATGGAAATGAAGAATGAAGAAATAATGGTATTAAAAGTATACTTTAACGATGTAAATGGAACTACAAATCGAAGAAAACGTGGCACGATCAAATAAATAAAATATTTTATGTCGGCCACGTGAGGAATCAGACAAATCGACGCGCGTGCATGACACGATTTATGAATGTTGAGGAAGCGAGATAAATATGTCTGGAAAGAAAATTAGTTAATTCTTTCTGCCCACCCCTTCGGGTAGACGGCGTGATAGTTAGTTAGTTAAAATGGTTGATAATTACGTTTTGTTGTTTTTTTTAACTAACCTTATTAGGAAAAACAACAAAAAAAATTCCACGTGATTAAGAAACATTATTATATTGTTTGTTGTCATAAGAAAAGATAAATAAAATGTGCTGCAATTATTTATTTAAGATAAAACGAGAAGGAAAGAAGAAAATTCTGCCTATAAAACAGCACAACATCCCTGTTTATAGTCGGTGCTTGTAGGGTAGAAACAGCCATGATGTTGCCAAACCTTCGATGGGTGACCAATAAGAAATAGAAGAATATAAAAAGGTTTTATATTTTTGATATTTAAAAATCCTACGAACCGTCAGTGCAAAATCCAGTACAGTATTTTGAAGCTAGTTCAGAATAAGAAAAGAAGAAATTTCTAAAAGTTTTGGTGACATTTGTCGAACACTTGTCTTTTCCTTGTTATTTTTTTCGGGACATTTTTTTCGAGGATGGAATTGGATGTGTTTGAAAAATGTTCCATTTTGTTATTCGATTTCCAAAATTTACTATTTTCTCTCTTTTTGCTTTATCGGTTTTCTTTACATATACTTACATATTTACTTTCAATGAGTATACACAGGTTTAGGATAACACTTGATTAGCTATAAATAATTTTTCACGTTTACGATCTGAACTTTGCTGAACGTTTACGATCTGAACCAGTGTCCATTATATAACTTAAGATTTAATTAATTATTTATCGACAGCACCAACAGACCAGTCTCTCGATGCCAGCTAGTCTGGCGAAGCCGATTGCTGCTAAAACAAAGAGAAAAGTTAAATGACTTATGATATTAAAAAACACATTTTTATTAAATAAATATTTAAAATGAACATCCATCAAGCAATTTCAGGAAAAAATATCAGATTATCTTCAAAACATTGTCATTTCGTTTTTCGTACTCTATCAGAGTTTGAAAAAATGTGGAATGTTTTAACTACCTACCGCATTTGTTATATTTTAACTTTTCCATACACTCAAATGTTGTTCTTGTACACAACCATTTGCTTTTGAAAATGTATTTATGTTAATATTAACTAACTAACTAACTAACTAACCATCACGCCGTCTCCCCGAAGGGGTAGGCAGAAAGAATAGACTGCCACACCTTTCTTTCCTGACATATTTCTCTCGCTTCCTCAACATTCATACATCGTGTCATGCACGCGCGTCGATTTCTCTGACTCCTCACATGGCCGACATTCAATATTTGATTTATTTGATCGTGTCACGTTTTCCTCGGTCTTCCTCTATTTCTGGTACCATTAACATCATTAACATGTAATTTTTTTACCATTCTTTCTTCATTCATTCTTACCATATGTCCAAACCATCTAAATGATCCTTTCATTATTTTGTTCATGACACCATCATTCGCACCGGATTCACTTCTTATATTTTCATTCGACACTCTATCATACACAGAATATCCACACATTCGTCTAAGAGATCTCACTTAAAACCTCAAAATATATATACGCAGATTGTTTTAGACAGTGAAGCAGGAAGAAACGTGATAATTTAAAAATTCGTAGTATTAAATTATGTCACGGAATGGATAGATGGAAAATCCAGCATCAAAACGTTTATACTCTGCCTGATTAAAACTTCCGATACGTCACGTTTTACCAAGAGTATAATAAAAATCAATATAACGCATTTTCAATCGGCGAACGCAAAAACCCGCCTGTCCCGAAATGTCAGAATGTTTAAGGGTTGACGCATTTAATGGCGCGTGAAAACAACGCGTGTGAAATTTTCTATTATCCGGAAAGGAAAAACGTTTTCATATACCGGAACGCGAATCGGAAAGTATTTCGGGGCGAAATGTTTTTCTGTTTTTAGATTTGCACCATTCGTAAAAGGGAAGCGTTCAAAAAGTGAAAATGGTTTGGGTCGGCATAAATAAAAAAGTTTATTCTTTATTTAGGAACCACATTCTTTGTTTGTCAAATTCAGTGCGGGTCTTTTTCCATTAAAATAAAGGTTAAGAATGGTTGTATTCTTTTTTGGACAAATGCAGACACTTAGATTAAACAAATAACAGCTTGTTCGATGGATTTCACATTTACATTTTAAGTCGTTTCAATACCACATCCATGAAGGAAAAATGCTGCAAGATCTTTATTGTATTCTTTCCAGATAGTTATTTTTTATCAGATTTTTCTTTTTTCATCATGTTTAATTTTTTTTTTTTTTTCTTGTATACAACAGTTCGCTTGAACCCAATTTCTGTATACCTACACATAATTTTTAGCTATTATATTGACGTTTCACATGACATGTGATAGGTAGCCAATCTATCGCCATTTTTATTGTCACGTAAATTCTACACCAGACCAAAGCCAATGTGACAATCACATTGCCATCGAACCGGGGACCTTCGGTATGGAAGTCAGAGCTCTTACCACTCTGCTACGAAGGTTGACAACTCTGTCATAACATTGTGCTAATCTCTTAAGACTCTGTATGCGTATATGAAGAATTCTTTGCATTATAACAGCGCGAGCCAAATCGATGTCAAGGGTATAGCTATCATATTGATTGTCATGACATGTAATAGGTAGATAATCTATATAGATAGAAACATGACAGTATAATAAACGGTATTTTCATTAAAAAATAATAATAGTCAACATGAAAGTGTTTTAGTCAAGCCTTACATTTTAAGTTTATTTGAAGTAACAAAATAAAATACATCATATACTGTGCGAACCAAGTATCTATTAAGAATCCTCAGATCCATTTTCGAAAAAACTCTCCGAGATCGTGTCCGCAACATAGCCATAAGAAAAACTAACGAAATGGAGAATATCGTTCGGTAGAGTCAATCCAGAAGAAGTTACTGGAGGGACCATATAGCCAGAATGAAAAGTGACAGACTCGCATATACGAGTACAGCTGCTGACAAAGTCCCCTCCTGACACCACCCACCTGGAAGACCGCCTAGGAGATGGAGGGACAGCCGGACCTCATTATCCCAGGAGACATTATATCTGTGTCATAGATCTTCAGATCTTATAAAAGAAGAAGAAAAAGAACAAATTCAAAAACAATAGTCTCGAAAATGGCGCATTTGAAGAAAATCTATAAACTTTTTTTACCATTAAATAAAATGCGCGGTAAATTAAAAATTTCCTTTTATTACCTACAAAAAAGTATCGTTAACTGGTATTTATTGTCGCCGTTCCGATTAACGAAATGGCAATAAATTAATAACGACGTGCGTTATTTACTGAAGCTTTTACGTTATTTATCGGTGACGTTCTGGCCTTTTGGAAATGGTACGGGAACGTCAATAAACTACTAGTTTATTCTTTCAACAATCTGTGAACAATTTAGTGAAATAGAGGGTAAATGATATTGTTGCTGATTTAACAAAAACAATAACAACAACAGCAACCACAACAACAATAACAACAACAAAAACAACAACAACAACAACAACAACACCAATCAACAACAATAACAAACAACAACAAACAACAACAACTACAACAACAAATATAAGGTTCCCACCACGTCTCGCTGCACTATCTAGGCCTGTTCCTTGTCCATCCGGGACTTCTGCAACTACAACAAAAACAACAACAACAGCAACAACAACAACAACAAACCATCACGTCATTTATCGAAGGGGTAGGCAGAGAGAGAAGACCGCCACACTACTCGATCCTGACACGCCTTTTTGGCTTCTACCAAACTTATACAGCGAATTTAAAATTTGATTAATTTGGTCATGCCGAGTTTTCCTCGGTTTCCCACGACTCCCGTACTCCATTCACATGGTTAACGTATTCATTTTTAACCATTCTTCCTTCATCTATGCATCCCTTTTGCTAAACCTCATTCATCTTCTGTCAGCTTCATGCTTCACTTTCATACAACAGGGTTGGTACCAAAACTCCATTTGAACTGCTGATTTTGCTTTCATTGAGAAATGTTTGTTTTCCATAACAGTGAATCTATTAATTAATAATGATAATTTTAATTAATTTAACTAACAAATTAACTAACGTTGTGAAAATATAAAGTGCCACAAAGTGAAGGAGTGTATTAAAAAAAACACTAAACATTAAAAAAATCAATTAATGGGTAGAAAATATATATATTTGTTAACTTGTTCAAACAACTCTTATATTTTAGACCTTGGATATATTCGTGTATCTACTAGATATCCTCTTCGACCTATATTTCATTGCTTTCCGTGAGCCGAGGATAGCCTTCGTGATCCGTTCGTAAGCCGGCGATCGCCTCCCGTGAACAGCGCTTTGGACAGCTAAGCGGAGGTGTCTCTATTTTATTCTGCAACCGCCGGCGGTACGGTACAGCGCAGATAGAGGTAAGCGAGCTTTACCCATCACACACTAACTCCACCCTGAGATGCTGACTGCAAAGGTCTCCGAATTTTTGGTGAAAATGCATATCAAGAGTCACGGGTGTAAATCAGATCTTAGAGAACACGTTTTTTTTACCCTAGTAAGATATTATATGGAAGTTGAAGGAAAATGATTATATATCAAAATATTATATTTAACATGAATGAAAATGTCTGTTTTATAGAAGGTTTGTTATAATTTATGTCAACAACGTGTTTCGCACGTCTAAGGCATTATCAAATGTCAAACAGTTAATAATTAAATAGTCCATTTTTTTGGCCTAAACACTATGATACATTAATATTATAATATTACTATTAAAATTTAAAACACTGTTATAATATCACAATTTATTTTTATTCACTGATAGTGTCGCAACAGCTGTTTCACCAACCGATGTTGGCATCATCAGCTGTTATAATACTAAGCTAGTTTATTGTAACACCTGATGATGCCAACATCGAATAAAAATAAATTGTGATATTATAACAGTTGATAATGCCTTGGACATGTGAAATATGTCAACCTTAATAAAACTTCTAAAAAACATATGCTTTTATTTGTATTAATTATTTTCACAATTCGTGTTCTTGACGTATCCAATCTACTCACTTGTGCATACTAGTATTTTATCCCTCCGAACGATTAAGAAGAAATGATGCATCCAAACTCCCTCTTATTATGTTGCACGACCAACCCCGAGGTAGACCACCCCTAGGCAGATCGCCAAAGAAATGGATCGACAGCTGGCAGTCGACCTCAAAGGCGACCGATTCCTCTAAAGAAACAGGCTACAAGTATAAACAGATATTCTTGATAATTTTTCATTTCAAAACCCTTAAAGCATCATATTAAATCATTCGTTATTATCGCCAAATGAAAAATGTACGCAGTGAAACTCTATTTTCGATGGAAATCAATATGAATGGAAAATAATTTTATAAAGTGGTCAGCGAAAAGAAATCATTTTTACCAATTCCTATCATTTATTTGATGGTCTAAGCTGACAATTCGTCAATGTGGAACATTGAACGTGGGGTATTTTATCATCGGTAATATTTCACCCGACGGCCCAATGTAATTGACGAATTTTCGCCTGAGGCATTAACGAAATTTCGTTCTCACCGCTTTCCTTTCTCGGGGTAAATATTTGTACAAGTCTGTTTGAAGCAGTGAACAGGACGGGAGCAAATAGCGACCGATTTTTCAAAAACAAAAATCATTTGTAAACAAAGTGACGAAGGCTTATTATGGCTGCCGTGATGGTAACGTTTTTTGTTTAGTTTTACTGCGGATATTAGGTGCTTTATCATATAATATGACATATTCCATATAATTTGATTGACGGAAATATCACCGTTTAAGAAATTTGTTTTGTATTTTGGCCTTATGAATTTTCCGAAGAGTATTTTTTTGCTTTGGAAATAACAAATAAAATAAAGGATTGTTTTGGTAGACTGCCTGTTCCAATAATTCGTAACAAGTTTATCTTATTCTTCTTCTTCTAATAGATCTGACGATCTGTGGCATGATGAGGTCCAGCTGTCCCTCCATCTCTTAGGTGGTCTTCCAGGTGGATGGAGGAGATTTCGTAAGCGGCTGTATATGTGAGTCTGTCACTATCCATTCTGGCTACCTGGTTCATCCAGTATCTTCTTCTTTTTCCGATGGCGCTCCAGTCCATAACGAGCCTTGGTCTCTTTTTCACTCAACTTTCACCTCCAGCAGCCCCTGTCCTCAGCAATCGTCCTCCAATTCGGCACCCGAAGAAGTTGTGCCGCATCCCACTTTTCTTCGTTCTCCCAACTAAGCCTTGGTCTTCCCACCCGACTCCTTCCGCCTGGGTGTCCAGTTATAATTTCATTTCATTTCATTTATTTATTTTAAACATATTTAAAGCGTTACAGATTTTGTTTTCCAATACACTAAAGATATAAGTTAAAGAAATAATGCGTTTGGGGACCCCTGTGTTCGGGATCCTCTGTACATGTCCAGCCCATCTATATTGAAAGCTAAAGCATTAACACTGTGAAATTACATTTAGAAATTGAAAATAACGTTGTTAATAATCTACAAAATATTTAAAATCACGACATGTTTCGGAGTTAACCTCCATCTTGAGGTGTAAATAAATAATAAAAACTGAACGAAAAAAGACTAAAAAAACGCATTTAAAAATCAATACAATACAAAGGAAAAATATATTTAAATTTAAACAAATAACCTGTTAGTCCAATTATTTTTAAAAATTTAAATATATTGTTCCTTTGTTTTATCGATTTTTAATTGCGTTTTTTAGTCATTCTTTGTTTAAATAATAATTAAATAAATCATCGTTTTATTTAATTTATTATTTAAAATGAACTTCCATCAAGAGATTTCAGTAAAATCATTTGATTCTTTGTTTAGTTTTTATTATATATAATAACACCTGAATATGGAAGTATGCTCCGAATCAAGTCGTAATTTTTAATATTTTGTGGATTATGAACAACGTTATTTAAAATTTTTCAAAGTGTGAAACTTTAATATCTCTATTATTTTATTATAATCTTCTTCTTCTCTTCCCTTTTTGTAGACTCAGGAGTCTGTTATTTCAGGCGGGTCCTCTTGAGATGCTGAACTCCAGCTTTCTCTCCACCGTTTCGGGGGTCTTCCTGGTCGGCGTTGTCCGTTTGGCGTTCCATGGAGAGCTATGTGTGGTATTCTATTTGAGCTCATCCTTTCTACGTGTTCATGCCAGTATCGCCGTCTTTGACGTCCCCATCTGACCACATCTTCGACCTCGCAGATTTCTCGGATTGCTGTATTCCTAACTCGATCATGTAGGGTCTTGCCAGCTATAGCGCGGAGCGTTTTCATCTCGGTTGTCCTGAGCATGCTCTTTGTCTTGACAGTGTCTGCCCTCGATTCAATGCCATATGTGAGGATTGGTCGCACACAGGTCTTGTAGATGCGTACCTTGCTGTCAGTCCTCATGTCCCTGTTTCTCCATATGACATCTTTCAGGCAGCCTGCAACCGCTGCAGCCCTATCCACCTGTGACCTTACTTCTCTGGGGAGGTCATTAGAGCTGGTTACTTCGCTTCCGAGATATCTGAATAGGTCCACCTGTTCAATCTCTTCCTGGCGTACGGAGACTTCGCATCTCAGTTGATTTCTTGCGAATGTCATACACTTCGTTTTTGGGGTGGATATGATCATGTTATATTTTGAACAGGATTCATCAAACTTTGAGAGCATTGCTTGCAAGTCGCTTTCATTTTCGGCCACGATTGTGGCGTCGTCTGCATAGCAAAGCATTCCAATTACTTCTTTACCCAGAGTGTACCCTAAATTGAGAGATGCAACCTCTGCAATGATGTTGTCCATGATGCAGTTAAAGAGAAATGGGCTTAAGCTGTCGCCTTGTCTGATGCCAAGGGATGTTTTTATGGCTTTAGTGAATTTATTTATTAATATTATAATATAAATGGTAAATTTTCGTCAACGAGTCATTTTAAAACAGCATTTTTATAGAAATTTAGGCGTTTTCCAATGTTTTTAGCTATCAGATTTAATATACTATCGTTTTTGACATCGATTGTTTTGAAATGTGTAGTTATTATACTGCGCCGTTAAGCGCGGTCTTGTTCGAGCGCAGTAAGGTAAAATTTAATAAACTCTTTTAATATCAGCAGTTGCCGGGCGATAAGCGGAATAATTAAACAAAAAAAGCACCTTGCTCAGCGCCCTGCAGAGCGCAATGTAAGCATGTAAAATATTTGCGTTTATTACACGTTTTTACGCCCGTTATTTCACCGGAGTGTAGAGGTAGAGACGTAATGAGGTGCCTGAATTACGTATACTCGAACAATTGGATTTCGCGGAGGTAGGAAATGAAATTTCTGAACTATTTTTAGCCTGTATGCTAAAACGTACGTTATTAGCAGACAGCTATCGTTTGTCGTGTCTAAAACAATAGCTTTTAAGTAGAAACATAGGCAGGCACTCCGTTATTAAACATTCTAAGAAATAAAACAATATCTGTTCCCAGAAAAACAATTTACATCTTCGTCTCTATTGAGATACAATAAATCCTTATAAAATAAAAATAATTTATCCGCAATGGGTGAAATCCAGTATTTGTCTACAAGAATTTGTTTACATTCAAAATGTTGTATAAAATAACTGGTCCAAGTAGGCATAAAATTGAAGAGACACATCTCCAGGCGAAATCTAGTACTGTATGATTTGCAGAGACTTTCACAGTACATTAATAAAAAGATTTTCTGCGTAATGCTTTCCAATCTTAATAGATGACGCTAGTGTAGAGTGAACTTAAAAAATGTAAGGATAGGCGTGGAATCCTACCATAAATACAAGTTCCAAAAATTTGTCAGACGTGGTGTTCACAAGAAAAAAAAAAGCGGTATCCGACTTCGAATGTGACCGCCTTTTAGTAATTAATTAATCTGGTCATGCCATGTTTTTCTCGGTCGTCCTCGGCTAATTTTTCTACTCATGCTGCTTGTGTACAATTTTTAAACCATTCTTCTCTCATCCATTTGTTCCATATATCCAAACCATCTCAGGGATCCTTTTTTAATTTTATCCACGATGCAGTCATCTGCTTTACATTTCATTCTTATTTCATCGTTCGGTGTTCTATCATACAACGTTTTACCGCTCTTTCTTCTTAGTGATCTCATTTCTACGGCGTTTATCCTGCTTTCATCCTTCTTTTGCCAGCTCCAAGCTTCACTTCCATACATCAGGGTTGGCACTAGAACTCCATTGTGTACTGCCATATTCAGATATCATCTGTATCATATATCAGATATCATCTGTAGTTATCATTGGGTATATCTGTGTATCTAAATATTCTATTTGACCGAAGATTCAGAGATCATTCCAGTTTCCATCTTCACACGTCATGTATATGATAGGTAAATAACAGTTCTGGAAGTATGTTCAAGTGCTGGATAGGCAAAATTTTCAAGCGAGATATTTAAAACAAATGATAAGTTTTGATAAATTTAAAGCATTAACACTGTGGAATTCTCAATACGAATGAAAACGTTTGTTTTCTAGAAGTTTTATTTTAATTCGTGTGAATTAAATGTTTAGCTGGTGGCAAGTTTTAAAACTCCGTGGCGAATGTCATATTGCGGTATTTGATCGTACATTCGACAGAAGGTTTTTCATGGAAAGGCGTTCAGACCTTTTCGTTTATATACCATTCTCAGACGAATAATAGTTTTATAATTGTACGATGTTTTTTGTTTTCAGGAAAAAAAAAAGTGTAGGATAATATACTCGTATAATTCCGGAAAATAAAAGTAATTCACATTTTTTTAGAATATATTTTTTTAAGGTTTACTATTATTGTTTTGAAAAATCTTATGATCCACTTAGGAAATTGAAAACAACTTTATTTATAATCCACAATAATACCTCCATCTTCATCCTTTAAATTTAAATTATTTTATCGAATTTTTAATGCGTTTTTATATTAGTCTTTCATTGTTTAGTTTTTTTTTTTTTTTTTTTTTATTTATATTTTTACACCTGAAGATGGAGCGAATGTGTGGTAAATCTGTGTATGAGTGTCAAATGCAAGTATAATAAGTGAATGAACAAAATAATGCAAGGGTCGTTAAGATGGTTTGAACTCATGGAAAGAATGAGTGAAGAGGGAATGGTGAAGAAGGTATATGTAAACGACGTGAACGGAGCTAGAAAAAGAGGAAGGCCAAGGAAAATGTGGCACTATCAATTCAATCAGATATTGAATGTCGGTCACGTGAGGAGTAGGAGAATTCGACGTGCGTGCATGACAAGATGTATGAATGTAGAGGAAGCGAAAGAAGTATGTCAGGACAGAACAGTGTGGCAGTCCATTATTTTTGCGTGATGGTTAGTTAGTTTTTAGTTTATTTTCCACATCTATGGTTGACCCCTTTATATATTTGGTTAGAGTACGTTTAAATTTCTTAAGTCATTAATCAGTTTGGTCAGTGATGTTATACGGGGTGGAGTCATGGACCCTTAAAGCCAATATTATGAACCAATTAGAGGCCTATGAGATGTGGATACACCGAAGGATGTTACGCATCTCCTGGACTGACATGGTCAGCAACACAAACGTTCTCCATAGAGCCAGAGTTGACAGAGAGTTGCTGACCAACATCAAAGTCCGTAAGGTGTCCTACTTGGGCCATGTTCTGAGAGGCGAAAAGAACGTACTGTTACATTTGATCTTGGAGGGTAAGATTGAGGGTCGCTGAGGTGTTGGGAGGAGGCAGGTTTCCTGGCTGAGGAATATCCGAGAGTGGACAGGGATGAGGACCGTGGAGGAGCTGTTCCGAGCTGCCAAGGACAGGGAGGCCTGCTCAAGGGTGATAGTCAACGTTGGGGAGACCTGACAGGACACGGAAAGAAGAAGAAGAAGAAGTCATTTATTTTAGAATCTCAAGAAGACGACCGAAAATATAGGGCGCGCGGAATGGAAATTGTTTTCGGGCTAGAGCTGAGCGATAGCGAGGAACTGCACAATTATGATCTTGTGAGACTGTTCTGTTGTGATGAATTTTGATTTCAATTTGCAATTTTCCGATCGAAAAGCAGTTTTCAAAATACTACATCGATACATTCAAAAGTTTTGTCTCGACTTTAAATGCTACCGATAGGTGCATTGGCGAAATGCACAGCGGGATGCATTTACGTAAAATGTTGCAGAGTATTCGATGCAAATAGATTGAAAGTTTTCGGGTGGATGATTGCATTCTCCCGAGAGTGCAGATTCGCTTCCAACCAATCAGCATGCTGGTGTGGAGTGGTGCAATATTTGCCGCGTGCAATTTGCGTTCTATGCATGAATATATGTTTTGTCAAGTAAATCAACTGTAGAATTGGTTTTGTATTTTTGGTTTAAACTAACTAACTTATTAATTAAAATTTAAAGTTGGTCACGTTTGTATCTACCATACAAAGTAATAGCGAACATAATGTTTAAGAAATTTAAATTTCCAAAATACGATTAAGTAGATTTTATTTATTTATTTAATTAACTAACTAACTAACTTACCATCACGCCGTCTTCCCGAAAGGGTAGGCAGAAAGAATGGACTATCACACTTTTACTGATGCGGCATTCCATCCTTCTCTTTTCGCCCCGCGGGAGACGCGGAGTGATGGGTTGCGAACCTCATCGCCACCAATAGGCATTTCCCGCGCACACTTCGATCGTCCAACACCCACAAAATAAATCTAAAACAAATAATATAAAATACAAAGATATGAAATAAAATATCAAAATAAAAATAATTTAACACAAAATTTTCAAATCATTTTACTGAAATCTCTTGATAGAAGATCATTTAAAAAATAATTAAATAAAACGATGTTTTTTAACTATTTCCACTTTTGTCTTTATTTAGACTGGTCTGTCGATACCAGCGAGCCTGGCGAAACCGGTCGCTGTCTAAATAAAGACAAAAGTGGAAGTAGTTAAAAAACATCGTTTTATTTAATTATTATACAAAATGTTCATTTTAGATGCTGCACATATTGTCTATTTAATTTATGTTCCGCGTATCCACCGTTTTTTTTTAATTAATAGATGTACTCGTATATTTTGATTATAATTAATATTTTGAGGATTAATTTTATTTATTTATTTTTTATATTATATACTACATAAATGAAACATAGCAAACGAAAAACATTTAGGCGACTTTTTTGGACATAAAACGGTGTAACAAAGATAAAACAACGACATGAAACCAAAAACATATACAGAGTTATATAAAATACCAGTTCAAATAATAAAACCCAGCATCTTCAACAAAACGTCACATATCTTCTCGATCTGAGCACGAAATATTTGTCGAAAATTTTGTCGACTTCGTGTCATTTCTAAGGGCGCCAAATTTTAAACACCGCATTACATAATTGAATTCTAGTACCGTCCCCTATGCGTTGTAGTAAAGTGTTGAAATAGCAAAATAAATATGGAAAACAGAATCAATTCAGTTGAAATGACAGCAACAGGAACTTCATCAGAATGATATTTCTGAGAATACCGTACAAAGATAAATAATTTATTGTTTCTTGAGCAATGATGTAAAACTCCATTTCAATAATTAATACGAATGAAAACGTCAGTTTTCTAGAAGTTTTATTATATTTTATGGGAATGATATGTTTCACCCTTCTAAGGCATTATCACATTTGATAATGCCTCAGAAGGGCAAAACATGTCATTCCCATAAAATATAATAAAACTTCTAGAAAACTGACGATTTCATTCGTATTAATTAAAGATACATAAATTCGGTAACTTGCTCCAATTTATCACCGTGCGCGCTTAAGTAAAAAATTGTCCTAAATTTTTATATTCAAATACCATTACTCGACACATTTATTAAAAGACACTCTTTTTGTACCAACCGGCCGCCAGAACCAATCTGCTTCTGGTGATACTGGGGAAGAGCGGTGGGAAGAGCAATTAGTCTGCTGAACGCGGTCTCCTTGGAGATCGACGTCTTTCATGTTAGTGAAAGTACGTTCAGAAGGCAAATACTCTTAATTCTGGAGAGTATCCTGTCTTCCTAATGTTCAACCGTCTCTCATGCGTTTCTGGTAGTATACTATACACAATATATTATTTTACCTTTTCTAAATAGATGCCTTAAAAATAATTTTTTAATGTCTGTTGGTGAAATAAACAGATTTGATTTGATTTGATTTGTATGCTTCATACATTCTTGACACTAAGACTTGCAGATTTTTCATAATATCAGCGGTTAACATAGTTAGCTAGTTTTGACCGAAAGAAGAAATTAGGAAGAAACGTAATGAAGATTAATACGTCCGTAAAATAAATCGACGAGTGTACATGTTACGGTGCTTGAAAAAAGGGTAATCTTGGGATAGACGTCGAAATAGAGCGGCGTAGCGGTAACAAAAAATCATTTATTACTTTACTACTTGCAAGCAAATATAACTTTATAGACCCAAGTACATTTTGTTTCGCTGTCAAGTAAACATAGTGTTCTTTGATCCGAGAATTTGTCCAATCTCTTCTTTAAAAAAATTCCCGAAGTCATTGTTTGAATTATGTAGCAGTTGAAATTTTTACAGCATGCAAAGGGAATCCTTTGACATTTCGTGTCCTAAAATTAAGGACAAAAACAACGAATAAAGAAAACAAGAGAACTTATGATAAATTTAACAGATTTCAGAAACAGTTTTTGAATTGAAACACTGTTTTTTCCACTTTTGAGTTAATTTTTTTTGACATGTTTCGAAAACTTCACCTTCATCATCAGAAAAACGATATAAACTATTTATATTGTTTTATCAATGATGAAAGTGTAAAGCCTTCGAAACATGCCGAGAAGAATAAACTCAAAAGCGGAAAGAACAGTATTTTAATTCTTAAGAAAATCATCATACCTAAAATTACTTTGATTTAAATATTTTTTCTTCTTTTTGGAGGGCCTAATAGTCCAAGAGAATTTTGGTGCCTTTCACTGTTTTTCTACTATTAAACCTTTTTTCTCTACATGTTTCGAAAGTTTAAAAAATTATCATGAGGAAAATAAAATTAAATAGGTTTATTACTTTTATGAAAGAAAATGTCTGTTTTCTAGTCAGCTTTAGCAAGGTTATACATATCATCCCCGTATACTACAATAATACTTCTAGAAAACACACTTATCAATTAGGTTATCGTTTGCTTTTGAATTTATTTTTCAAAAGTATGAAGTTGCATTGTCCAAATATGGCGGTGGAAAAAAAACTCGTTTTAATTAAAAAATATATAATTCTTTTAAATATAAATATGTTTTATATGACGGAAAGAAATTTGTCTTTAGCATAAAAAAACAAAACTTGCTATAATAAATTAACGTTTTAGAGTTAAATTTGAATTTAGAAGTTGTTGATAACGATGAAAGAAAAAAGGGCCGAGAAATGTATTTAATCTATAATATATTTAAAATGAAACCGTATGTTATATTTACTTTTAAAATCACGGATGTAATAAACCAGACTAGTTTAATGTCATTTTTGAATTGAAATATAATTTGTTGTTTAAAAAATTGATGTCATTGTAATCTGATTTTTTTTTCAATTATTAATACGAGTATGTGTTATTTTCTTTACAGGTGAGCGCTCCGTTGATACATTAAGGGACTACGAAAACAAAAGGTTTGTTCAATTATTAAATATCAATAGAGTTAGTAAATGTGAATAACTTATATATTATATTAGTTTTGCCGATTAAACGTACATGTATCTAATAGAAACAGCATTTTTCACAAACTTAATGCTTTTGACGTGATATATTTTTTGCCTATTAGCAATAAAAAAATCAAATATAATGGTATACATGATTAAAAACATGGAGTCTCAAAAAAATATATATATTTAGTTGATCAATTAAATAAAGTAAGCCAGTTATCGAAAAAACGTTTATTTATTATTAAAGTACAAAAATTGGGAATTTATTTCTTAAAAATAATATAGGATAAATTGTAAACCCTCACATTCGTGGCACACGTTTAATCGAACAGTAAAAATTCTTATGGCGGCTCGGCTGACTTATAATCGACAGAATGATTAACACTCTTCACGCTTTATACTGTTCTTGATGATCTTCGTTCCTGGATTTTAGATTTTTCAGTGTTGTACCGGTCTCTTCAAACTTTTTGACACATTTTCAAATAAGACGTATGCTTGGCGCATAATTTAAGTTACGAGAACCTCGAATATTGAATAATCTTTTATGCGCTACAGTCACCAAATCACCGTTTTTGTAAAACTCTACCACGCACAACGCACAGTCCGCTCCCGAAAAACGCTCCATAGCGAATTAATTCCCATGAGCCATACCCACCGTACACATCAGATTCGTTGCATTCACGCAGTAATCTAAGCAAACACAAACTTTATTTTGAGACATCCTGTATATTTTTATAAATTTATGTGAATCTTCTTGATTTACAATAATTTATCAAATCAATAAGTTTTTGTGCCCATTTCTCAAGTTTGCTTTATTCATTCTCGAAAAATAAATAAAATTCTCTGGGAGAGGGCGGAAAATGCGAAAATTCACTCGACTTTAGGGGTTCGGGGAGAAAAGAAATCGGAACATAAAGGGATGGTGGAATGAGGGTGAATTCACGCACGAAAAACTATTTTCTCATCCAAACATGATTTTTTATTTAATTATAATGAACCAAATATAAACCTGTGAATAATGTTGGTTTGTATGGAGAACTAAATGTTTTATTAATAATTAAGTTAATATTCTTTCAATGCTGAGATTTTTTTTCCAGCTTTCGTGGCATGAACAACATCTTAATGAGTTTTCAAATCAAACAACATAAGAATATATATACGAATAGTAAATATTCGTTAGTAAATGAATTTACTTTGATTTTGTAATAGAATGATACATTGTTTGATATCAATAAAGGTGTCAAACAAGGTTTCGTAATGTCCCCGTGGTTATTTAATCTGTATATGGACAATTGTATGAAAGAGCTGAAAGGGTTCGATGTAGGTGCTAAAATGAGCGGAGTGTCAGTAAGCTGTCTCTTGTATGCGGATGACGCTGTCCTTCTTGCTGACAACCAGCATGAACTACAAGTCCTGGTGAATTGTATGTATGAGGTATGCATGCGAAATAATCTGATGATGAATGTTAATAAGTCCAAGGTAATGATTTTTGAAAAGGAAGAAACCATGACATTCTGCAACATTAGCGTGAATGGTGAAAATTTGGAGCAAGTAGTTGAGTTTGTGTATTAAGGTAGTATGTTTACAAGAGATGGGAGAGTGGAGAGGGATATTGAAAGAAGGATTGGGGCAGGCAACAAAGTGAATGGTGCACTTAAAGTTGTCATCGCAAACAAAAACCTATCCAAAAAAGCTAGAATGGCAGTGCACAATGGTGTTCTTCTACCGACCCTTATGTATGGAAGCGAAGCATGGAACTAGCAAAGGAAGGATGTAAGTAGAATAAATGCAGTAGAAATGAGATCTCTCAGACGAATGTGTGGATATTCTGTGTATGATAGAGTGTCGAATGAAAATATAATAAGTGAATGCGGTGCGAATGATGGTGTCATGAAAAAAATAATGAAAGGATCATTAAGATGGTTTGGACATATTGAAAGAATGAATGAAGAAAGAATGGTAAAAAAATTATATGTTTATGATGTAAATGGAACCAGAAATAGAGGAAGACCGAGGAAAACGTGGCTTATTCTTCTTCTGGTGCTGTGTTAGGTCCCCTGTCTGCCTCCTACCAACACTCCGCCTTCCCTTTGTCTTGTCCTTTAGATTCTCTATACTTATTCAGTGAGTCATACACGTACGTTGCTTCTTCTCACTTCTAAGCGATCTTTAAAGCTTGAAATTAGTCATGAAATATTTTTCATGGTCTCCGACCCTATTCCGTTTAATAGTGAATTAAAGGCTTTCATAATTTTAATAATGATTTTTTTTAAATACAATTTCAATAATTGTTTTCAATAGCCACAACAGCGTAATAAAATACGTAGCATATACGTTTTATAAAATACATAGAGATCAATTTTCTATACCGTATATTTAAAATATAATAAAAAGTGAACTCTTCATAAACATACCGTTTCAATGCAGATAATATAGGAAAAGCGAAATAAAATTCATTTGAAAATTTTACCCAGAAAATCAATAACTTTAGAATAAATAGCTTCTGAACGGATATTAAAATTTCCTTACCTATTTTTGGTTGATCGTAGTACTTTTTTATTTCTCAAATTAAATTTACTGAAACATAATTTTAATATTTTTGGTGAATGTATACTTATACTTGTATACGGATCCTGGATTTCACCCACGGTGGGTTATTAATTCATGAATTTTAGTTGTATCTTAATAGAGACGAAGATGCAAACTGGAAATTGAATATGGTTGATCAAGGTGTTTACAGGACTTATGACCTGCCATTGGTTGGGTTAAGCGCACGCTTTATGCATAGATTTGTAACATATATACAACTTCCAAAAATTTGTCTTACATGGTCATAAAGAAAAAGGTGGAATGGGGAATGTTGTAATTGCATAAAGCTTGCACTTAACCCAACCAATGACAGGTCATAAGTCCTGTAAATACCTTGATCAACCATATTCGATTTCCAATTTGCACCTTCGTCTCTATTAAGATACAATTAAAATTCATAATTTTAATACTCACGTAATGTAGCTTCAAAATTGATAAAAGATATGCATAATAATTAATACGAACGAAAACGTCAGTTTTCTAGAAGTTTTATTACAATTTATGGGAATGACATGTTTTACCCTTCTAAGGCATTGTCAAATGGGACGAAACTTCAATTCGTTGCAGTACACTAGTAAATGGAGCAGAATATGGTAATTAACGAAAATTTATGTGACTTTATACATTTTTAACAAAGAATTATTTGGGTAGGTTCAGTGTATATAAACTGCAACGAGTTGAAGTTTCGTCACATTCGATAGTGCCGTAGAAGTGCGAAACATGTCATTCCCATAAAATGTAATAAAACTTCTAGAAAACTGACGTTTTCATTTGTATTAATTATTTAATACGGAGTTTTACATCATTGTTTAAGAAAAAATAAATATGTAAAATAATTTATTCATTTTCTAACAGAAGCATAAGAATCACGATCTACTTTTTAAATGGATTTCTTATAAATTATATAAATTTGTATCTCATAAAATTGATAATAAATAATTCACAAATAATAAATAAAATAATTTTGTTCCAAAGCATGTAAAACAAATTGTATACCGAAGATGAAATCAGAACTATTTAAAATATAATACATAGTATTTTCTAAAGACAACCACCCTAATAGCAAAAAATGTCCACGGACTAAAAAGCACACCACGATCCATGAGGGGCAAATGCTCTGTGAGAGTCTCCGAGACAAAATAAGAAATGAAGAAATAAGACGCCGAACCACAGTTGCCGACATCATGAATCGTACAGCTTAATTAAAGTGGCAATGGACTGGACCTATAGCAAGACAAGGAAATACCCGATGGACAACCAGAATACTTCAATGGAGACCTTGGACAAAAAATAAGTTTCGGGAGGTCATCTAAAAGATGGACTGACGATATAGTTGGAACGACCTGGATGCGGAAGGGACAGGACAGGGGAAGAGGCTTGTATAAGAAGATATTTGAAAGTTGCTTAATTATTTTTTATTATATAAAGAATATCGTAACAAATAGTTTTTTTGAAATTCGCATCTCATTGTATGTTGTGGGCTCTCATTGTTTTAACAAATGCTCTTGACTTACGAGAGAATCTAGTCTTTCTAATGTCGAACTATTTATCATGCGTTCCTGAAATTTTGTATTATATATATATATATACAATATACATATATTATAATATTTGACTTATTCTCAAAAGACACCTCAAATATATAACTAACATTCAATATTTAATTTATTCGATCGTGCCACATTTTCCTCGGTCTTCCTCTATTTCTAGTTCCATTTACATCGTTAACATCTAATTTTATTACCATTCTTTATTCATTAATTCTCTCCATATGCCCAAACTATCTTAATGATCTTTTCATTATTTTGTTCATAACACCATCATTCGCACCGCATTCACTTATTATATTTTCATTCGACACTTCCATCATACACAGAGTATCCGCACATTCGTCTAAGGGATCTTATTTTTACTGCATTTATTCTACTTTCATCCTTCTTTTGCCAGTTTCATGCTTTGCTTCCATAGAAGAACACCGTTGTGCACAGCCATTTTAGCTTTTTCGAATAGGTTTTTGTTTGCGATGACAACTTTGCACCATTCACTTTGTTGCCAAATATACATGTTATTTGTAATGTATGTCGAGTCAATAAACCGATTTTATTATTATATTTTTCCACAATTTAACACATTCCTCACGGAACGTGTTTATATGTTGTTGTGAATATAATTTTTTTATAAAAGTCATAAATATATTTTTCATTATTTTGTTTAAAGGACTAATTTCTAACGAAATCGTAGACACTCCGACTGCGGGTCTCAGACGTGTAATAAGGAGAGTTCTCAGTAGAACGTGAGTTATGATCGTCTCTTACAAGCTTTCTGTATTCAGAAAATCGATAGCGGGGCCTCCTGGCACACTGCCAACATTACTTTTCCAGCTGAGTTCGGCAGTCGCGGGTTGTACAGTCGGCTGCTTATCGATCGAACAGAACTCATTCCCCAAGTGCAAACAAAACATTATTATTAATTGCTAAATTTATAAATTGGGCAGTAAATTGAACGACGGCAGACATATAACAGATGTAATATTCCTGTACAAAATAATCAATGCAATGATTGACTGCCCAGACCTAACTAACTAACTAACTAACCATCATCCCGTCTCCCGGAGGGGCAGGCAGAAAGAATGGAACGCCACACTGTCCTGTCTTGACATACTTCTCTCACTTCCTCTTCATTCATACATCTCGTCATGCACGCACGTCGATTTCTCCGACTCCACATTTAATATTTGATTGCTTTGATAGTGCCACGTTTTCCCTGGCCTTCCTCTATGTTTAGCTCTGTTCACGCCTTTTTCATATACAATCTTTACCATTCTGTCTTCACTCATTCTTTCCATGTGTCCAAACCATCTTAATGACCCTTTCATTATTTTGTTCATAACACTTTCATTCGCACCACATTCACTTCTTATACTTGCATTTGACACTCTACCATATACAGATTTGTCACACATTCGTCTTAGAGATCTCATTTCTACTGCATTGTTTCTATTTTCATCCTTCTTATGCCAGTCCCATGCTTCACTTCCATACATAAGGGTCGGCACAAGAACACCATTTTGCACTGCCATCTTAGCTTTTTTGGATAGGCTTTTGTTTGTGATGACAACTTTAAGTGCACCAGACCTGTTCCAATTAATAAAGTATCATGTACCATCAAGGTCAACCAGACAGCATCAACTCTTTCATTGTGATAATGTGACAATAAATTATGTATATAACTCTCCCATGCCCAGATGACAAAGATTACCTAATGAATACGGAGATATTGGCATTCCAACAAGTCCCATATAAAACAACACCTCAAAGTACTTCACTGGCTTAAAAGTCCAGAAAGAATCCAGTATAAACTCTGCTGGACAGTCTTCAAAGCGCTACATGGAATGGCACCAAGTTATATATCTGAACTCTGTATAACGGACAGCCTAAATTCAAGGAAATCTACACTTCGCTCGGCGAACTCCTCAGCAATAGGAAGATTAGTTGAGCCGAAGCGTTGCCCCAGTACAAATTTCGGTGATCGAGCGTTCGCGGTAGCCGGTCCATTAGCTTGAAAAAATCTCCCTTCACACCTTAGATGCATGAATGATCCGACAGATTTCAAATCTAAATTGAAAACTCATATTTTTCATATTTCATACCCAATTTAAACATTCATAGTTTGTTCTACTATACTTTTAACCGTCGCGATGCCATGTGGTCAATTGAGTTTCCACTGCCAATTTAAAGTTGATTTTCTTAAAACCTATGGACCCTAATATTATAAAAAAAATTGTAATCCTCCATTGAAGTGTTCTCAATATTTCGTAATAAAAAAAAAAGCAAAAAATTACTTCCTTCATCCCAAAAAAAAATATTTTCTAAGACTGCCCTCACCTTCATTCGTGTTAAGGTAGAATTTGTTTTGCTAATATTTACAACTTTATCAAAAGTGACAAATACTTACTCGCTGTTTTGAACATATTATAAATTATATCTTTGACCTTTTCAATAGGTACGTAATAATACCGACTGGATGAAAACGCACCACGTAACTTAATAATATCAGAACTGTGAAAATATTAACACTTTACCAAAAGGGACAAATATTAATACGTACTCGTTGTCTTGAACGTACTATACATTTTGCCTAGGTGCCTTTATCTTCGCCCCGCCGCCGCTGCGCGCAGACAAGTTTATACCTGATGTTTAGTCGATCGTATGCTATGACGCATTACATATCAGAAATCGCATGGTTCCAGAAAAAAATTAATAATGATATGTTTTTCAAATAATCCATGTATGTTATAGATATCGATCTATTCCTAATGAAATTCCCTACAAGATGACATAAATTAAATTTTGATTCATCTAGTCATATGTTTGATATTTAGATAAAGTTAGCGGTAAACTGAACTTACCACATGGGAGCAAGCGTTTTGTTTTGAACACGGTACGTTAAGGGTTAAACCGATCGCTGTTTAAGCGGTCACATTTAGATTTTTAGATTTAAAACACGTCTTAATGTGCCCTTGAGGTGATTACATCACAAAAACGGTGCTTTAAAAGTTAGCATATTATTATTATTATTATTATTGGCATCTTCCATTCCAATTTATTTACTTTTAAGTCAAACTTATATCACATTTTAAATAATTATCATATAAAATGAACTTCCATCAAGAGATTTCAGTAAAATCATTTGATAATTAAACAAAATCATATTTTTTTAAAATGTTCAAATTTTATGCAGTCGATTGTATATAAAATATTAAATCAAGAAAATGTTCAGCTGTAGATCACAGCGCCGGTCGTTACGGCGGAGAAGTGAACCATTTCACGGGATGATGACCAGCGGGTACCTCTGACTAGGTCAGAAATGACCTACCGGGCACTAACTTATTAAATAAATGACCTATTTATATCTGTACGCCTTGGAGAGGTTCAAACTGCCATTATTCGGTAATTTAAAATTAATGTGTTCTTAGTTTGAAAACCCTTGCGCCACAAAATAAAGATTAAACCATTACTTTTATACTTTACCGAATTTTCTACAAACCGAATAGTCAAAAAAATTGTTATTGAACAACACAACAACAACAAACCATCACGCCGTTTCCCCGTAGGGGTAGGCAGAAAGAATGGACCGCCACACTAATCTATCCTGGCACACCTCTCTAAATTTCTCCACATTCATACAGCGAGTCATACACGCACGTTGATTCTTCCGACTTCTAACATGACGAAACTTTAAAATATGATTAATTTGGTCATGTCATGTTTTCTTCGGTCTGCCTCATATATATCATTAACGTATACTTTCTTAGCCATTCTTTCTCCATCCATGTGCTCCATATGTCCGAACCAATGCAGTGATCCTTTCATAATTGTATTCATAACAACTTCTTCCGCTCTACATTTCTTTCTTATATCAGCAATTGAAATTCTGTCGTATATCGTTCTAGCACACATACGTCTTAGGAATCCTATCTCTACCGCATTTTTCTGCTCTCATCCTTCTTCTGCCAGTTCCATGGTTCACTTTTTTTTACAGAATTTATCTCAAGTTTCGTACATCTTTTCGTTGTACGCTACATTCTACATCCCCATCTATTTTGTTTATTTAGAAACACATGCCGTGCCAATTTACAAACAAACTTACTTAAAACTTATAGGTATAAAATAATAAAACATTTTGTATTTAACCATGGTATACATATTATGCGGATGAAGAAAAGTTCAGTCGCCCAAATGGATGACATTTAGGCGACTTAACTATTACTTCATCCACTCTGCAACTGAATGGTGCGAATGTTGAAATGGTCGACCAATTTAAATACCTTGGCAGCATTCACTAAAGCCCTTGACCCGGACATTGAAATAAAATGCAGAATTGAAGTTGCATGAGCAGCATTTAATAAAATGAGAACATTTCATCAGATAATCTTAATTTGAAACTCCGACAAAGAATGATTCTTCTTCTTCTTCTTCAGCCTGTATTGACCGTCCACTCCTGGACGTAGGCCTCCTTTCGCATTTTCCATTCTCTTCTATTCTGAGCGATCCGCATCCAGGTACTTCCCGTGATGGGCGATGGCGATAAGCGGGACATGTCGCTCGCGATCCAGATGAAAAGTGGACAAGGCGACTGCTGTGCTGGTGGCCAAGGACGGCAAAGCGTGGAGTTGGGCGCCCACAGTTGCGTTGGCGCGACGATGTCCGGAGAAGTGCGGGAAGTGCCTGGAGAGAATGATTAAATGTTATATATGGTCTGTTCTACCATATGGCTGCAAAACCTTGACTCTGAAAGTGAATGTAATGAACCGGTTGGAAGCGGTCGAGATATGGATATACCGCAGAATGCAATGATAATGTGAAAATAAAATTCTCACTCTGTCTCTGCTCGAATTCACGTCACAAAAAAAATGTCAAGGAAACGAAAGAAGTATGTCAGGAAAAAACGTGTGGTAGTCGATTATTTCTGCTTATCCCTTCGGGAAGATGACGCGATGGTTAGTTAATTATTTAGCTACATAGTAATTTAGAAAGAAATTCTCACATATTTGAAAAAGATCCAATTGAAATTGACCTAACTGTTATGTCTTCAGGTTTGACGGCTGAAATAAAAAGGGACTGTCCAATTGAACTGGCTATATGGACATATAACGGGCAAACTATTTGTCGTTTTATTACGACGGGTCACTTTCCCGAATCGAAAAACGTTATTAGATTCCAACGATTGTATTGAAAATTGGGAAACCGGGTTGGGTTAGGTTAGGTGGGCGGGTCGGCGAGGGAGTTTAGAGGAAAATCGGGAAATCGGCAGTTGCAATTAAAATGTTCCGGCTTGTATCAAATATCAGTAACAGTTTGAAAGGATATTAACTTTAAATTTTGAGAATCTTTGAAAAGCTTTAAATAGAAAATATACTTAAAGGTTTAAAAACAGGATTGATACGTATATTAAATGTAAGATTTTTATTAAATGTTTTAATTTTGAAACACAGCTATTATACGTACCAAAATTTATTAATTATTTTTATGAGATCATTGCGACAGCCGTTTCGTCAACCCATGCTGACATAGCTATTCAGGTGTTGATGCCAGCAGCATCTGATGATGGCGACATGGGATGGCAAAACAGCTGTTGCGACAATCTCATTAAAAATACGAATAAATAACAAATTAAACGTTTGGTAATGTAAAAGTGTCGTAGTTTTTTTGCCAAAAACAAGTGGTTATCTAAGTGATTTTACAAAAATACATTAGAATTCAAATGTAAATCTGATTAATTTTTTTATTAATTTCTTTAATTTTTTTGTATATACTTCTTCTTCTTTTTCTTCTTCCTTATTGTAGACCTATGTGATCTGTTCACCAGAGTGTTGCTCCTCCTTTGAAGTAGATTCACAGCTGTCCTTCCATCGTTTAGGAGGTCTTTCACGAGGACGAGTCCCATGAGGCTGATTATACAATGCAATATAAGGGAGTCTGGTGGTGTCCATTCTTTGAATATTACCATATATACAAAGTGTATAAAAAAGTTTTTTTTTTTTTTTAAATAATGAAAATTAATTTTGTTTGATTGTTGTGAATATGTTTTAACACCAAAGTTAATTCATTAGAAAGCGTTTTTTTATATATGTCATATTTCATTTTATAATGCTTTAGTTTGAAGTGCTTAAATAAGTTTTGTTATTTCCAAATAGTTAATAAAGTATTTCATTTATTTTTTCGTTAAACTATAATGTTAACATTTTCGTCCGTCTATAATTATAAAGATAAATTATATTTAATGGGAACGACATGTTTCGTCTTGCTGTAGCATGATCGAATATCACAAAGCTTCAATAAAACGGTTATTATTTAATGTGATCAATGGAGCATCCGCTTATACGCCAGGGTAATGGAGCAAAATAATGTGATAAAGGATTATTGACAGTTGACATAGATGCAGGGTAGGCGAGTACATGCAATATATAATTTCACATTATCAGAACATTTGTTTATTTATTTTATTATTAATTATCCAATTGAAAAGTTAAAGTTTATGTTAACGATGTAAAAACTAACTAACCATCACGGAGGGGTAGGCAGAGAGGATGGATCGCCACAATGCTCTGTCCTGGCATACCTCTCGGGCTTCCTCTACATTCATATATCGTACCATGCACGCACGTCGATTATTCCAACAACTTTAAGTAATTGATTAATTTGGTAATGCCATGTTTTCCTCGGTCGTCCTCGGCTTCTTTTTCCACTCACGCTGCTTGTGTACAACTTTTTAACCATTCTTCTTTCATCCATTCGTTCCATATGTCCAAACCATCTTAGGGATCCTTTATTAATTTTATCCATGATGCAGTCATCTGCCTTACATTTCTTTCTTATTTCATCGTTCGGTATTCTATCATACAACGTTTTCCCGCACATTCGTCTTAGTGATCTCATTTCTACGGCGTTTATCCTGCTTTCATCCTTCTTTTTCCAGTTCCAAGCTTCACTTCCATACACGAGGGTTGGCACTAGAACTCCATTGTGTACTGTCAACTTTGCTTCTGTGGATATATTTATTATAACGATGTAAATGGAACTAAAACTAGGTGAGAGACCGAGGAAAACGTGGTACGATCAAATAAATCTAATTTTAAATGTCGGCCACGCGAGTTTTCATAAATCTAATTTTAAATCAACGTGCTTGCATGACACGATGTATTGAGGAAGCGAGAGAAGTATATTAGTCATGTTGTTGCCTAAAATAATATTGTGATGTATAATTTTATTAATTATAGGATAAGGATAACATTTTAAAAAAAAAAATTGAATTTTACAAAATCAATTTCTAGTGCCGACCCTTACGTATGGAAGTTAAGCATAGAGTTGGCAGTAAAATGATGAAAGTAATATTGATGTCGTTGAAACAAGGTCACTAAGTAGAATGTGCGGAAAAAAACAATTTATGATAAAATATCTAATGAAAGGAATGTAAGGGAGATAAATAAAATTAAGAAAGGGTCACTTAGATGATTTCGATATATGGAACGAATGAATGAGGAAAGAATAGTTAAAAATATACATATATACCAAACAAGTAGTGTGAATGAAAAAATAAATGTTGGAAGGTTAAGGAAGACATGGCATGACTAAGTTAATCATTTACTGAAAGACGGCCATGTTTGAAGTAGGAAAAATTGACGAGCATGTATGTAACTATGATGTGAATGTAAAAGACGCGCAAGAGTTATGTCAGGATAGAACAGTGTAGCGATCTAGTCTCTCTGCCCATCCATCCAGATAAATGGTGTGGTGGTAAGTTAGCTAGTTAGTTTTCCAATAGAGACGAAGATGTAAATTATTTGGAAACAGAATATGGTGGTTGAAGCGTTTACAGGACTTATGACCTGTCATTGGTTGGGTTAAGCGATCGCTTTATGTAATATAATTTTCCCATTCCACCCTACTTACGACCTCCGCGTTTAATAATTATTTTTGAAAGATGTATATATGCTAATATGTTGAAAAACATTTCAAATATTTTATTTCAATCTACACTAGCGCTATCTATTAAGATTAGATGTAATTTTCGTTTGTAACTGTTTGCAAATAATTTATATCTTCGTCTCTATTGAGATACAATTAATTCTTAATGATTGACCCATAATGGGTAAAATCCAGTATATGTCTACAAGTATTTACATACATTCAAAACAAAATCTAGTTAGTTTTGTTACAAAATCAATCAATAAAATCAAAAATAAGTTTTCTTAATGCTGAAAACTGAAATTATTTGTAACGGAAAACTTTTATATGAAACCTTGTGTATATCGTTCCGAAATGGCTTCCATCGATTTCATTTCATACACGATGTAGCCGTTATCCGCCTATATAACTGTCAAGCGTAACCTTTACGTTTCCAAATCACTTGAGTTAGATTTTTCGATTGTAACATTCTTTTAAATAACAATTCATAACTTTGGAAGTACAATATCTAATACGAAACACGTATATACATAATATCAAATATCCACACACGGCTGTATATGGCGGAAGTAATCATCCAACTTATTGAACCGCTTTCGTTAGGGCGGTACGCGCCACCCCCTACACCTACGGGGGTGAGTGGAGGATGCTTTAGGGAGGGTAATTGTGATGTTCATGCACGAATGCACCCGACCTGGGTACACGTGGAAATGTGGCCACCGCAACGATACTGGGCTACTTCGCTAAGTGATTTGTGGCGGTTTTATTGCCAGGTTTAGTATGTATTTCGTTTGTATACCAAAAGATCACTGAAATAATTTGTGATAATCAACTGAGTGTCTCTTTATACCGTCAAACGACCTTCGTGGTTTGGTAGCAAGAGTTGGCACAAAGCACTGGTGGTAGTGAAACTAGTTGGTTCGATAAAACAAAATAAAATGGTGTAAAAACAAAGTACCCAAGTGTTTTAATAATGTCACTTCACAAGTTAAGTACTACACACAAAAGCATTTAAAAAAATTGAGTTTGAAGCAATAGCTTTTAGACAAAAAACTTCTTCTTCTTCTTCGTCTTCTTTTAATAGATTTGACGATCTGTGACACAGAAATCATGTCTCGTCGGATGATGAGATCCAGCTGTCCCTCCATCTCTTAGACGGTCTTCCGGGTGGGCGGTGTCCGAAGGGGATTTCATAAGCGGCTGTATATGCGAGTCTGTCACCATCCATTCGGGCTACATGGTCCCTTCAGTATCTTCTTCTGGATCTACTCCACTGAACGATATCCTCTATTTCGCAAGTTTTTCTTATATCTACGTTGCGAACACGATCTCGCAGGGCAGTGATTAATAGGACCTTCATCTCCGATGTTCTTAGTAGTCCTTTGGTTCGCACTGTGTCAGCCTGCGTCTCTACAGCGTACGTCATGATAGGTCGCACGCATGTTTTATAGAAATGAATTGAATATTATTATTTTTATTACATGTTGAACAGCTCTTTAGATCATTACAGCGCGAGCTATGACTGTCATACCGAAGGTCCCGCGTTTGATTCCCGGCGATGGTCTAGTGTAGAATTCACGTGACAATAAAATGAGGATAGATTAGCTACCTATCACATGTCGCGATAATGAATAATTAATGTTATTGTTTATCGTCTTTAATTTATTACGTTTCATCGTTTTTGACTCTAAATTGTGTGTAATTGTTCCTTCCAATTACTGTTATTATTTTTTTTATTTATTTATTGTTTTTTAACAATGATGTAAAATTTCATATTAAATAATTAATACGAATGAAAAAACTTGTGTTTTTTTAGAAGTTTAATTATATTTTTTGGGGATGACATGTTTCGCCCTTCTAAGGTATTATCAAATTTGATAATTGACATTTAATAATACCATAATATCAAATTTGACATTTGATAATGCCTAAGAAGGGCGAAACATGTCATCCCCCAAAAAATATAATAAAACTTCTAGAAAAACATAAGTTTTGTCATTAGTATTATTTATTATTTTTATAATTATTGTTATTATAATTTCCACCTTTAATATTTTCTCCTATAAATAGTTACTAGCCGTTCTTTTAATTAAAATATTAAGGTGCCTAACTCAACTCCAGCAAGAACTTCAAAATCATATCGAAGAAATTATTTAAATTGACAGGAACAAATACACACAAACGTTCGAAAAATCACGAAAATTTGACATTTGATGTATTATTAAACACCTGATGATGTCAGCATAGGTTGACGAAACAGCATAAAATGAAATATAATTGTGATGCGTAAAACAAAGTTTTTTAATTTAACAGTTTAACTATTGTGGCACGATCAAATAAATCAAATATTGAATGTCGGCCATGTGAGGAGTCAGAGAAATTGACGCGCGTGCTTGACACGATGTATGAATGTTGAGGAAGCGAGAGAAATATGTCAGGAAAGAAAAGTGTGGCAGTCCATTCTTTCTGCTTACCCCTTTGGGGAGACGGCGTGATGTTTAGTTAGTTAGTTTTAACTATTGTTATAGGCTTATTTAAAATTGAAACACCTCATTACATCGAGTGGGACTGTGTTGTGCCCGTATATCCTTCTGATCTTTTAATATAGTTGTTTTTAAGTTTAGTAGAATATTAAGTATAGGGTGTTCAGTATATTTGTTCCATAATGCCTTTTTGAGTAAGTTTATTTTAGATTTTAAAACTCACAAAATCCCGAAGTTTCTACGGACGAACAAAGCTTAGTGAAATAGGGGAAAATACTACGTTTCGTTCCATTTTCGAGATCGCTGGGACATTTCTAATTCGTTCTTCCCATTCTTGGGACAAATTTTATAGGAATATAACTTTTATTGTTGGGCCATAATCTCGATTGTGGAGCGGGCTCGCGCCGTTTCGGTTGTGAATCGGGCCTTAAACCCTTAACCTGCCGGTCTCAGTGTTTTTATTGTCAGATATAAACAGTGTTTTTTGTTAAGTTTGATAAAAATACGGATGTTGTTAGCGAATATACGTTTACTGTAATAGTGATATGTTTTGAAAATTTAAAAGAAATATCCGATATTTTAGTTTATTGTAGGTTTATCAAATAAGTATTTTAATATTCATTATTTACTGTTTTACATTTTAAAAATTGCAGAACTTGTTCTTATGTAGCTATTTGATACTCGGATTGACATTCTTATTTCTTCTATGTATGTTCGCCATAACTCTGTGTTGTAGATGTTTAATGTTTTTTTATATATACTTTGTATGCAACACTCACATTTATTAAAAATATATATATATATATATATATATATATATCAAACATGTTTTGGACTAACCAGCCCTTCATCAGTGATATTACATAAATATTTAAAATATTTTAAAATTGTTTACAAATATGATAAGTTTTGACAGATATTATTTTTCTTATGATGATGACATTAATATTCTTTAATTAAATTTTTCATACGGTATCTGCAAAGCAAGATAATTTTTAATAATGTTTGAAAAATCATTACATATTAACGTTATTTAAGGCATATTTTTAAAAAACCTAAATATATATTTTGACATTCAGTTAATTTTGATACATGAAAAAAATCGTGATACATGATAACAGAGTTTTATAATTTAATAACGATTTTTTAATGAATTAAATTTCTGTTTTTTCCACTTTTGCGCTTATTTTTCTCGATATGTTTCGAAAGCTTAATCATCGGGATAACGATATAAAATATAATGATTATATGAGTTGACATTGATATTCCGATGATGTAAGTATAAGCTTTCGAAACATGTCGAGAAAAATAAGCTCAAAAGTGGAAAAAATAGTCATTATGGAATTCCGTATTCCGGAACGCCTTAAGTTTATCTAAAATTATAATTGAATAATTTATAATATTGAATTATCATAGTGTTTCGGCCAAAACAATGGACACGTTATTTCACTTAACACAGACACGTTTTGGTTATAACATAGCCTTTATCAACGTACGTAATTTTATAATTTGTGTACATTGATAAAGGTTATGTTTTAACCGAAACATGTTTGTGTGAAGTGAAATACAGTGTTGTTATTGTAAGTGTTGTTTTATTTATTCAAATCGTTTTATTTCATCACAGCTTTAAATTCAAGGTAAAAAGCTGTTACATATTTTGTTTTAGTTAAAAAATCTTCAAGAGGACCAATACGACGTGATAATACTGCTTTGGGGGCATCCCAAATCGATTGTATTTTTTACCCAGAAACACTTCTCACAGTTACGAAATGTGTACCGTTATGAAAGAGGGTTAGAGAAACCAAATTCGCTTCTCCTGCATAAATAAGCAATAAAGATCCACAAATAGCACGGGCCTCACGGCAAAACGAAAAACTTTCGAGAAGAATGGTCAATAAATAATTTTTAATGGATGGAAATTGTGACCTACTTTTTTTTTGTAGTAATTTCATTCTGCTGCAATTAACTTTTGATTAAAATTTTATATACGTATTTGTGTCTGTTTAATTAAGCAATTTTGATATGATCATTCATTTCAAGTTATTAAAAAATATTGTGCTCATTACTGTTAAATAAAGATTTACAAAACCTGGGACCATTTCTTTTTTTTTTGTTTACAACAGGTCAACATTTAAACCCAATTTCTGTACACAATTTGTTTTTTTTCTTAGTTATTATTATATATTGATTCTCGTGACATGAGATTTATTTTATTTTAGAAAAATATTTATTTTTATTTTTTTATTTTACTTTAACATGATATACATTAATTTGATACAATAAGTTTATGGATTGTAGTTGTTACACTAGGCAGGGCTTGAATCGTGACAAATATATTATATAAAATAGCATGTTAGTGGAATAGTGAATTTAATTTGGTTTTTATTATACATTCACCTTTAATTTGTGTTGTGGATTCAAATTTGAATAATTATATAATTCAAGAATCAATTGTATCTCAATAGAGACGAAGATGCATATTGGAAACAGAATATGGTTGATCGAGGTGTTTACAGGACTTATGACCTGTCATTGGTTGGGTTAAGCCCACGCTTTGTGTAATACAACATTCCCCATTCCACATTTTTTTTTCTTATGACCACCATGTCTGCCAAATTTTTGGAAGTTGTATATATGTTAATTTGTAAGACCACTCTTTACATGGTAATTTATTTTAATCTACACACTAATATTTATTGTAAATAATGAAAATAATATTGTTTTAATTATAACGAACCTTTATTATGTACATTTACTTTAATTCTACTTGATTTAAGTTGGTAGAGTTAAACATAACATATATTTTATAGGATTTTTCTTTCTTTATAATTAATAACTCTTTCACAATTTTTTTTTTTAATATTTGAACATTAATTTTACTTACACCGAACATGTTTTGGTTGTGACAACCTTTTTCGATGAACTAATTATACCTTGTTCACTGATCAAGTAAAAACAAAAATGCTATTTTAACGACTTTATAAATTTTTTATAAAATTATGAAAAGGGTGAATTTATATTATGGTTTCATATTGAGTAGAGAAATATTCAGAGTAACAGGGCAAACTGTATCAACGGAATTTAAAAAGCTATCCTTTTGGAACACGAAGATGTTTATACATTCGCGAGTCAGATGCAAACTACATTTTTTGAAAAGAAAATCTTCTTATTCTTCCGGTGCCGTCAAGTCCCAACGTTGGCAATCACTGCAGGACAACTGCCTTATATCAACTCCCCGACGTCCCTCTATTTTACCCATTAATATCAGTCGATGGAGCCGGTATTTTTCTCCCCTTAGCACATGACCCAAATATGAGTTTTCTCTTACTTTCACACTCGACAACAGCTCTTTATTGGCTCTGGCTCTCCGTGGTACGTCTTTATTACTGACCCTATCGGTCAAGGGTATACGGAGCATTCTGCGGTATATCCACATCTCGAAAATAATAATTTATTTTAAGTGTTTAAATCTGTAACACTATTATTTATATGCATTTTAGTATATTTTTATGAGTTGGTCGTGACAGCTTATTTGCCAAACTATATTGTATCATCAGGTGTTACAAAGTAAAACGCGATACCTAAAAATAACAGCGTTTCTAATTTTAATATTTAATATTGTTAAAGTGTCAAAGTGTTTTGGCCAAAACAATGGATTATTTAAGTTGCTTATAAGAAAATTCGCTGAGATGTTTTGAATAAAATTCTTTTCTAATGTCTCTTGAAACGCTAACTTTCCTCCCTTTGTGACACGAACGATATCCATTTCCCCAAAAATTATTCAATTCAGACTTCGATACATTTCCCATCTGCCTTATGCGTGTACGTGTTATATAAATGTTGGGGTGTGTTTTTAGGGCAATGTAGGGTAAAATAAGGGATGACACGGGCTTTTGGGTGAAATGAAAAATTCCCCACATAAATTAAGGGCGGTGTGACCAGCGTGGCGCAAAACTACCCGAAATCATACGGGTTTCCTGAATTTACACCACCAGCTTAATATTCAAATAATTATTGGCCTGACCAAAGTTTTAAGAGCGTGATTCATGTGTTCATTTTCACAAATTAATTCGTTTTTATTGCATTCGTAGATCATGTTGAGAAAGCAAAACAGCTTTGTCAAATAAATAATAATAATAAAAAGTCAATAAGATCATCGTCATTTATAATATATACTAAAGTTGTTCTGATTTTAAAATTAATTAATTTATTAATTAGATTAAATATGGAAGTACCGCGACAAAGGCCTAAGCTCGATTATGGCTGTAGGAGAGTAAGAGGGAGAGAGAGAGAGGGAGAGGGAGAGAGAGAGGGAGAGGGAGAGAGAGATGGAGAGAGAGAGGGAGAGAGAGAGGGAGAGAAGGAGAGGGAGAGAAGGAGAGGGAGAGAAGGAGAGAGAGAGAGAGAGAGGGGGGGAGAGAGAGAAAGTGAGAGAGAGAGAGAGAGAGAGAGAGAGGGAGAGAGAGAGAGAGAGAGAGAGTGTTCTTTCAATAATGATACCCTAATATTTATGAAAGGAAATGCCCTTTTATACATTCATATTATATTATTAAGTTCATAGTTCCATTTTACGATTTAACAATGATTGCCAAACCGAAGGTCCCGGATTCGGTGATATAGCTATACCCTTTACATCGATTTGGCTCACGCTGTAATGATTTAAAGAACGATTATAAAATAATTATAATGTTGTGATAGGTAGCTAGTCTATCACCATTTTATTATTACGTGAAATTAGAAACACCAGATCAAAACAGTGTGACAATTACACTGCCATCGTCGTGAATCGAACCCGAAACCTTTGGTGTGACAGTCAAAACCACTCGGCTACGAAAGTCGTCATACATAAATATAATTAAAAATAATAATGTCAGGATTCGAACCCGGGACCTTCAGTGTGACATAGCACTTGCCACTTTGCCACGAAGGTCGTCATCAATAATCATTACTCTACAAAACACAATAAAAAATTATAATTGTCATATTATTTTACTGAAATCTCTTGATGGAAGTTCATTTTAAATAATAATTAAATAAAACGATGTTTTTAACAATTTTCAGTTTTGTCTTTATTTCGGCAGCGACCGGTTTCGCCGGGCTCGCTGGCATCGACAGACTGGTGACACTATTGTAAACTTAGTCCTTTATATACATACAGATCAGGGGTACCAAACATGATTGTATACAAAAAAAATGCCAGCGAGCCTGGTGAAACCGGTCGCTGTCGAAATAAAGACAAAAGTGGAAGTATTTAAAAAACATCGTTTTATTTAATTATTATTTATTTCTTAAAAAAAATAATAAGAGCTTAGCTTTTTAATTATATAAAAATGCAATGAACTACGAGTTTATAGTCAAATAATCTTCACAACTTATCCGGTTAAAACCATTCGAAACATTTGTTACCGTGTGTAGGCGTGTTCAAACTTGACTTCAGAGTTTAAAACTGCTTTATTTGTTTTGGAGAAACAGCTTGCATTGCAATATATGACAAAAATATGAAACTTGTTACATAAACAACAAAAAAATTCTCTTCAAGTAAAAGAAAACTAATTCGATCTCTTTCTTCTGTAGATTGATTGTGAAATAACAACCTAAATATAAGTATATTACAAAAAACTTTTTAATATCACAACACACTACGAATAAAAACATTTGTTTTCTAGATATTTAATGACATGTTTTGATTGTCTATCAAATGTCATAATTAAATTGTCATTCTTTTATATCACAATGAAATAAAACTTGCATAAAACAGACGTTTTCATTCGTATTAATAATTTTAATATGCTGTTATACGCGGACGATGCTGTTCTCGTTGCGGATAGTGCGGACGAATTACAAGTCTTGGTGTCGTTAATGTATGAGGTATGCAAGTCGAACGATTTAATTATGAATGTCGGAGAGTCAAAGGTGTTAGTTTTTTAAAGGGAAGAGCAAATGACAGTTTGTAATATAAGTGTAAATGAAGAGAACTTGGTGAGGGAATTTGTATATTTATGTAGCATGTTCACAGCAGATGGCCGAACGGACAGTGATGTTGAAAGAAGGGTTGTGCGGGTGACAAAGCAAATGGAGCTTTTAAAGTAGTTATCGGAAACAAGAACTTATCAATGAAAGCGAAAATGGCCGTTCACAATGGAGTTCTGGTCCCAACCCTTAGAATGGAAGCGAAGCATGGAACTGGCAGAAGAAAGATGAGAGCAGAATAAATGCGATAAAGATGAGGTCCCTAAGACATATGTGTGGTAAAACGATGTACGACAGAATCTCAAATGCTGATATTAGGAAGGAATGTAGAGCAAAATAAGGTATTATGATCAAAATTATGAAAGGATCGCTGCGTTGGTTCGGACATATGGAGCGCATGGGTGGAGAAAGAATGGTTAAAAAAGTATACGTTAACGATGTAAATGGAGTAAGGAGTCGAGGTAGACCGAGGATAACATGGCATGACCAAATTATTCAAATATTAAAGGTTGTTCATGTCAGAAGCCGGAAGAATCGACGTGCGTGTATGACTCGATGTATGAATGTGGCGGAAGCTAGAGATGTATGTCAGGATAGAGTAGTGTGGCGGTCCATTCTCTCTGCCTACCCCTGCGGGGAAACGGCGTGATGGTTTGTTGTTGTTGGTGTTATATGAAAAACTAATTATAAATATTATTTATAGTATCTTTAACAATGATAAACACCCCTTATAACATAATTAATACGGATGAATATCTGTTTTCTTGAAGTGTATTGTATTTTATAGGAATGAGATTTGATTATGCCTTTGTGAGGCGTAACATGTAATTACCATAAAATATAGCAAAGCTTCTAGAAAATATACGTTTTCATTCGTATTCTTCTTCTTCTTCTTCCTCAGCCTATTCCCGTCCACTCCTGGACAAAGGCCTCCTCCATTTGCTTCCATGTCATTCTGTCCTGTGCAGACTGCATCCAGGTTATTCCGACGTGTCTGTTTAGATCATCCTTCCACCGTAGTTGCGGTCGCCCTGCACTTCTCTTCGCCGTCCACGGTCTCCAAGTCATCAGTCTTCTAGTCCACTTTTCATCTGAGCTTCTGGCTACGTGACCTGCCCATTGCCATTTTAGAATCGCCACCCGGTGGATGCTGTCAGTGACATTTGTTTTTTTTCTCACCGTATCGTTCGTATTACATTAACTTTATAAAATTAATCATCACACCGTTTTCCAGAGAGGTCGCAAGAAAGGATGGACCATCACACTACGTTTTCCTGATATACCTCTAGAGCTTCTTTTATATTCATACATCGTAACACGCGCACTTGTCTATTTTTCCGACTTCGAATGTAGCCACCTTTAAGCAATAAATTAATAATGTCATTCAATATTTTCCTCACCCATAATTTTAAACCCATAAGAATGCAATTTCATTCTCTGTTAGTGCTTATTTTTCTGCAAGCATTCATATGGTTTGGATGATTATTATCCTCTCGGTGTAAAAAAACCCTATCTTAACACCTTAATAACACAATATCATATCATTTATACTTTGCATAAAACATTAATAGAAAATACAAAATAAATATGATTATACAATCAACAATTCATTGGGTTTACAGATTTGACCCACTTACCCATTTTTTTCTGAACAAATTATAACACTAAGAGCAAAAAAAAAATCATATATCAATAATAAGACCAATAAAATTGAACTAATACCAATATTATCTATTGGCATCCAATCAAAATAAGCATCTAAAACGTCACAATTCCCCTGTTAGTTGTCTAAATTAAATGTCTTTGTGAGAAATTTCACTAACCGTAAACTGTGGTAACTTTGTTCCAAGTTTGCTACTATTTTGGGGAGATCCACGTCATATGGGGTGACTACTTTGAAAGTTCATGGATCCAGAACATTCTTAGAGGACTGCTGCTGCAAAGTTGGGTAGTGCCACCTAAAACGGGGTAACGTACACACAGTGAGCTTCAACTAGGTGTGTGTGTGTGTGTGTGTGTGTGTGTGTGTGTGTGTGTGTGTGTGTGTGTGTGTGTGTGTTACAAACAACTAATGGGAGTACTTGATTATAAATTACTCTAGAAATTATGATGTAGTAGAGTGATATTGATATAAATATTGTTGTATTGGGATTTAACCCATTGTAATCACAGTTCGAATTTGAGACGGTCTCATTAATAAGTACATCCCGTCACTGTTCGTCCATCGTTCGGATAGAGACTTTAATAAGATAGAATATATTGATATAACTAGGGAAGAAAAAGTATAGCATTACGATATAGTCATATGAGACGGTCTCAAAAATAAGTACACCCCGTCACTGTTTGTATATTGTTCGGATAGATACTCTTTTGAGATATATAATGTTGATATAACTAGGAAAGCAAATGGATGGCATTGCAAATACGGTGCGATTGTGACGGTCTCATTAATAAGTACATACCGTTCGTCTTTCGTTCGGATAGAGACTCTTATAAGATATATGGAATTGATATAACTAGGGAAACAAAATGATAGCACCGTGATAACCACTCGATCATCACTGAAAATCGGGTTGTGGTCTCGGGGATAGAACGCTTGGCTTCTGATCAAGGGGACTTGGGTTCGAGCCTGGACACGACCAGATTCCTTCTTCATAATAATGAGCTATTTTCTGCTCACATTGAAGATTGTAAAATAAATTCTAATATCATTGATTTAAATAGTCTTTAAAAAAAATCTAACCCAGCACCATGTGTGTGGCAGTCAAAGCTGTTGCCATTTTGTCACGAAGGTTGTGTCAGAATGACTTGAAGATGACAGCGAGCTACCGAAACCAGTTAAAAATAGATGAAAAAATGTAATAAAACAAAATATATGTAAAACAATATTTATTTTAATTTAATTTTGTTTTTGTTATATTTAACGGTATTTTAACATCAATCAAAACTGATGATATTCGTGATGATTTTTAGAATAATTATTTTGGATATACAATATGTAATTATAAAACACTGATGAAGGATTTTTATATCCCGAAGTATGTATTTTTAATTTTTAAATTATTATTTCTATTTTATATGAAGTGTTATGTTACAATGCAACGTTGAATTTTATATTTAGAATATTTATTTTGTTTATACAATGTGTAATTATAATACACTGATGAATGATTTTTATGTCCCGAAGTATGTGTGTTTTAATTTTTAATATTATTTCTATTTTACTGGAAGTATTGTGTTAAAATACAACGTAAATAAATTGTATATACAATATATACTTATAATACACTGGAGGATTTCTATGTCGTGAAGTATGTACGAGTATGTTTTAATTTTTAATATTATTTCTATTTACATGTAGTGTTGTGTTAAAATACAGCGTTTAAACAATATTGTTTAATTGTTTTTGTTAATTCTAATGAATTTTTACTTTAAAAAATCAGTGAACGGAACAAGTAGATGAATTTGTTTATTTATGAAGTATGTTTACAAAGTATGGGAGGGTGGAGAAGGATATTGAAAGAAGGGTTGGGGCAGGCAACAGAATAAATGGTGCACTCTAAGTTGTCATCGCAAACAAAAGCCTATCCAAAAAAGCTAAGATGGCAGTGCACAATGGTGTTCTTGTGCCGACCCTTATGTATGGAAGCGAAGCATGGAACTGGCAAAAGAAGGATGAAAGTAGAATAAATGCAGTATAAATGAGATCTCTAAGACGAATGTGTGCCAAATCTGTTTATGATAGAGTGACAAATGCAAGTATAAGAAGTGAATGTGGTGCGAATGAAAGTGTTATGAACAAAATAAGGAAAGGGTCATTAAGATGGTTTGGACACATGGTAAGAATAAGTGAAGACAGAATGGTAAAGAAGGTTTATGTAAACGGCGTGAACGGAGCTAGAAAAACGTGGCACGATCAAATCAATCAAATATTGAATGTCGGTCACGTGAGGAGTCGGAGAAATCGACGTGCGTGCGTAACAAGATGTATGAATGTAGACGAATCGAGAGAAGTATTTCAAGACAGAACAGTGTGGCGTTCCATGCTTTCTGCCTACCCCTCCGGGGAGACGGCGTGATGGTAAGTTAGTTAGTTAGTTAAAAACAGTGAACAATATTAATTTGCAATGCATTATTATAACAAGATAACAATAAAGTCCACGCATATATGCGAAGATGGGTAATATCGTATTCTACCGGCCGGCCATAGACATATACCCGCCCTATGATTGGCTTTGAGAAAGCTATAAAATATATGGGCGTAGGCTGGTCACGTTTGTGGCTCGGGCCTTAGAAATAAGTACTTTTCTCAGATAATGGTCGACCGTAAAACATTCTTTATCCCCGTTGAATTAACACTGATGTTTTGAATTCAAATATAGAACGATATTTTAATTTCCCCCAAGGTTTTTTTTGTCAGTTATTCAGTTATTAACCAATGTTTATTTTTAAAACCTATCCAAAAAAGCTAGAATGGCAGTGCACAATGGTGTTCTTCTACCGACCCTTATGTATGGAAGCGAAGCATGGAACTGGCAAAAGAAGGATGAAAGTAGAATAAATGCAGTAGAAATGAGATCTCTTAGACGAATGTGTGTATATTCTGTGTATGATAGAGTGTCGAATGAAAATATAAGAAGTGAATGCGATGCGAATGATGGTGTCATGAAAAAAATAATGAAAGAATCATTAAGATGGTTTTGACTTATGGAAAGAATGAATGAAGAAAGAATGGTAAAACAATTATATGTTAATGATGCAAAATGGAACCAGAAATATAGGAAGACCGAGGAAAACGTGGCACGATCAAAAAAATCAAATATTGAATGTCGGCCATGTGAGGAGTCAGAGAAATCGACGCGCGTGCATGACACGATGTATGAATGTTGAGAAAACGAGCGAAATATGTCAGGAAAGAAAAGTGTGGCAGTCCATTATTTTGCCTACCCCTTCGGGGTGGTTAGTTAGTGATGGTTAGTTAGTTAGTTATAGTTAAATATGGATATTTATAATATGTATCACTGAAGAAGGACTGGTTGTCTGAAACATGTCTACGTAATTGTAACTTTTTTAAATGTTAGTGTTGTATATACAAAGTATTTAAAAAAAGAGAAATAAAGCATCCACAACACAAATTATGGCGAATATAGAAGAAATTTTTATTTATAATATATGTTTTGCTACTCTGACGAAGCCCGATAGGATAGAAACCAGTGTTATTAACAAGACAAATGAAATATTGTTAAAAAATAATAAAGCGTTTGATTTTTTTCATCCAAATATTTCTCTTGAAGAAACATGCAGTAATTATTACTAAAATATAAAAAGTATGGTTACATTAAACAGTTACAGTTGACTTAAAGATTTCATAATATCGGGGTTTAATTCATAACCCATATAAGTGGACTTCGACTGCTGAATCAGCATATTTCATGATGAAATATATTACACGAATAACCAAAAACGCCTGACTTAGGACCTACTTATCAAAAATGATGAATCGGGGCCCAGATTTATTCACACAGGTCACTAGATCACTAGAGCAGAGCATCGTAGCATATAAAAGCAGTACATCCGACCACTATGGAGATTATTCCTTCTTGCGACTTCTAACCGATACGAGTCTACTCCGTCAAGTCTACGTACAAAAAACTCCCGACTCTCCCACCGAGCTACGCTACTGTCTACACTGCTACGCCACGTAACTTTCGACGAGTCTTTGCTCCAGCCGACCGACGCTACTGCCCAGCGAGCCATCAACTCCAACTGCTATCGATGTCCAGGCGCACGCTCCATCACGAGTACATAATACTGTTAACGTATGATTGCTTGTGATCTGCAAACGCTAAAACCTCAACTGCTTTGACCTCTCTCCACATCCCCCAAATATTGTACAAACATTGTAAGAAATTAGAAATAATATATTGGAAAAAAATACAACCTTGGTAACGCGATTTTTTGTTACAATTTATGCTACTAAGCCACCGATTTTTCGTACCAAGTCTTGGAAAAATAGCAAATCTTTAGTAAAAATGTTATAATACAACCTACTCTTTTCCACACATCCTGTTTTATGGGAGTAATGCATGATAGCCAGTATACTCATGGCAATATAACGTATATCTATATGAAATCTAGAGAGTCTGAAAGCAAATATTTCACGTATAAAAGTGCTGTGTGGCTACAAGCTCCGGCCCGAGACGAAATGATGATAGTGTAACAACTTCTCTGGCGATAAGTCGCGGTCGGATCTTGCCCTCTAAGGACTTATATTTTTCTCAAAGGGCGGTACATTTGTTGTGTTTGGCACACGCGTATATATTATTATGTCAGAAGGATTCGGAGAGGTCCAATCATGCGGTAAATTTATTAGATTTTTCGAAAAAGGTTTTCCAATATAAACATATTTATATACCTCATTGAAAATACAATAGATACTCCTTTATATAAATATATTAAGTATGAAATATTTCTAAAAATAACTAACTTACTTACTAACCATAACCCGTTTCTCCGCAGGTGTACGAAGAGAGAATGGACCGCCACACTACTCTACCCTGACACACCTCTCTAGATTCCTTCACATATTTACAACGAGTCATACACACACGTCGATTTTTCCAACATTTAACAGGCTTTTCTGTGATCATATTTATACGATATTTATCCCATTTTCTTTCTTATTTTGCCAGCTCCGAGCTTTTTTTTCATACACATCAATGGGTAGCCTTTAGGTAGGTTTGACAACATCATGGCTTTTTTAATTTTAATACAGCGGATCTTAACATAATTGTTTTGTTGCAACTGAACTATTCTCGCAGGTTTTAAAACTAGGATTTTCTTCATATCCCGACGCAACGTTTTCCGTTAATTTAATTAAGTTATTAAATATGCGGATATACATTTGATAATCAGTTGCAGCACATTATATACTGATATTGGAGGGGAAAATTAATGGACGCCGTGGGCCTGGTAGGAGACAGATGTCCTGGCTGCGAAACGTGAGGGAGTGGACCGGCATCCGAAGTATGAAGGAGCCGTTCCGAGCGGCGCAGAACAGGGACAGGTTCGCCGAGGTGATCGCCAACGTTAGGGGAACCCGACCGGGGACTTGAAGAAGAAGCAGAAGTTGTATATAACTACGTTTTTTTTTTATAATCAGCAAATATGCTTAATTAATGTGTGTTAGTAATATATAACAGGTATTTGTGCAATTACTTAAAGAATTTTTTCATTTGTTTCAGGTAAACATCCCAATATTATTTCATCATCAACACCTATCACATGGATTCTATGTTGTTGATTAACTAATTGCAAGTCAAAGGTAAAATATGTCTTTCTTTTATATAATATAAACCAACTTTAAGGTCACAAAAGAAGACAAAGCAAATTATAAGCCGGGTTGTTTTAAATATCAATTGTATAGGCTGTATAGTTTTCCATCTGGGTAACATCCTTGGTAGAATCAAATAAAAGATTCTTCAACTTCAAATGGGAGGGATTGAAGGATTATGTGGACTTGACAGAAAACAAACATTTTGAAGAGATGGGCATCTCATAACCTTTTTTTAGAATAATCAGGATGGAAGGTGTTATTCTTTTTGTACTTGATAGATATATATGATAGCACATATTGTTTAACCTAATGACCGCCACAACCAATCTGCCTTTGGTGACAACAGTGAGAAGAGCAGTTCGTCTGCTGAGTGCGGTATCCTCGGAGATCAACGTCTTTCATACTAGTGAAAGTATATTCAGAAGACAAATTCAGAAGCCACTTGACTTTAGAAAGTATCTTGTCTTCCTAATGTAGAATCCTGGTATCATGAGTTCCTGGTATTATGTTGAAATATATATTATATTTTACCTGTACTCAATAAATGCTTTCATAATTTATGCCGTCTGTAATGTCTGTTGAGGTAATTAACTGATTCGATTTGATCGATTTGATTTGATTTCTGTAGTCGAACTATCTCTCATGTGTTCCTGGTATTACGTGGTTTACTTATATTTCACTTCTAATAAAGAAGAAGGATGATGTGGACTTGACAGAAGACAAGCGTTTTGGTTTCGCAATATAAGAGACAAGACGGGAACAGGAAACTCGGGGGAGTTGTTTAGGACGGTGTAAGAGAGGTCTTTGCATACGTGGTTATCGTCTGGATATCTTGATTTGACACAGGGATAAGATTTACGTAATCCCTGAAATAAATCTTTCTTTAAGAATCGCATCGAGATATTGTAATATATATTATTGATTTTTTCCATATTCGCCATCACCTTGTGTTGTGTTCTGAATTCTAACTGAATTACAAATAAACCTACTTCCCCACCTATTTCAATTCTTTTTTCATTTTTCATTTTAATATCTAAGTAACGATTAATTTTGATTATACTGTTAAAAAATGTACAATGAAGAATCTGTGCATCTGTGTTCCGAAACATGGTTGTAAAAAATGCGAAATAGTTTTGTGAAAATACAACGTTTTCAAAAAGTTATTTAATAGTTCATTGCTTTGGCCGAAACACTATGATACTTCAACATTATTACTGTTAAAATTTAAAACACTGTTATAATATCACATTTTCTTTTTATTCACTCAGAGTGTCGAGACAGCTGTTTCGCCAACCGATGTTGGCATCATCAGGTGTTACAATAAACTCATCAGTTTATTAATTGTATCTCAATAGAGACGAAGATGTCAATTATTTGGAAACAGAATATGGTAGTCGAGGCGTTTACAAGACTTATGACCTGTCATTGGTTGGGTTAAGCGATCACTTTATGTTAACAACATTCCTCATTCCGCCCATCTTACGACACCACGTTTGACAAATTTTTGAAACTTGTATATGTATAATTCTTTTTTAATAACTTCACTGTTGGTAGGGACATCTACACTAGCGCCATGGTGTCGTACGAAGGGCGGAATGGTGAATGTTGTTAAAACATAAAGTGATCGCTTAACCCGACTAATGACAGGCCATAAGTTCTGTGAACGCCTCGACTACCGTATTCTGTTTCCAAATAATTTACATCTTCGTCTCTATTAAGATACAATTAATCATTTTTAAAATTATTTTTAAATATCATTGAATCCATTTGGCACCAGAAGTTAACATTATTTTAAATTTAAAACATCACTACACAACTAATCCAAATTTTTAAGTTATACAGACATAATACCGATTATAATATCAATTCATTGAATTCTTATGCCGAGTTTTTCACATAACACCCCCATACACACCATTAGGCCCAATTAATTGAGGCTCGGAAGCCATTACGCAGGCGCAATGGTGGGAATCGAGGAACAAATGCCTTGCGAATCCAAATTCAATAGTGAACCTCAATCAAAGGGGGCCCTTTCATTGAAATTCAGAGTCTATCGAAGAGAAATTTGTCCCACGACTATAATAGAATAAATTCCGCAGATTCTTGGGTGTTTTAAAAAAACACAGGATGTTCGAAATGACATTTCATTGTTTTTGTGTACAAATCGAAAGCAAGCAGAGGTCATCAGCATAATCCAGATCCTCCAACTGGGTATCACGTATCCATGGAATGCCACGAGGACCGTCGAAAGAACGGCGCAACACATCCTCCAGCACCACTATGAAGAGCAGGGGTGATAGTAGACATCCCTGTCGCACTCCCGCACTCAGTTTGATGGCCTCGGAGAGTTTGCCCTGGTACACTTCACGGCAAGAACAACCGTCATACATTGCCTTGATGACATTCACAATCTTCCGTGGAACTCCTTTGCGAATGAGAGTTGACCAGATTGAAGTCCACGATAATGTATCGAAGGCCTTTTCAATGTCGACGAACGTTAGGTACATGCTGTACTACCATTCAGAGGCCTCTTCAATTATGTGTGTATACAATTATTTGTGTACAAATACTTCTTTAATTATTATTTTATTAGATTTGATGATCTGTGGCACACAAATCATCATTATTATTATTATTATTCTGATGACTTGTACTTGTTAAGTAAAATCAATTACTCCAAGGAAGGACTAGGAAATGACTGACCGAACAGTGCAGTCTTTAAAAGTTTCATAAATTTAACGTCACTATCCTCATACTTAATACTAACATGGAGGCTATTCCACGCCAATAGACCCGCAACGCTGAAAGAACGATCATAGAACTTGCTTTATTGGCTCTGACTGGAATTGTTATGTTGTTTGCAATTATTTCTGCTAATCGAAGTGAACGTTGCCTTTCCGTTGGCATGGGTGTCTCGCAGATATACGTTGGCGCTCTCTGGTGTCGAGCCTTAAACACTGTCAAACGCAATTTGTATTTTACTCGCTCTTGGATTTTAAGCCAGTTTAGGTCCTTCAGGAGTGGCGTGATATGACAGTATTTTTTTTGCCCCATAATCAATCGGGCAGCAACATTGAATAAGTTTTGTATTCTGCTTAATTGATTATTTGGCAATCGAGCGTACATTCCGTTGCAATAATCTAAACGTAAATCTATGTCATGTCTCTTGGGATGATGAAGTCTAGTGGATGTACGAGTATTTGCGAGCCTATCATTACCCATTCTGGCTACATGTCCCTGCAGTATCTTCTTCTGGATCTACTCCACCAAACGATATCCTTTATTCCGCAAGTTTCGCAAATCTGGCTTTGGTGACACCAGTGAGAAGAGCAGTTCGTCTGCTGAACGCGGTCTCCTCGGAGATTGACGTCTTTCATACTAGTGAAAGTATGTTCAGAAGACAAATACACTTGACTTTAAAGAGCATCTTGTCTTCCTTATGTCAAACTGTCTATCGTGCGTTCGTGGTATTATGTTGAAATATATATTATATTTTACCTGTACTCAGTAGATGCTCTAATATATGAAAGTAGAATAAATGCAGTAGAAGTGAGATATCTTAGACGAATGTGTTGATACTCTGTGTATGATAGAGTATCGAATGAAAATATAAGAAGTGAATGCGGTGCGAATGATGGTGTTATGAATAAAATAATTAAAGGATCATTAAGAAGGTTTGGACACATGGAATGAATGAATGAAGAAAGAATGGTAAAAAAGTACATGTTAACGATGTAAATGGAACCAGAAATAAGGGAAGACCGAGAAAAACGTGACACGATCAAATAAGTCAGAGAAATCGACGCCCGTGCAAGACACGATATATGAATGTTGAGGAAGCGAGAGAAATATGTCAGGAAAGAAATATGTGGCAGTCCACTTTTTCTGCCTACCCCTTTAGCGAGACTTGCTAGCGTGATGGTTAGTTAGTTAGTTAGTAATGTCTGATAAGGTAATTAACTGATTTCATTTGAATTCTGTAGTCGAACTATCTCTCATGTGTTCCTGGTATTATATTGTATTATATTATTTTTCACCTGATCTCAATAGATGCTTTAAAGTGCTTCATACGAAAGTTAAACCTTAATATTTGTTCATTTAAACATCCTGTAGGTTTAACGCACCGAAACGTTGATCGACGATCGAAGTTTTATCGGGAATTTCAAATTGTGCCGATGTTTTCGAATATGAAAATTTCTCTAATTACTTTTCCGAAACTTTCCGAAAAATTCCTACGTGCCTAAATAATTTACGATGGAATTTGTGTGATGGAATAATGAAATACTTTATTACGGTTTGGTTTTCTATTTTGTAGTATTTTGAAGGTTTTCTTCTAAATGGAAAATTAATAGGTTCGTTGCGTGGTAATAAATTTCAAATGCTTTTTAAATATTTAATGGCAATTAATATCTAACGTTATTTTAAACGTTTTCAAATATTCGATTTGTTTGTATTAAAAAACTCGCAATTGAACATTCTTAAACGCATTCTAGGGGAACGTATAACACATAGGTTCCAAAAGTTAGGCATCCAGGCCCCTTAGGGGGACCTGGAAGGAGCTGAGGGGGTAATTCTGGCCCTGGGGTAGTCGACGGAAGCAAAAAAAGTCTCATAACTCATTTTTTTAGATTACTCGGGGAATATTTCGACAACTCGGTCGTGTAAGAGGGTGTTCAGAATTTTGTCTCTGATAGATATCTCCGACAGCGACAGCATATATTGTTTTACCGGCCGCCAGAACCAAGCTGCCTCTGGCGACACCGGTGGTAAGAACAATTAATCTGCTGAAAGCGGTCTCCTCGGAGATTGACGTATTTCATATTAGTGAAAGTACGTTCAGAAGACAAATACTCTTAATTTTGGAGAATATTCTGTCTTCCTAATGTCGAACCATTTCTCATGCGTTTCTGGTAGTATACTTTACATAATATATTATTTAACCTGTCAATAGATACCTTAAAAAAGAATTTTGTAACGTCTCTTGATGAAATAAACTGATTTGATTTGATTCGATTTGATTTGAAATAAATAACCTTCTAGAATTTAATAAATCCGTTATTACACGATGTACATACGTATATAATTTGTTACATGGAGGTTACATGCAAATTGTTGACCATGGAGGTTTGTGTATTCTGCTGACAATAATAGAGCCAAATATAGAATAATTATGAGAAAAACATCATGCTCATCCTTAATATTAGAAATTAATTTAATTTAACATTTTCTCTGATATTATTCACTAATTAAATTTTATTTCGAAAATACCATTCTGAAATTAAAAAAAAAATCTCGTAGTTGAATATATTTTTTGATGATTTCCGCGACGACCACCACGTCTGACAATTTTTTGGAAGATGTACCTATGCTACAATGTTGGGGAACACTTCACATTTTTCAGTTCAATCTACACTAGCGCCATCTATTAAGATTAAGATTAGATAAATCGGGCAATCTTATAATAATATATGGCGATGAATAATATATACAAAAGAAAGAAATATGATGTAGAAATTACATATTTCATATGAATTGAGAAAAATCAACCTTTTCAGAAATGATGCTTATGTTATGTTCACAAACATACATATAGTGTATCTTCATACAATTTGTGCAAAGTTCAAGGATGAACGTGATATTTAGGGTCGTTCAAAGTTGACAGGATGGCTTTAATATTTTTTATTGTATTTTTATCACATATTTGAGAAGATCCGTTTTACGCCCCCAATCAAATGCAGAGTGCCAAATGTGACTTTGGATGTCCCATTTGACTTTGAATGTAATATCCATGATGTTGATTTTATTCAAATATTCGTAAACTGTATATGGGATATTGGGTTGAAGACTTTTACGAGAGTAGACGAGAGTTTTAGATGAGATTACTTGGTTTTTATTTATCCTGTAATGTTTTATTTTACCTGTATGGGTATAATGATATTTCAGGATTGTATTATTGGAACAGTTAGGCAAAGAAGGTCAACCAGGCAAACTGAAATATTTGATAAATTGATTACCTATTTTGTATAAATATCTGAATGAAGTGTCATTAACCGTCGCGTTGCCATGTGGTCAATTGAGTTTCCACTGCCAATTTAAAGTTGATTTTCTTAAAACCTATGGACCCTAATATTATAAAAAAATTGTAATCCTCCATTGAAGTGTTCTCAATATTTCGTAATAAAAAAAAAAACAAAAAATTATTTCCTTCATCCCAAAAAAAAATATTTTCTAAGACTGCCCTCACCTTCATTCGTGTTAAGGTAGAATTTGTTTTGCTATATTTACAACTTTATCAAAAGTGACAAATACTTACTCGCTGTTTTGAACGTATTATAAATTATATGTTTGGCCTTTTCAATAGGTACGTAATAATACCGACTGGATGGAAACGCAGCACGCAACTTAATAATATCAGAACTGTGAAAATATTAACACTTTACCAAAGGGACAAATATTAATACGTACTCGTTGTCTTGAACGTACTATACATTTTGCCTAGGTGCCTTTATCATACGTAAAATCTCGTAAAGTCTCGCCCGCCGGCTGCGGCGCGGGGACAAGTTTATACTTGGTGTCCAGTTGCTCGTATGCTGTGACGCATTCCATATCAGAAATCGCATGGTTCCAGAAAAAAATTAATAATGATATGTTTTTCAAATAATCCATGTATGTAATAGATATCGATCTATAACTAATGAAATTCCCTACAAGATGACATAAATTAAATTTTGATTCATCGAGTCATATGCTTGATATTTAGATAAAGTTAGCGGTAAACTGAATTGACCACATGGGAGCGAGCGTTTTGTTTTGAACACGGTACGTTAAGGGTTAAAAAAATAACGAGAATAAAAACAACGATTGTGAAACTAAATCAAACCCAGAAAAATCTCATAGCAAATTAAGCATATTTGAAATATTTAATATTGAAACTCCTGTTCTGGTCTGTTCTGTTATATGGGTGTGAGACATGGACATTAAAAGTAAATACAATGAACCGGTTAGAGGCATTTGAAATGTGGCTTCACCGAAGAATGTTCAGGATCCCATGGACAGACAGAGTGACGAACACAGAAGTCCTGAATCGTGCAGGAGTAAATAGAGAGCTACTGACATTAATCAAAGTTCGCAATATTTCATATAGTAGAATAAATACAGTAGAAATGAGATCTCTTAGACGAATGTATTATACTGTGTATGAGTGCCGAATGAAAATATTTTTTTTTAGATAAACTTAAGGAGTTAACACTGTGGAAATCCATAATGACGAATTTTTATGAATGAAAACACTGTTTTTTCCACATTTGAGTTTATTTTTTTGACATGTTTCGAAGGCTAACACCTTCATTATCGGAAGAACGAAATAAACTTGTTCTGCTAATAATGAAGGTGTAAGTTTTCGAAACATGTCGAGAAAAATAAACTCAAAAGTGGAAAAAACAGTGTTTTAATTCATAAAATATGAAAAGTAAATGCGCTGCGAATGAAAGTGTTATGAACAAAATAATAAATGGTATATTAAAATGGTTTGGGCACATAAAAAATAAGGAACCTACCTACCCACCTACCTAACCATCAACGCAGAGAGGATGGATCGCCACACTGGCCTGTCCTGGCATACCTCTCGGGCTTCCTCTACATTCATACATCGTACCATGCATCATTCCGACTTCGAATGTGGCGGCCTTTTAGTAATTGATTAATTTGGTCATGCCATGTTTTCCTCGGTGGTTATCGGCTTCTTTTTCCACTCACTTTGCTTGTGTACAACTTTTTAATCATTCTACTCTCATCCATTAGTTCCATATGTCCGAACCATCTCAGGGATCCTTTTTTAATTTTATTCATGATGCAGTCATCTGCCTTACATGAATGAATAAAGCATGGCAAAAAAAAATATTGTAAACGATGCATGGTGAAAGGAAATAGAAATAGAGGAAGACTTAGGAAAACGTGTCAGGATCGAATAAATCAAATATGGAAGTCGGCCATGTGAGGAGTCGGAGAAACTGACCTGCGTGCATGAGCGAGAGAAGTATCCAGGAAAGAAAATTTGTGCAGTTGATTTTTTCTACGTGTTCGTCAGTTAGTAAGTTGAAATACATTTTTACCTCCATTGTTTTATTCGTGTTTGTTATTCAAAGCGCCGAAAAAGGTTACTTGTAAAACAAAATTACAAGGGGCTTTCGATAAACGTTGGTCTTTGAATTTTAAACTTTCTTCTGTCGGCGTCCCTTTTGTGTACTTTGCAATCTCCTCGCTTTCATTACCTTTTCCAGTTTGATTCCGAGATGTCGCGAAGTTATTTGGTGGCACAATGGAAACAATGCCTATTCAATGGAGACTGCGAAATTCCACGGGACACCGTTAATTGAACGGAATACTGCCCAGAGTCGAATTAAATTGAAAAATTCGTCTTAACGCTTTCAGCCCTCTTTTTTGTGAAAAATAAACAGCTTCGTTGTTTTACAAAACGCCTAGTATTTAATCTTCTTATTTATTTCATAATGCAGCTGTTTCACCAGCTCATTGCGGTATCTTCAGGTATTAACATTACAAACATGCATTTTTTGGAATAAACGCTAAATGTTTATGTAAAAATTTAGGACATCCCATAATTATTTATATAATAATTAAATTGAACGAAGTTTTTAAACTAATATACGTCCACTTTTGTCTTTATTTCGATAGCGATCTGTTTCGCCAGGCTTGCTGGCATCGACAGACTAGTCTGAAATAAAAACATAAACATAAAAGTAGTTAAAATAAAATTTTAATATATTTTTTTAATATAAAATGAAGATCTATTAAGAGATTTCAGTAAAATCATTCAACTATCGTATTTATTATTTATTGAACAGTTCTTAGATGTTTTATCATATTTTATGATAATGACATGTTTTGCATTGCTGTATCATTTGATAATGGCTAAGCAAGTCGTATTATATATCATTCCCATTAAATATAATGTTATGAACTTCTAGAAAATTCGTTTTCATTCGTTTTATTATATTATGAGAATGAAATGTTTCATACCTTCTCATTTTAGATATTATATCATGCATTAGCAAGGTGAAACATGTCATTCCCATAAAATATAATGAAACTTCTAGAAAATGAACGTTTCTATTTGTAATAAAAATTTAACATATTAATACCATACAATTTACATCATTGTTCAACAAACAATAAATAATGTTTTTTTCACTTTTGTGTTATTTTTTTCTCACATTTTAACTTCGTTTATTAATATATTTGCTATGTTACCCTGATCAGGCTCCATTTGGAGAAAAACCGGAGTACATAAAATAATTTGTTCATACGTTGATAAAATATGATTTAATTTAAATTTATTGTTATTATTATTATGATTATTGTTATTATTATTTTTGTCCTGTCACACCTCCGTGCTGCAAAGGGCCTCAAGGAACCTTCTCCACCCGACTCTATCGCATGCCTGATGCCTTACATCATCCCAAGTGAGGCCTGCTGCTCTAACCTCGTCCTGTAGGGCTTTTTTGCAGGTGGCTCTAGGTCTGCCTTGCTTCCTCTTTCCTCCCATAGGGGACCGATCTAGGGCGCCCCTTATAATTATTATTATTATATTATTACTTTCATTATTATTTTGTTCAAGAGTTTTTTAAATTCATTACAGCGCGAGCTAAATTAATGTTAAAGGTAAAGCTATCATATTCATTCTCGTGACATGTGAAATGTACCAAATCTATCGCCATTATTTTGTCACGTGAATTCTACACCGTACCAAAGGCAGTGTGAAAATCACACTGCCATGTCCGGAAATCGAATTCTAAACCTTTGTTGTATCAGTAAAAGCACTCACTACTTGAACACGAAGGTCGTCAATAATAAGTTATACAACTGTCGATTTTTTTTTAAATAAATAAATTAATTTGTATATAAGACTGTTCTCAAGGAGTCGAAAAAGAACGCAGTTGAAAGGTCGGAATGTCTTTATTGTCACGGGTCATCACTATTTGTAAAGTATCTTTTAGCAATTTAATTAAATTCCTTTTATATTATGCTTTCATTAATTTTGCAGAGAGCAGATATATTTAATGTATTTATTTTAAGAGTGTTTTAAAATTAAATCCCTATTTTTGGTATCTGAAAACTAATTACAAAATAATGTATTGAAGTTTTGTTTGATACTGATATTAGGAATTTTAAATAAACGTTTTGTAAAATATTTTTCTATTGGTATTAAAATATATATTGGTAACATGAATAGCACTCATGTTCTCTATATCAGAAATCAAGCTGCAATTAGATAATTCAAAATATATTCATATTTTATCTGTTAAAGTGAAGCTTAGGGCTGGTAGGAAAAGAAATGTTTGATAAATGAGAATACTGAGAAAAATGAGTAAATGGCCGAGGAAAACATCGCATGATCAAATTAATCAGATACATCATAGTACGTATATAATACATGATAAAATTGTGTGTAAAAACTTTAAATATAGGTATTTTTTTGCATTGTTACGCCAAAGAAATATGATGATATTTTAAAACATGATGATGAAGGTGTTAGATATTTGAAAGGTTGAAATTCAGTCTCAAAAGTAGAAAATAGTTAAGTAAATTGTGTGTAAGTTTTGAAACCACTATGCAAACAACCCATTAAAACATTCATTGACACAAAACGTAATAAATAGTATAAGCACTCGCATGCTGCCTTGGCCATCCCTGGCAGCCAACATCAACAATAACGTTAATAATAAATAATGCCCCTCTGTCCAGGTACCCACGTCAAAGTCTAACGCAATATTTATGTATTAATAACGAAAATATACCCGTGTTAGCTAAGGCCGGCCATGGAGGGTTAAATGGCGGACTTAAACGATATTAAAAACCATTTGTCTTCTCGCGTAACCGGCACGAGACCTTCAAATTGGAAAATTAATTGTAAATAAAATATTAACGATACTTATAGATGTGAATTTAAAAAATGTTTTGAAAACGAATTTTGAATCGGTCACGTAAGGTGTCAGAGAAATCGATGTGCGTGCATGACACGAAATATGAATGTTGGTAAAGCTAGGGGAGACGGTGTGGTGTTGAATTAGTTAGTTTATCGATACACAATATAATAATTAAACACTTTGATGATCTTTTGTCGGTTTCTTTATTGACTTCCATATATAGGAAATTAATACGAATGTAAACGTCAGTTTTGTAGAAGTTTCATTATATTTCATGGGAATGACATGTTTCGCCCTTCTAAGGAATTATCAAATGCTTGAAAGGCGAAATATGTCGTTTCTTAAAAATATAATAAAATTTCTAGAAAACTAACGTTTTCATTCGTATGAACTTTTTAATATGGAGTTTCACATCATTGTTCGAGAAATAATATATTAATATGTAAGGGTCAGCAGCAATTGGATTCAAATAATCTATAGTTTTCACAAATGCAGAAAGCAACGGGAAACTACCACATTAAAAGGCCAAAGAACTAGCAAAAACGTTTCACTTCGCTACAAAGCAATCCCTAGGTATTACACATAAAATAAATAATGGTGATTAAGATTTTCGTTATGAATTCACTTTAGTGGCGCTTTGCGTCTGGAAAGTTCCTTTCTAAAAGGACATTTTTAAGAGATATTGTGCATTTTGACTCATTGTCTTGATTGCGAATATGATACGGCAGCCTGTTCTACGCCACTGGTCCTGCGATGCCAAAAAGCACAATCCCCGAAATTGAAAGCTTCTTTACGCCATGGGACAAGAAGTTTATTTGGTAATTCATTGTTTTGGCGGAAACACTTTGATATTTTAACATTGTTATCTGTTAAAATAAAAATTCTGTATTGATATCACAACTGATTATATTTTGTCGCTACAGCTGTTTCGCTAACCGATGTTAGCATCGTCAAGCCTCAACTCAAGTTGATTGTAAGACCTGAGGATGCTAACATCGGTTAGCAAAACAGCTGACGCAACAAAATATAATCTCCTTCTTTTGATTGTAGATCTTGCGATATCAACTTTCTTCCTGTGATGAAGACGACCAGCCTTCTCTCCATCTCTTTGGTGGTCGTCCTGCTGGTCAAAGTCCCTCTGGAGTCTCGTGCATCACGATATTAGGAATTCTTGCAGGATCGATTCTCTCGATGTGGTCCCTCCAGAATCGTCTTCGCTGCCTACTCCATCTCAGTATGTCTTTAATTTTGCAGGATTTGCGAATTTCTTCATTGGGTATCCTATCTCTAAGGGTTTTCTTCACAATAGGTCGCAATGTTCTCATTTCTGCTACTCTTAAGGGATGTTTGGTTCTGACAGTGTCTGCTCTTGTTTTATTGTGATATCAATAAAATATAATCAATTATGATATTTATAAAAGAGTTTTTTATTGAAACAGTTGAGAAGTTTATGCGGTGATCCTTCTTTTTCTTATCATAGCGTTGACTGCCGAGGTTTCAGACCGATAAGCTTGCAAAGTTCTGTGAGGTAGTGTAGAGTTTGTCCATGTAAGGCTCCGTTTAGTACGGTTATAATCAATTTGCTCTGATAACCTTAACCCTGAAGTCAGTAAAGCGTTGAGGTTAATGTGTAAAAGTCGATGCACCAAAAATAATCTTGCCCAAGCATTCATTATAAGATTGCTGTCGATCCAGTTGCTTCATAGATTATTCAAGTTATTATTTATATCGATAGAATGAACTATACGCATTGGAATATTGATTGTTCGCGAAATCTCAAAGCCTTCAACTGTTCAATGGAATCTTCTACAAAAGATAAAATTCAATTTTCTTTTGTGAATAAAGTTTTCTTGCATACAAAGAGGTAAAATACTATTCACAGCGTGATGAAAATAATGAAAAACTCCATTGAAAATGAGCGTTTTTGAAATTGGCATTTAAAAAAAATTAATCGCCTCACTTAGGTGTGTCATTTTATATGGAATATGAACCAGTCTTTACCATTCAATATGATGTGTATCGCTTCTTAAGCAATGCTTTAAATTCCATATCAAACAATTATAACGAATTAAAACGTCTGTTTTCTAGAAGTTTTATTACAATTTATTTTATGGAGAAGACACGTTTCACCTCGATAAACCTCATTCATTATCAAATATTGATATTGATATTGCCTTAGAAAGACAAAATTATCATTTAAATATTTTACAATATAATTAAACTTCTAGATCACAGACATTTTCATTCGTATTAATTATTTAATATGGAGTTTTATAACATTTATTCAAGAAATAATAATTAACTGATTAATAATAATAATAATTATTATTTTGTTGAATCGCTCTTTACATCATGACAGCATGAGCCAAATCGATGTAAAGGGTATTATAGCTATCATAGTGATTCTCGTGTGATAGGAAGCTTATCTATCGACATTTTATTCTCACGTGAATTCTACACCAGACCAAAGACAGTGTGACAATCACACTGCCCTCGAACCTTCGGGATGGCAGTCAAAGCACTTACCACTCGGTCACGAAGGTCGTCAATTAATAAGAATAATAACGTAATGTTTTCTAGAAGTTTGATTATATGTTATGTGAATTACATGTTTTGCGTGTCTAAGGCATTATCAAATGTAGTAACATTTAATAAGGCTACAGGCGAAACATGTCATTCACATAAAATAAAATAAGACTTTTAGAAAACAGACATTTTCATTAGTATTAATTATTAAATTTGTTTAACATCCCAATTAAAGAAACAGTGAATAATAAATAACTCTTATACTTATTTAAATATCTATCAAAACTGACTACATTAATTAAAAAAATGTTTAAATATTTATAACACTAATGAAGGGCTTATGTGTCTGTTATGTGTTTTTTTTTATTTTATAAAATTTCTGTTGTATAAAAGTTTAAAAAAAACATTGTTCAATAAATAACTAGATCTTTTTTCGAATAATTTTTATATCGATTTATTTAAATTGGTGACCTTTCGTAAAAGTGTACGAGTAGATCAGACGTTCCATTTGACCATCCTTTGTTTCAGCTTCAAATTAATATAATCACAGAACACTTCTCATCATATTAATGGTTGCACGAGATATTTCTATTCTGCATTTGATTTCTGTTTCTTGGTTGAGGTTTTCCGTTAGGACACTTCCAAGCTATTTGAATTTCTTCAGCCTCTCTAAATCAACATTATTCAGTGTAACATAGACATATAATAATATTCAGAGCAACTTGAATGTTCCCTTTTCCATAAATATACATTAATTTGTTCACTCCATATGCCACCTTAGTTGTTCAAACATATGATAGTAATATAGTCGAAGCTAATTTCATAGAGATTTTCTTTGTAAATCCGCTTTGCCAAACTTTGCCACCCTAAATTCTTGTCCTTAATTTATTACTTTCAACCGCGTCATCCCTTAAAATCCTCGCACCCCCTCCGCCCTCGACGAGCGCTCTCTCCTCCTTTTACATCTTGGCCATCCATCATCTCGTCCTAAAACTTTAGATAAATCGCTTTTACCCGAGTACTTGCAATGTCTTTATACTTGAAATGACTTAATATGTTACCAAGCAAAATATTATTTTCAACCCAAATGTTCGAGAACGTACACACCTAATTAAATTAAATGTTAACACAATAAACAAAGAGGCTGGGAATATATATTTTTTTTTTAAACTAACGCCACTGCAGTGCGCTTTTGTATGTAGAGTGTAGGGTACAATAAAAATACATATGAAATCAAAATATTCTATACGAATATTAGTCAAAATTCAGTAAAATGCAATCAAGATTTAAAAAGTATAATAAATACGAATGAAAACGTCTGTTTTCTCGAATTTTTATTATATTTTATGTAAATGACATGTTCCGCCTGTCTAAGGCATTCTAAATTATTTGATGACTTAAACTAAAAGTTCACTTTGTAATAAGTTTGAGAAATAAATATGGTATTCCCATAAAATATAATAAAACTTCTAGAAAACAGACGTTTTCATCCGTTTAAATGATTAAATATGTAGTTTTACCAATGTTCAAAAAACAATAATTGAGTTAAAAAGTGTACTTACATGTACTTACATGTATCATGAAGTTGATATACGCGTATAATTTTTATTATTATTTTGATGCCAAATCGATGTAAAAGGTATAGTTTTCATATTGATCCTCATGACATGTGATAGGTAGCTAATTTATTGCTATATGTTTGTCACGTTAATTTTACATAAGACCAAAGACAGTGTGATTATCGTACTGCAATTGCTGGGAATTGAACCCAGAACCTTCAGTGTGGCAGTAATAGCACTTACTTTGCATTTCTACAGCGCTCTGAAAATTATGTAATTTATTTATTTATTATTATTATTACCACTCGGCCATGAAGGGCGTCACTATGTCCATAAATAGCCTTCTTGAGTACTAAAACGTTTTAAAAATTTGATTTGAAAAGAGCTTTATATCATTATTGCTAATATAGTACTCAATTGACGAAGTTTTATAACGATTTCGAGTAACAAATTATTACTTTTATCTTCGGCTAAGTTTTGCTGTTTATTTCAACAATATATTTTTTTTACTTAGCACCCGCTACTTACTGAATGAAGCGGCTGTTTTCCGTGGTTTAGACACAAACCCCTCGCCTGTGACGTCATGGGCCGTTACGTCACGTGAAGTTTTTGTCCTACACGCGTCCGCATACAAGTGTGAAGGGTCTTAAGAGCTTTTTTTCTGTTTGAATGTAACGGTAGGAACCCTTTCAGAGTAGTAATGGCGTTGCCTGCACACCATTTTCATTTTTAAAACATTTCAGCAATGCGCGCCGCAAAGCTTTCTAGTATTTTGTTTTATTAGAGCAGAAAAAATGTATAAAAATAAATACAAATAATTGTTCATTTTCACTTGTTTTTAAAATCAAATTAATTTTAATAATTTTATAAACTGTTAAATTGAAAGAAGGAAGCATGACAGTCTCCAACATTAGTGTAAATGATGAAAATCTGGAACGAGTGGATGAATTTGTTTATTTATGAAGGATGTTTACAAAGGGTGCAGAAGGATATTGAAAGAAGAGTTGGGGCAGGCAGCAGAGTAAATGGTACACTTAAAGTTGTCATCGCAAATAAAAGCCTATCCAAAAAAGGTAAGATGGCAGTGCATTATGGTGTTCTTGTGCCGACCCTTATATATGGAAGCGAAGCATGAAACTGACAAAAGAAGGATTAAAGTAGAATAAATGCAGTAGAAATGAGATCTCTTGGACGAATTTGTGGATACTATGTGTATGATAGAGTGTCGAATGAAAATATAAGAAGTGAATGCGGTGCGAATGATGGTGTTATGAACAAAATAATGCAAGGATCATTAAGATGGTTTGGACACATGAATGAAGAAAGAATGGTTAAAAAAGTATATGATAATGATGTTAATGGAACCAGAAATAGAGGAAGACCGAGGAAAACGTGGCACGATTAAATAAATCAAATATTGAATGTCGGCCATGTGAGGAGTCAGAGAAATCAACGCGCGTGCATGACACGATGTATGAATGTTGAGGAAGCGAGAGAAATATGTCAAAAAAGAAAAGTGTGGCTGTCCATTCTTTCTGCCTAGCACTTCGGGGAGACGGCGTGATGGTTAGGTAGTTAGTTATAATAATTTTATTAATTGTTTAATTGAAACACTATTATAATATCACGATTGATTTAGTTTCTATGAAATTGCCGCGACAGCTGTTTACTAAACAATGCTAGCATCATCTGGTGTTACAATCAACTTGACCTGATGTTAATTTCATGGATATTAAATCAATTGTGATATTATAACAGTGTTTCAATTAAACGATTAATAATGTTAATTACTTCAAAATACATATACACAAACACGTTTATCTTCTTGTGGATGGTTGAGGTATAAGCTTTGTAAAACTCTATTGTTAATTTATAATAGTACTGACTAATGGTTTTACTTGACTAATAGAGCCCTACCCATCAAATTGCGAATGAGAATAGTTCGATGTTCAGTGCTATCCGTGAACCAGAATGCTGAATGCCTTTGAAATATCGTAAAATATCTAAAATACAATAGACAGTCTGGCACAAACGAGAAAGTACTGTAGCGAATGAAGAAAGAAGAATAAATTGTCAAGAGCAAAGCGCAGGAAACTGGATTACTTCGGGCACATTATGAGACACGCTTAATAAAAAGTGCTGCAACTGATTGTAAAAATTAACGGAAAGCGAAATGTCGGAAGAATTAGAAAATCCCGGCTAGAAATCCTTCGAGAATGGTTCAGTTTCTGTACAATTTAGCGCTGATGTAGCATAGGTAGAAATAGCTTAAATATCGAATAAATTGAAATGACATTAGTATCAATATTTTAATAACACATTTTTTTTTTTTTTTAATAAAACAGAATGGAGATGGATCCTTCCAGACTCCCTTTTAATGTATTTCACGGTCAACCCCCGGGCAGACGACCAAAGAGATGAATCGACAGCTGGGAGTTGACCTCGCAGGAGGCAAATTCCTCTTTATTAACCGGCCACAAGAAGTCTCCTGGAAAGAGCCATGCTTGGAACTTGAGGGGCAGATTTAGAAACGAATTTATTCGACAACAAACTAAGGTGATTGAGGTGGCTCTACGGATAGGCGGGCTGAAGTGGCGATGGGCCATATCTGTCGGAGAACCGACAGCCGATGGGGAAGACGGGTTCTGGTAGGGAGACCGCGTACAGGATTCCGTAGAGTTGGACGTCCCCCTGCCCGCTGGACCGACGATCTGAAGAGGATTGCTGGACATCGATGGATGGGAGCGGCAATGGATAGGGGGCGGTGGCGGGCTTTGGGAGAGGCCTGCATTCAGCAGTGGATGACAGACGGCTGATGATGAACCGGTCACAAGGCCTACATCAAGAATAAGAAGTAGAAGAATTTTTAATATTGTTTTTTGTATCAAATCTTGTTTATCGTTATGTAGATAAATAAATCAGTTTATTACATTGTCACCAGCAAGCCTGTCGAAACTGGTCGCTGTCAAAATAAGATTTAAAAATAAATCAACAAAACATACAATCTATTTTTTAAAGCTTGGCCATTTTTTTGCAAAATAATAGTCATTTCAAATCAAAATCAGGTATTATATTATGTCGAGTATATATTTTATGATTGAAAATCGTGAATTATATTTATCTGAAATCTATGAGTAATGAAATCAAAATGTCTGTTATAGAAACATTATATTTAGCTGAATTGTGGTTCTAAAAATGTTATTAAAACTTGGGATTTTAAAATTAAAATTTTTATTGAAAAGTTTCGTTAATATTTACATAAAAAATAGGCTTCTTATTTGAAAACAATGTTATTATATTACATTTAAAAAAAAGAATGTTAACCAATTAATGATTTTTTTTTTAAAAACACATTTTTCGTATTTATATTGCCCTGATGAAACTAGTTGCGTGCTATAATATCCATTCCGTGGAGAAAATACAAAGTTTTTTTTAGTTTTTTTATATTTATTTTATAAGTTATAATTTAAAATGTATAACCACAGTGCAAATCTTCGTCTGAAAAAAATATTCAGGCGCACGGCGCCTCGTCCTTGCAGGACTTACCTTCGAAAGATTATTTGTAAGAAATCAAAAAGGACATGGGCCATACATAATCTTTTCCTATTTTTCTCAATGTCTCGCCGTATATGCAGATTACACTTAAAAAAAAGTTAAAAGATATAACAGTGAAAAATAGTTAAAACAAAATATGAAAAAGGAGACACGGGATTATACGGGAAACAGACTCACGGACACATGACAGCGGGAAATGAAAGGAGAGAATGAAATTAAGTAGTAAGGAACTAAAGTATAAATGGTTATAAGATACACTAAAATATAAGTTTCTATTTAAACTTTTTTTTTGGCTAGCTACCCTATGGGAGATAAAAAAAAATTCACTTCTTCTTCTATCGGTGCCGTGTCAGGTCCCCCCAACTTTTGCGATCACTGCAGCAAAGGCATCTCTATCCTGCGCCACTTGGAACAGGTTCTGAACTCTTGTTATTCCTGTCCACTCTTTGATGTTCCGCAGCCAGGACAGCTGCTTTCTACCAACTCCCCGACGTCCCTCCACTTTATCCATTAATATCAGTTGAATGAGGTGGTGTTTTACTCCCCTTAGGACCCAAATATGAGACCTTTCTAATTTTCACACTCGACAACATCTCTCGCTTGGCTCTGGCTCTCTGTAGTATGTCTGCATTACTGTCATTCTGCGATATATCCACATCTCGAACGCTTCCAACCGGTTCATTACATTCACTTTCAGAGTCCAGGTTTCGCAGCCATATAGTAGAACAGACCCCTTATACCATTTAATCGTTCTTTGTTGAAGTTTCAAGTTTAGATTATCGTTGCAAAAGAATGTTCTCATTTTATCAAATGCAGCTCGTGCAATTTCAATTCCGCATTTTATTACAATGTACAGGTCAAGCGCTTTAGTGATAATGCTGCCAAGGTATTTAAATTCACTAATTAAATAATATGTATATAAAATTACGAAACACAGTTTAACGATCTGTTATAATATCGTTTGATAAGCGATAAATCGCAGCAGATGTCTCCGACCATCTATCAAATCTCGACTTTTATCTTTCTTGATCAATCTTCTTTAATAACTAGCAATCCTGTAGGACGTTTTTCAGGATTCAAATAAAATTATATGAATTTCCATATTTCTAGGAATTTATATTAAAATAAAGAGATTTTTCATATAAAACGATAATGTACGCATACTTTGAGATGAAATATATACGCATAAGATACCAATGTAATAATAAGTAATCTCAGATTATAAACTGCTTACTCATATTATTTTTATGCTTTGAAATAATAAATCAAGTAAAAATTGCGAATGTATATTCTTTTGCCTTTTCACAGAATTTATTGTATTGTATGTGAATGATATATTTTGCCGGTCTAGGGTATTATCAAATGTCTTAGACAGGCGAAAAATGACATTCATATAACATAATATAATACTTCTAGAAATTAGACGTTCTATTTCGTATTAATTATTCAATACACAGTTTAACATCATTGTTCAAGAAACAATAAATACATTTGATAATGCCTTAGAAAAGCCAACATATATTATTCTTCTTCTTCTTCACTTTTGGTAGACTCAGGAGTCTGTTATTTCAGGCGGGTTCTTCAGCTTTCTCTACACCGTTTCAGGGGTTTTCCTGGTCGGCGTTGTCCATTTGGCGTTCCATGGAGAGCTATGTGTGGTATCCTATTTGAGCTCATCCATTCTACGTGTTGATGCCAGTATCGCCGTCTTTGATGTCCCCATCTGACCACATCTTCGACCTCGCAGATTTCTCGCCAAAATATCACTCCCAAAATATAAAAAAATATAATAAATCTGACAGAAAACAGACGTTTTCATACGTAACACGCAATAACACTGGCTTAACTCAAAATAGCAAGTTTTGCTCAATCTGACATTTGTCGGTGTTTGAACAAAAACAATCGAAAAACACGAACGAATGAAAAAGACCGATATAGTATAATAATTGGCGGAATTTTGACTTAATTTTAACCCGAAACTATGGATAGCGTTAACACAAGCCACTGTCTAATGTTAACTCAATTATGACCTTAACCATAATCGGTCGGTTTACTATTAAGCGTGCGACGTGTAAATTATTTCAAATAGAGTTTTACACCATTGTTTAAGAATTGGAGTGAAAATATAGTTTTACATCATTATTTAAGAATCTATTATAAGATATTTATTTCATTATTCATCCATTGTTTTACGTCGTATATTGAATAAAAAAGTTTAGCAACGTTTATGCATGATGAAAATACCGTATAAAAATTCATTGTATTTCCTGCAACGTACACACAATATGCGAGAGGGGCATAGAATATATTTGGAGTAATGAACGTTGAGAGTATCCATTTCAAAGTGAAATTCTTCTATGCATTTTACCGAACAACCATTATGAGCGCAAACGTGCCCTGAAACGTGCATTGTTGCGCTGTTCTAGCAAAACAAATATACATTTTTCATTACGAACAAGCAAACATAAAACCGTTAGTTAAAGTGGTGATACTCTAGGAAGCTTTAAGTGCAGGTTATAGATTCTAAATGGTTTTATAGAACTCTTTCTTGATGAATCTGAATACCATATCTGTCTTTTTCTTCTATATACGCCATATTTTGTGTTGTTATGATGGTTTCTTTCTCTTTTTATTTTTTATACACTTTGTATTATATATCATCATCATCATCCTAAGCTCGACAGCCCTGGGTGGGCCTTGGCTGAATCCAGGAGCTTCCTCCATTCTTGTCTGTTTGATGCCCTTATTCTCCAATTTCTCACTTGCAACACCGATGCATCCGTGTTGACACTGTCCATCCATCGCATTTTGGGCCTTCCTGGTCTTCTACGTCCCTGTGGTACTGAGAGCGTGAGGCGTTTTGTAGGGTTGTCGTCGTCCATTCTGATTATGTGACCAGCCCATCTCCCCTACTTTGATGGATCTGATCACATCGGGCTCTTTATAGATATCATATAGCTCTCAGTTATATCGACGACGCCAACCATTGTGGTCTATCACTGGGCCATATATTGTCCTAAGAACCCTTCTTTCAAATGCTGCGATGGACCTTTCAGTGTGTTTTGTCATCACCCAGGTTTCAGAGGCATATGTGAGGACGTATATTATATATACAACACTCATATTAAAAAAAAAATGACATAGACATGTTTCGGACAACCAGTCCTTCTTCAGTAAAGATACATTTTTAAAAATATTATAAAATTGTTAACATGTTCTGACAGATGTTATAAAGATTTATTTTGGAACTTTATGCTTTTGTTTCTTTATAACATAATAAATCTTTATAACATTTGTCAGATCATGTTAACAATATATCATATTTAAAAAAAATTATCTTTACTGAAAAAGGACTGTTTTTCTGAAACGTGTCTATGTAATTAGTTTTTTTAAATATAATTGTTGTAAATACAATGTGTATAAAAAAGAAAACGAGAACTAAACCATATCTGGCATTCAAGATAGGCAACCTGCCAAGTATGTCGGAATGCCAATATTGATTAATTAAATTAAGCATATTTCTGAAAGCAAGAAGGATGAAAGCAGGATAAACGCCGTAGAAATGAGATCACTAATAATAATGTGCGGGAAAACTTTGTATGATAGAATACCGAACGATGAAATAAGAAAGAAATGTAAGGCAGATGACTGCATCATGAATAAAATTAAAAAAGGATCCCTGAGATGGTTTGGACATATTGAACGAATGGATGAGAGTAGAACGGTTAAAAAGTTATACGCAAGCAGCGTGAGTGGGAAAAGAAGCCGAGGACGACCGAGGAAAACATGGCATGACCAAATTAATCAATTACTAAAAGGCGGCCACATTCGAAGTCGGAGTCATCCTCTCCCTCTACCCCTCCGGGGAAATGGCGTGATGGTTAGTTAGTTAGTTAGTTAGTTCATATTTCTATTTTGTTACTGTTCACGTTTGCTATTAAGACATAATGTCACAAAAAGTGCCAACAAGCTGAGAGTCACAAGTAGAGCAATGTAAAGAGTCATGTTGGGTATTAGCAATGAGGAAATACGAGCCAGGACAAAAGTCTCCGACGTCATCGTTTACATCCTTAAAAACCGGAAAATACTGATCAACTTGAAACGAAAAATCTATGAAGCCTGCGTTCTGCCAGTTGTACTTATGATCTTGAAACTGTTACATTGTCCAAACAAATTGCCAAGAAACCACGAATGACCCAAATAGGCATGGAAAGAGCCATGTTAGGAATAAGCCTAAGAGACAGAGTCAGAAACGATACGGTGATAGAAAAAACAAAGGTCACTGACATCATCCACCAGGTGGCGACTCTAAAATGGCAATGGGCAAGTCACGTAGCCAGAAGCTAAAACGAAAAGTGGACAAGAAGACTGCTGACTTGGATACCGTGGATGGCAAAGAGAAGTGCAGGGCGACCGCAACTACGGAGGCCTTTGTCCAGAAGTCGACGGGAATAGGCTGAGGAAGGTGAAGAAGAAGAAGATATTTTCACTTATCGTTTGTATCGTTTTATTTCTATCGTTTATTATATATACGAGTATATTTTCACATTCTAAATTCTAAACCACAGAAAATATTAATGGATAATGTTATCCAACTTGCGTCTAAAGCTGGTAACAGATAGCCCAATATAGAACATTTTGGAGGAGTTGAGAAGAGTCCTATCTTCTAGAAAACAGAGGTTTTCCTTCGTATTATTTAAGTAATAGTCTTTTTTAAGAGAAAGTAATAAGTAAATGGCATATGTTGTACTCATAAGCGTTCTATTTCGATGAAGTAAGCTGAGGTTCAAACACTCTCTATTCCAAATGCATCCGAGCGATCTGCGCTTTTGTATATTGCATCTCTTTGTAAATAAACCTCCGCATGTTCTCCTGGTCGTAATTTATTGAGATTCCACTCTTGGTGCAGTTGGGGTGGAGTTGAAATCAAATATCGTAAAATATTTCCTATTTATGATGTTTTCAAAGGAAATACACTGCATGCCAGCGCTCTGTAGAATAAATACAAAGAGTGTGTATGACATTTTCATTATGTATATTAATGGACTTGTTCAAAGAATTTGCAACATATTTGAATAGTTTTATTTTTAAATCATTGTAATTTTCTAACACTGTTTCGCAATTTACACAACCATGTTTCGGACTACAGATGCCATTCCTAAGTGTAGATATAATGAATGAAAATCGTTTCTAAAAACTAACCATCACGCCGTCTCCCCGAAGGGTAAGGCAGAAAGAATGGACTGCCACACATTTCTTTCCTGACATATTTCTCTCGCTTCCTCAACATTCATACATCGTGTCATGCACGCGCGTCGATTTCTCTGACTCCTCACATGCCCGACATTCAATATTTGATTTATTTGATCGTGCCACATTTTCCTCGATCATCCTCTATTTCTGGTTCCATTTTCATCGTTAACATATAATTTTTTACCACTCTTTCTACATTCATTCATTCCATATGTCCAAACCATCTTAATGATCCTTTCATTATTTTGTTCATTATACCATCATTTGCACCCCATTCACTTCTTATATGTTCATTCGACACTCTATCATACACCAAGTATCCACACATTCGTCTAAGAGATCTTATTTCTACTGCATTTATTCTACTTTCATCCTTCTTTTGACAGTTTCATGCTTCGATCTCATACATATCAGTCGGTAGAAGAACACCATTGTTATTTTTATTTTGGGAGAAATCGAAATTATGTGTTTTAGGATTTATGTTTGATTTTTTTTTTTCATATTTCTGTGACTTTTTAAACAATTAAATGGGATGTTTTAATAATATTTATTCTAAAATTAAAACCCTGCTAAATATGGAAAATATCTTCCAACGTAGTAAATTCATAATGATAAAATTCAATTGCCAGTTTTCCAATAAAGCCGTTAATTCTGAAAGCTGCGTGAAAAGCGTTAATTAAAGTTTGATGCAGCTACCGTAAATCAAGCTTTTAATAAAGTTGATATTTGAAAATGTAGATTAATTAAAAGGGTAATTGTTTTAACTTGCTTGTCATATTTTAGTTAACATGTTAATTCATAACTATAGTTTTTTAAATCATTTTTCAAATTTAACCTATATTATTTCATCTATTGTTTTGGCAGAAACACCACGATTGTTTAACATTATTAACGGTTGAATTTGACATACTTATATAACAATAAAATTCATTATTTATTTTTTATGAAATTTCCGACAGCTGATTAGCCAACCGATTATGCCAACATTGATTGGTGAAACAGCTATAGTAAAAATTAAAAAAAAAAACAACAAATATATGAACCCTAACTTTAATTAATTTGATAACAGTTTTAAGTTTGTGGTTTGAAATGGTATAATCTCAACTATTTAAATACATTTTCATTCGTATGAAGCACTTAATTTGTGGTTTGGCATTATTAAAAAACTTATGCAAACACTTTGTTTACTTAAATTATAAATAAAACACTTGTTTTTTACCCCTTGAGTATTATATTTGAAACAACTAGTTTCAGAAGCTACAGATGCTTCCATCTGCAGGTTTCATTATAAACTTAGTTCAATATAAACGTTAAGTTTATATTGAAACATGTAGATTAAAGCATCTGTAGCTTCCAAAACTGGTCATTTAAAATATAATATAAAACTCAAGTGGTAAAAAACAAGTGTTTTATTTATAATTTAATCATGTTCTACCACAAAGTGAATGCCGAAACAATAAATAACATTACTTTTTTACTTTGTTTTATCACTTCTTTATTTTGTTTTTTCGAACTTACCAATTTCGCTCGCGGTTACATTAATTTGTTAGTTTGTTTTCGTAACCCCGACGAAGCTCCGGCGGGAGCGAAACCGGTTGATTCAATAAAACAAATATAAAGCGGTATGAAAACAAGGCAAAAAGTTTTTTAAAGTATTTATTTTTCGTATTTTTCAGACCACAAGACGCTCTTTTTTACTCTGATAATTCAACCAAAAATTGGCGCTCGTCTGATAACCAGAAGCGTCATATCGTCGGCTCAAAGGTAAAACTCATTAAGTGACATTTTGATAAAACATTTTTTTTTTGCATTTTCTGTATCAGACTTGTGAATTCTACGTCAGAAAATAATCACCAAGTGTATTTATTAAAAAATAACAGATATTATTTAATAAATACACTTGGTGATTATTTCTTGACGTAGAATTCACAAATCTGATACAGAAAATGCATTTTTTTTTTACCAAAATGTCACTTAATGAGTTTTACCTTTGAACCGACGATATGGTCCAAAACATATATTTCTTTAAAAAAATATATAGATAAATTTTAGGGCGCATCTTATGGTCCGATACATATTATCATCCACAAAATACATTACTTGTTTATATGTATTTTTTTGTTTTAGATAAAATAAAAACACCTTCAAATAATCTCATTCCTAAGAGTATTTTCTTACACACTTTAGTTCGTTAAGCCGCCCGTCGTAAAATATTCCCCATAATATAGACACAAGATTTTATATAAAGTCGCGAACAACCCCCGAACAAACACAACGAGATGCGAACACCCTGTACCGCACAACACGCCGTGTACTGTAATCGAGTAGGCACACATAGGGTGTTCCGTAAATCAAATATTGTTCCGCGGAATAGGGCTCGACGCGTGTGGTGCTTCAGGTTTGTCTAAGGGTTGAGAAGATCCCCTTAACACTTTTTATCCCACCGTTTCAAATTTGAAAATTTTGCAATTTTTTTATCTTCTTATAGTAATAAGAGTTTTTTTTAACGGTTTTTCAAATTTATGAATATAAATAATCGCTGTCGGTGAAACCAGTTATTTTTGATTTCATAATAACAACTAAAAACTATTTAATATGTGATGTGTCATTAGAAAGTGGTTCTGTGATATGGAGTCCTCACGAGGCGAGATATTCCGTTATGCTGGAGTGGGTTCAGAAAAAATTTCTGAGGTATCTCTACATGAGGGAGTATGGTAGTCATCCGTGGCTCTATCCCACGGCATTTCTTCTGGAAATGCTCGAATCAATTTTCTACAGCTTAGAAGAGATGGAAATCTATTAACCCATTTCTTTAGATTAATCAGGGGATACTTCGATAACTCGGTGTTACTGAAGGATGTTAGTATTTTTGTCCCTGATAGATATCTCCGACAATGACAGCACAGATTGTTTTACACACCGGCCGCCAGAATCAATCTGCCTCTGGTGACACCGGTGGGAAGAGCACTTAGTCTACTGAACGCGGTCTCCTCGGAGATCGACGTCTTTCATATTAGTGAAAGTACGTTCAGGGGACCAATACTCTTGACTTTAGAAAGTATCTTGTCTTCCTGATATCGAACCGGTATTATGTTGTATGTATATAATATTTGACCTGTACTCAATAGATGCCTAAAATATTAATGCTGTTGGTAATGTCTTTTGAGTAATTAAACTGATTTGATTTGATTGATTGATTGATTAGTCAAATGAAAAAAATACAGTTTGTTTAATTGAAAACCCTTAGGAAATTCCGGTTGGAGCGAAACCGGTTAATTTCCACAAATAAAGTAAGTGAGCTTGAAACAAATTACTTAAGTAATTTTTTTTTATTCGAAAATGGCAAGGAAAGTTTTTAATAATATATCATAATAGAGTAAGACCGAGAAAAACTTATCGCGTTTATATCAAATATTATACGAGTATAATATGTTGGCCATAAAAGGTTGCGGAGAAATCGACATTTATGCATGACATGCAGTAAGAATGTTGCGGAATCAAGAGTAGTATGTCAGGAAATAAATGTGTGGTGGTCCATAATTTTTCTTACCCATTTGGTGATGGTAAGCTAGTTAGTTTATATAGTTTTTTTTTTAGGACGTTTGGTTTTTAAACTGGCAACTTCGTTTCTACATACTGTCAATTTAACAGTTGATAATGGATTTGTAGTCAATATGTTTTGCCATTTTATCATAAATAGACTGACGTTAGAACAGCGCTTGTGCGAATAGTGCAAAATTATTTTGAAAATCATGATTCAGTTCGCCAAATTATCGTGCACTATGTCCATTTTACGGTCAACATAATCGTCCATCCGAGCAAGTTATTCGGAAGACCATGGATCGTTTTCGCACCACGTACACTCTATTGGATGGTACGCATCCACAAAGATGACAATTGTCGAAAATTGGATTTCACGATTGCGCTTCATTCGAGTTAGCCGTAGTACTCATATGCCCGAAATCATATTTAAACAATATTGACATAAAAATATCTATTAAAAAAGCCAATATTATAGACATTAACATTATTTTAATATGTTTTTTTAAAAATATGTATTGTATACCACTAAAAAAACATTCTATATTATGAAAATTAATTAACAAATATAAAACATGTGGTAATAAACGAAGCTTAGACCGCTTAGTTTGTCCCCGTGCGTACTGGTTGACGAGCTACAGAGGAGAGAAAAAATGATCGCGGGAAGTTGTGTTCTTGAAGGGTGTGCGAAACGACGCACGACCGCTTTTTTTTTATCCATTCTCAAAGCCATTGTCACAACATTTAATGGCTTACTTACTGGTTAGTTTTTTATAACGCGAAAAGCATATAATTAAAAAAAACTTCCGACTGTCCTTCAGTTTATAAAAATCCCCTGAATGTTGACAAGCGCATCTTGCGGTTAAGCTCACAAGCTACAAAACTTGCATCCAATTGGAGGTGTTAAGCAGTGATAACAAAAATACAGAAATCTAGTTGCAAAAGTTTTTTTATCCATCAAATCAAATCAGTTTATTTTGTCAAAAGATATTACTAACATTTTTTATAGTTTAAGACATCTATTGAGAACTAACTAACTAACTAACTAACCATCACGCCGTCTCCCCGGAGGGGTAGGCAGAAAGAATGGAACGCCACACTGTTCTGTCCTAACATACTTCTCTCGCTTCCTCTACATTCATACTTCTTGTCATGCACGCACGTCGATTTCTCCGACTCCTCACGTGTCCGACATTCAATATTTGATTGATTTGATCGTGCCACGTTTTCCTCGGCCTTCCTCTATTTCTAGCTCCGTTCACGCCGTTTACATATAACTTCTTTACCATTCTGTCTTCACTCATTCTTTCCATGTGTCCAAACCATCTTAATAACCCTTTCCTTATTTTGTTCATAACACTACATATTGAGAACAGGTTAAATATAATAAATATATAATACCAGGAACGCATGAGAGATGGTTCGACATTAGGAATTTAAGATACTCTCCAAAGTCAAGAGTTTTTAGACGATTCGCTCAAGGTTGGGTCCGAATACTTTAATATTACATAACAAGAATCCTTTTCACTGTCCGATAAAGCTCTTGATAATCTGTTTTTTTTGTTCGTACAATTCGTGGGAGAATTCGGACTTCCAATAAAGAATATTACTTTACTACTGAGACTTTTGCCGTGTTGGTCACACACGTATTATTTTCTTATTGTTCTGTTTGGCGACTCAGAAAACTTTATGTGTAGAATAATAGAATTATTAACTTTGCTGTTGTTTATAGTAGATTTTTTTTATTATACTCGTAATATTTTTTGGGGTTTTGTTTTGTGCAAAATTATTGTCTTTTTAAATGCTTTATTTATTTATAAAAAAAACAATGTCAATCCTAAAATTAGGAGAAACATCGCCAGTAACGTTAAAATGGCGACCCTGCGGATGAAAGGCATCTGCTATATATCCACCAACTTCCGAGCTCGAGACTTAAATCAATGATATTATTTTTATAAGTAAATTTTTTTTAAATACTCTATAACTTAATAGTCCATTATTTTGGCCGAAACACCATGATACTTTAACATTTTAAACTGTTAAATTAAAACAAACTTGTTTTATGTATCACAATTGTATTTTTATTTTTATTTTACGCGACAGCTGTTTCGTTAACCTATGTTGACATCATTAGGTGTGACAATATGTATGTGTTACAATGTGTAACCCTTGATGATGTCAACATAGGACGAAACAGCTGTCGTGTAAAATAAAAAAATAAAAAAAAATTGTGATACATAAAAGTCAGTTTTTTTTAAAATTAACAGGTTACTTTTTAATTGACTTACTGACTAACCATCACGCCGTCTCTCCGTAAGGGTAGGTAGAATTAATGGACTGCCACACTGTATCCGATGCGGCACTCCATCCTTCTCTTTTCGCCCCCGCGGGAGACGCGATGTGATGGGTTGCGAACCTCATCGCCACCAATAGGCATCTCTCACGCACATTTCGATCGTCCAACGTCCACAAAATAAATTTAAAGCAAATAATATAAAACACAATGATATAAAATGAAATAACAAAATAAAAATAATTTAACACAAAATGTTGTTTTTAGATGGTGCATCGTTTTCATTTATATTAATGACACAAATAATGTTTTGATATATCATAAACAAATATACTAAATGTTATTGAATGTTTTCTTCTAATTTGCGTTAATTATATACATCATTGACTTATACGAGTACATATATTTATAGTAAGATGATCCTATGAATAGTGGAATTGGGTCATGTGATGAAGGGAGAAAAATACCACCTCCTTATATGTGAAGGGACGTCGAAGAGTTGGTAGAAGGAAGTTGTCCGGGCTGCTGAACATAAAATAATGGACAGGAATGACAATAATACAGAACCTGTTCCAAATGAAGCAGGACATAGATACCTTTGCTGTAGTGATCGCCAACGTTGGGGCGATCTGACACGGTATCGAGAAGAAGGTCCTACGAACTCTTTGTTTTTCCTCTTTCTCAAAACACTGGCGTGGAATGAATGTCTCATTTCTAAGGGTTGTCGAATGTTATAGTTTAAGTAACACCACACGTAGAAAAACCTCACTCGTCCCCTAAGAAAGCTCAATTCACATTTTTATAAGAACTTGCTTCAATATTTTTGAAAATCATATATTTTTATGATATAATACCATTAAAAATTTGCATTTCAAAATAAATCCTCGTCCTTAATACTTATACGCATATGTTACATATAAGTTCATATGATTTTTTTTAAGTTTAAATCGAAGTCTAATAGGGTTTGAAGGGTCTCGAATCATGAACTTGTCCCAATGCTCGAATATTTCAAAAGATTGTTCCGAAGTTGCCTATTTCTGCAGAGTTGCTCAAATTGAGGTCAATTGAAGTTTTAACATCGAAACGCTGTTTGGGTACCCAAAATAAATTACTTTCTTACTAGAACTCGGAAAGCCAATTTGTGGGTATTTTTCCTGAAGAAATAATGTACATACTTTGAACTCGTGTATACTTTGTTTTTGTTCTATCCATTTATCAATTTATAACTGTTTTTGCTCGTGAAATAGTCGTTGGACATATATGGATAATTCAATGATCTAAAAAAAATCGAAGGTAATTACATAAAAATTTAAAAGATTGTTTGCACCTATATAAATCGTTACATTCAATTGAAAATCGAATATTTATATTTTATGTTCTCAAATTAAAAGATATAGGGGATGATTAAAATACCTAACCCACTTTAACCGATGCGGCACTCCATCCTTCTCTTTTCGCCCCGCGGGAGACGAGGTGTGATGGGTTGCGAACCTCATCGCCACCAATAGGCATCTCCCGCGCACACTTCGATAGTCCAATATCCACAAAATAAATCTAAAACAAATAATATAAAATACAATGATATAAAATGAAATAACAAAATAAAAATAATTTAACACAAAATGTTGTTTTTAGATGGTGCACATATTGTCTATTTAATTCATGTTCCACGTATCCACCGTTTTTTTTTAAACAAATAAATTAAAATCCGTAAAAACAAATATACAAATTAATCAAAGCAAAAAAAATGGTGGTGTAATATATAATAGTGGAGATACACATTTTTTTTGTTTTAATTGATTAAAATAAATAAACAAATATGAGCAGGGTAAAAAAATTATTATAAAAAACAAATTACAATACAGAGTTATTACAAATTTATAACCATTCAGTTCAAGTTTTTTGGACTTTTTTGTTGATAATTTTCAATAAGTCGTAAATAAAAGTTTCAAAAGACCTTTTTCATCTCGGACATCCCTTTTCGATTTTTTTATTCATGGTTAAAGTTAAATGTTTTGTGGACACACCCTCTTGGAGTTAATAGCGCGAGAAATTTTATTCATCACATAAAAGACTTTGCTCTTTTAAAAATATACTTTTAATAACAAGTGCCATTGCCCAAATTGGATATCTTTCAGATTGTTTATAAGGTTTGATATACTTATGAAAACCAAATAAAACTTCTTTGTGCGTAAGCACTTTAATATTGAATAAGGCTTCTTCTTCTTTGGCGCTACAACCCTTGGTGGGTCTTGGCCTCCTCCAGGAAACGTCTATATCCCGTCCTATCTCTGACCACCACCTCCCAGTCTTGCTGCTCCAGGACCCGACAATCTGCCACGGCACCATCCAGCCATCGCAGTCTAGGTCTACCGATGCTTCTTCGTCCTGCTGGATAGTCATACAACACTCTCTTGGGGGGCTTCAGATCTCCCATGCGGTGCAAGTGCCCTAGCCAGCGCAGTCTGTTAATCTTTATAAACTTGACCACGCTGACGTCCTGGTATAGATCGTAGAGCTCTGTGTTGTATCTCCTTCTCCACGTCTGACCATCCTTAATGGGTCCGAAGATCCTGCGGAGGATCTTCATTACGAAGCAGTTTATTTTGTTTTCATCCCGTTTAGTGAGTGTCCAAGTCTTCGAGGCATATGTTAGGACTAGTCTAATCAGCGTTTTATATATTGAATAAGGCTACAGGTATATAAAGACCATTTGGGAATAACTAATATACCTGTATGTTAATATGATTTGTTATTATCAATGAAGATAGAACTTTGCAAAGGCTATTATTAGAGCGTATTATTATAATGAGAAGTCTAGGTCGTGCAAAGGATCTTTCATGCAAATCTTACTGACCAGGATCCATCCTTTTGTCTCCATGACCACCACGTTAAGCTTGTATTATGTGTAGCTCTAAGAGATTCCTGAATAGTGAATATCTCAACTGGAGTTTAAAGTAAATCTTGGATGGACTGGAGGGATAACTAGGTCATTTAAATACACTATAATCAATAAGCTTTACTCAGAATAACGCAAAGACTTTTTTAAAACATTTAGTTAACTATTATTAAGGTTTTGTTATAAGATGATTAAGTTTTTGCTTTAATTGGACTGAAACTTTACAATTAACTAATAAAAGACACAAGGAGTCTCACTACAACTCAATATAAAATATATCTGAAACAATACGTAATTAATAGTAAGGTATAAAAATGTATCCATATAATCCAATTGGGTTAAATAATAATAATAAAAATAAAAAAGTGCCTAATTGCAGATTATTTAAAAAAAACGGTGGATGTAACATAAATCAAATAAACACAAAATTCCGGATCGTCCATGTCAACAAGTGCACCATCTAAAATTACCATTATGTGTTAAAATATTTTTATTGTTATTTTATTTTATTTTATATCATTGTATTTTATACGATTTGTTTAAGATTTATTTTTTGGATGTTGGACGATCGAAGTGTGAGTGGTAGATGTCTATTGGTGGCGATGAGGTCCGCAACCCATCACACCGCGTCTCCCGCGTGGCGAAAAGAGAAGGATGGAGTGCCGCATCGGTTAAAATGTGACAGTCCATTCCTTTCAGCCTACCTTTCGGCGGAGACGGCGTAATGGTTAGTTAGTTAGTTAGTTGATTAAGTTATTTTGCTTGTGTGATTCCGTTGAGATTTCATCTGTACAGATAGAATACAATCGTGAATAAAAATGAAACATTTATTCTTTCTTGTTTTATGAACAATGATGTAACTAACTAACTAACTAACCCTCACGCCGTTTCCTTGGAGGAGTGCAGAGAGGACAAACTGCAAAAAATATTATATCCTGACATATCTCTTGCGTCTTTTCAACATTCACACACCGTGACTTTCACCCTCGTCAATCGTTCCTACTTCGAACATGGCCGCCTTTCCGTATTTGATAAATTTGGTCATGTCATGTCCTTTCTTCTATGGCCTTTCTCGACTAATTTTTCCATTCTAATATTTGTATATACCATTTTGACCATTCTTCCCCCATCAATTTGTTTCATAATTCCAAACCATTAATTATTCGTATTCATCCGCCTTACAATCCTTTTTAACTTCTTCATTGGGTTTTCTATTATACATTGTTTTTATACACATTCTTCTAAGTGATCTAATTTCTACGGCATTTATTCTACTTTCATTCTTCTTCTGCCAACTCTAAGCTTCACTTCATAAGGGTCGGCACTAGAACTTCATTGTGCACTGCCATCTTTGCTTCAGTCGATATATTTACATTTTACGTGATGGTTTTATGTGCACCATTCATTTTGTTTGCAGCACAAACCCTTTTTCGATGTCTTTCTCCATTTTTCCGTCTCTTGTAAACATTCTTCCAAGATTAATACTCCGATTTCAATTCGGTTACTTTCTCCGATTTCTCACCGTTCGCACTTACGTCATAATCCGTCGGCATTTTTTCTTTTCAAATGCCATAATTTTAGACTTTGACACGTTCGTCACAAGGTCACAATTATTGCATGCTTCGTACATCATTATTACAAGGACATGTAGATCTGAACAATGATGTAAAACACAAAATTTAATAACGAATACGAAAGAAATTTTGCTTTATGGTATATGACGTATGTAGAAATGCTAAGGCAAACGATATTTGATAATTCCTTAGTAAAGCGATTCGTGTCATTCCTCTTAAATAAAATAAATCTTCCAGAGAACAAACGTTTTCATTCGTAATTATTATGTATTTTAGATTTCTGTTCCGTCAAGAAAAACGTCGATAGTCGTATCTACCAGGATTAACTTCCCTTCAACAAAAATCTAAAATATTCGAATCCAATTACATAGACCTATACCTCCGAAAACAACTTTTAAAAGTTTTGGTGTGGAGTATTTTACTATACGGCTGCGAGACTTGGTGCCTGGGTGAAAGAGAGCGCAAAAGGCTGGAGGCATTTGAAATGTGGACCTACCGACGAGTTGCCCATGTTTCATGGAGGGACCACGTAACAAATGAGGAGGTTCTCAGCAGAGTTGAAGAGAATAGACACATGTTGAACACCATAGCGGAAAGGTGCGCGAGATATGTAGATTAGTCATGTGTTGCGACACGAATGTTTCCCGCATGATGTACTTCTGGGAATGCTCGGAACCAATTCTTTACAGCTTCGAAGAGATGGACATCTAATAACCCATTTCTTCAGATTAATTAGGGGATACTTCGAGAACTCGGCCGTACTGGAGGATGTTGGTCTTTTTGTCCCCGATAGATATCTCCGACAGCGACAGCACAGATTGTTTTACCTACCGGCCGCCAGAACCAATCTGGCTCTGGTGACACCGGTGGGAAGAGCAATTAGTCTGCTGAACGCGGTCTCCTCGGAGATCGACGTCTTTCATGTTAGTGATAGTACGCTCAGGGGGCAAATACTATTGACTTTAGAAAGTATCTTGTCTTCCTAATTTCGAACCATCTCTAATGCGTTCCTGGTACTTTGTTGAATTTTTATGATATTTTACCTGTACTTAATAGAGAGTTGCCGAGGACCGAGCGGAGTGGAAGAGGAAATGCGTTGCCTTGCTGCAGACCAATCTTTAGATTGAGACCGGAGAAGAATTTCAATCATTATTATATTCGATAACTCCTATCACAATTTAATATTTAGGAAAACGTTGGTTACGTTGAATGATTATTCAGTTTCTGGGAAGTGACATATTTATCCAATCGAACCGTTTTTATCTTGAATATAAAGCAGATTTTTCTTTAATTTCTTCGACCCATTGTAACGATTCTCAAATCAAGCATTTCCTCTCATTTCTTTGTTCATCGGCGTGTTCGTGAAGCATGAAACTTCTGTAACTCAATAAAGACCATTATTTTCTGGAATAAGTTTTAATAGTCGTCTGTGCCTTCAGGGGAAGAGTGATGGAAGTAATATTTCATGCAATTTCCGCTTCTCTAGACCAATCTCTCTCTGTTTGCTCATCTTCGGTTCTCTTTGTAAAGTGCAGCATAAAAAGAAAAAAGTCAACTTTGCCTTTGTAAGTAATAAAACGAAAGTTTTCGTCTAGAACTCTGTACTTTAATTAATGGTATATTTAATAAATAAATAATAATTGTAATCTGAAATATAAACTAAATTGTAGGATTTATCATTCTTTAATTGACGGTCTTCATGGCAGAGTGGCAACAGCTATTACCGCCAAACCAAAGGTTCCGAATAACAGGAAGTACATAGACTATATTAATATGAAAGGTTACAACATGTTTTATTTTATTTTTAAAAAGACTAATGAAAAAGATTTTAAATCAATGATATAAGAATTTATTTTACAATCTTCAATATGAGCAGAAAATAGCTCATTATTATGAAGAAGGAATCTGGTCGTGTCCAGGCTCGAACCCAAGTCCCCTAGATTAGGAGTCAAGCGTTCTATCCCCTAGACCACCACCCGATTGTTAAATTTATTTAAGCAATTACAATTAATTGAATTTATTGCACTAGAAAAACGATATATAATAAATTATTATTTTCAAAAATATAAAGAACTTGCTATTCAATGACCTATTTATTCCGAAATTCGCGTTCGACTCTGCAAATTATTAAAAAAATACGACAAATTGGCACGCCAAAAGCTCTTCCGAATTCCGCTTTGCAGGATAAAAATATGTGCCAGCCGATTAGAGTCAGACATTTTTGTTTATTCCAAGCCGTTTGCTAAAATAAATGGACAAAATGGTGGATTGATATAAATATAGAGGCCTGGAAAAAACCAATATGTCAGCGAGAGAGCAAAGGGGAGCGACTGATGGTTTGAGCTTTTTTTAAATGAAGCCAGATGTCACTAGTGTCGTTTTTTCTACGAGTTTTCGAAATTTAAAAGTGGATTGTTTTAAACTTCTAAATGAAATGCTATTTTCACTAGAATGATGTGAATGAAAGTTTTTGTAAGAACTGAAAACTCTTCATTTTTGCTATAGACCTATGTGGTCTGTTCTCATTATGTGGACACAATCATATAAACCCATCCTTCGCTGTCTTCACATTTTATTGTCAGACTTTAAAGAAAACAAAATAAATTAATCAAAATAGCATAAACTAATAAGTATTTGACCCCAAAATGAAAAATAAAACACTGGATAAATCAGATCTGACCAAATTTGAGACCTTGCAAAAGTACATTAAAAAAATATACAGTGATTTGGTTAACTGTGTGGCGGTCTATTCTTTCTGCGTTGGCGTGAATAAAAGTTGGCGTGAGAAAACTATTTCAAGCCGCACTTGACATAAGAATGGTAAAGGTTAAGTTCCAGATATGTATTTGTTTATTCTTAAAACCTTGTCAGGTCTCAAACGGCTAAAACAACAATAGATATGTAAACCAATTTTTTTCGAGTCATAAAAATAAAAACAAAATCTAAGAATATGTTATTTTATAATAAAAATATATATATATTACTCCACAGAGTAACACTCTATTTATATATAGAGAACAAATCATATTTAACTGTGCATTTAAAACATAGAAGAAGTCATGCAAAGTCCCTGTAAAATTCTGACTCAGTTCGTTGATCTCCAAAACATCTGATTAAATAGAAGATTTCTTAGAAAATATTATCACCAGTTAAAAATAAATTACAAAACGAATTGTGGGAATGTATTTCTTTTGGGATTGTTGGGGTCCAACTTTTGCAGTTCGAAGAGTGATGGAGTCCCATCAGATTGTGAGGAGTCCCATTTCTTTAGATTAATCAGTGGATATTTCGAGAACTCGGCCGTGCAGGAGGAAGTTGGTCTTTTTGTTCCTGATAGATATCTCTAAGAGCATAGATTGTTTTACCTACTACCCGCCAAATCCAGGGGTGGTTAGTAAATTAGCTTGTATTATATTGTATAATAAAACGTAAACCATCGAGATAACACATCAAGATTCGGGATGATCTCACTAGCAATTTGTATGTTGATGCTACATTGGACGGAAGTAATAGATTATTACGTTGATGTAGCTTCAGGGTGACTGTTTGCGATTTGTTACCTGTCACCCTGCTTGTGATGCTGTAAAGTTTCCACTCAAACATCTAGACTTTGATATATTGTATTTTTTTATGTCGTGCAACCGACTTTAGAATATAATAGATTATCTCTTCTACGTTATCTTAATTGAAATACGATTTTTTGTTGTTAATGTTGTGAAACGAGAAAAATATGTCAGGAAAAAAAAGTGTGTCAGTCCATTATTTTTATCCTACCCCTTCGGGGAAACGGCGTGATGGTTAGTTAGTTGATTAGTTAAATTTATTGTCCTTACAAAAACATATCTTTACAAAAACGTATCGATATTTAAATATATCGTTTTTGATTATTTAATACCAATGATCAAATTTCTTATTTAGCAAATTATGGCGAAAAGAGAAGGATAGTTAATTATTTTAGAAAAATATGCTGTTTTAAGTTCTTGCTTGTAAATCAAATCAAATCAATTTGTTTACTTAACAGACATAACAAACAGCATAAGACATCTATTGAGTACAGTTAAAATATTATATGCATACAGCATAATACCAGGAACGCATGAGAGATGGTTCGAAATTAGGAAGACAAGATTATTTCTTTATTCAAGAGTATTTGTCTTCTGAACGTATTTTCACTTATACGAGTATGAAAGACGTCGATCTCTAAAGAGACGGCGTTCAGTAGACTTATTGCTCTTCCCATTAGTGTCACCAGGGGCTGAAATGGTTCTGGCTGCCGGTAGCTGTTGCTGTCGGAGGCAAATAATCTCCAGCATGACCGAGTTTTCGAAATATAGCTTAATTAATCTATATAAAATGCAATGCATGCTTGGGAAAAATTGCGCAAATATGGTAATTTACACATTTACCGCCTTCGTTAAGGGGTTTATATTATTGTGATGATATATTTTTCTTATATCTATGGCGTTTTTTATTACCCATTTCTAGTATTCTCAAGGATTCCTCCAGAAAAGAATTTAATTTTCTCTCATAAGCACTCCGTACTTATAAACCCATTTTGAGATACCATAAGGGTTATAAAATGAACTTATGCTCTCTGTATGTGAAGACGAATGATTACATATTTTGGTTTCTGGCAGAATGCTTTGAAAGGGATGTGAAAATGGCACATTTTTACGGTCCATAAATAAGATGCCAAGTGCGGCGTGTGCGGAATTATAGTAAAAGTGCCAAAAGAATGTCATCTTAAAAATATAATATATATCAAAGCTTATCTCACTTATCTATGAAGATGTTTTTTATTTATTTTATATATGTATATACTAAGATTCATTAGTCACCTTGAAATATATGAAATCATTTGTAAACAAATTATAAAAAAAAGTTTTTCTTAGAAACACTTAATTTTGTCTTACCTCAAATAATTTATTTTTGAATAATAATTAAATTAAACGATGTTTTTTAACAACTTCCACTTTTGTCTTTATTTCGACAGCGACCGGTTTCGCCAGGCTCCTGGCGAACGACTGGTCCATCAGTCTGTCGATGTCAGCGAGCCTGGCGTAACCAGTCGCTGTCGAAATAAAGACATAAGTGGAAGTATTATAGTTAAAAAATATCGTTTTATTTAATTATTATTTAAAATGAACTTCCATCCAGAGATTTTAGTAAAATCATTTGATTAACTTATTTTTGATTTATATAATATCATTAAGTATTCCCTAACTATGTAATCATTGTCATAAAATTTCGAAAAGAGTTTCAAGAAACACTTTCAAGTATTTCTGGGCCTACCCAAATAATTATTTGTTAAAAATGTATAAAGTCACATTAATTTTCGGTAATTACCATATTATGCTCCATTTACTAGTGTATATAAAAACAGCAACGAGTTGAAATTTCGTCACATTTGATGATGCCTTAGAAGAGCGAAACATGTCATTACCATAAAACTTCTATTATTGTTAGTCATTCGTATTAATATAATCGTATCATATCGGAACTTACTAGCTGTTAGTAATAACAGCATACTGAATATCAGTAAGCTAACAATTTTTTTAGAGTGTTAAATTAAGTATGTAATATATATTTTTTTAAATTAAATATCATTTTTTACACTTATTAGTCTGTTATTCTAGATAAAAAATGTTATTTTCAAATTTGGAATTTATAGATAATCAATTGATTTTACTGAAATCTCTTGATGAAAGTTCATTTTAAATAATAATTAAATAAAGCGATGTCCTTAAATTACTTCCACTTCTGTCTTTATTTCGACAGCGAGCCTGGCGAAAACGGTCACTGTCGAAATAAAGACAAAAGCGGAAGTAGTTAAAGAACATCGTTTTATTGAATTATTATTGGAATTTATATTTCTCTCGACATGTTTGAAAGATTTTATTCCTAATTATCGGAAGAACGATATACTTTAGTTATAATAAAAATAGACTCAATAAACCGAAAAATGACACTATAAAAACCGTTCTCTCAATTATGTAGGCAATATGTCGAGAAAAATAAACTGAAAAGTGGAAAATAACAGTGTTTTAATTAATAAATATTCGTCTTTATGGAATTCCAAATTTTATCAAAAATTATATATTTTATCAAAATTTGAATACCTTATACCTTAAATGTATCTAAAATTTGGTATTTATGCAAATTAAGGTATAATATCTTCGGAACTTGGCGAGAAAATTTAATTTAAATTTAAAAATATATATTTTTTATATTCATCATCATCATCAGCCGTCTGTCATCCACCGCTGAATGTAGGCCTCTCCCAAAGCACGCCACTGTCCCCTATCCATTGCCGCTCCCATCCATCCAAGTCCAGCAATCCTCTTCAGATCGTCGCGTCGATCCAGCGGGTAGGATGACGTCTAACTCTGCGGAATCCTATATGCGGTCTCCAATCCAGAACCCGTCACCCCCATCGACCGTCGGCTCTCGTTTTTTATATTAAAAACATTAATTATAAACGAATTTTATAGGATTGATTCCCAGTTTATTGAAAACGTACATGTATTTTAAACCATTAAAATAGATAGTGCATTACTTGTAATTTGGGGCATAGCACTACTAGAATTTTTGATTAATATTTACTTGGATATGTCTAAGAAATTTTTTTTAAAATATGGTAGCGTAGTCAACCTGCCTTCATGCTCGTAATACGTGTAATAACCCTTTTCGCCCCAATTTAAAGTAAATCGAGCGATGTGACAATTACAAGGGACATTTGTTTCCAGAGTGTGAAATTTGTTTTCCGCTCTACTTTTAGGAACACTTTGTTATTCCTGCGAAATAATATTAAAACCCTTTGGAGAGTACTTCCCCTGAATTCCAATGCGACAAACACTTGTGCACAGGAGTGAGAATGAATCTTTACATAAAAAAGTCTAAATGCCAACATATTTTCATGTATTTTTATAACAGGTCATCAGGCCTAGAAGAAGAAGAAGAATTTGACTTATAAAATTATCTAATATTTATATTGTAGTCGTTGGACGATTGAAGTGTGCGTGGGAGATGCCTATTGGTGGCGATGAGGCTCGCAACCCATCACACCGCGTCTCCCGCAGGGGCGAAAAGAGAAGGATGGAATATCGCATCGGTTAAAGTGTGGCAGTCTATTCTTTCTGCCTACTCCTTCGGGGAGACGGCGTGATGGCTAGTTAGTTAGTTAGTTTATAATATTATATATAAATGAATTTAAAAAAGTAAAATGATCTTCCATCAAGAGATTTCAGTAAAATCAATTGATTACCTCATAAAATTCTTACTACTTTTTACTTAGACAGCCGTTGTCGTCCACGGCTGGACATCCACTGCCTCCCCCATACTTCTCCACGTATCCCTGTCTTACGCCTTTTGCATCCAATCGCCAGCAATTCTTCTAATGTCATCGGACCATCGTGTGGGGGATCTCCCTCTGTTTCGTTTATCTTTGCGGGGTATCCACTTTTATAAAATTCACAAGACAATAAAAATGCCGATAGACTAGCTACGTCTACTCGGGCCTACCATGTTCCTTGTGTCCCTGGTTTGTTTCCAGCATCTTTCATGTAACATGGTCAAACATGGAAGTTATAAGAATCGACGTGCGTGTGTGATTTGATGTTTGATTGTGGAGGAAACTGTTAGGGTATGTCAAGATATAGTAGTGGGTGATCTGCGTGATAGTTTATTGCTATTGTTATTCTGATGAACATCAGTTCAGCGTTTTAAATCATATAACTTTCGAAACAAAAGACTGTTTCAACAATTTTCTTCGAACAAAATTAATTGGTACATATTTATATCGTCGATCAAGATTCAGGAGAGAATCGAAAACAGGCGATTTTATGTAACAATCTGGAAGAATGGTTCGTTTGGAGCATCCGAGATGACCTTAATTCCGGGCCTACGTCGGATTGGATTAGGCTTTTCGGTTCGCACGGAATTAACGAGTCTCTTCTCCGCTAATCAGTACTCAAAGACGCTTAACAAATAATAATAAGACAGACGGGACGAGGAAATTCGGGAAATTTAGAAAATTCAATCTATCAGTTTCAGTAGCGTTCCGTTTACATTTAAATAAAACGAATTGTAAAAAGTACCGCACAATTTTTTGATATTAAAGCTGTGTGTTTTTGATAGTATATTCAGAAATGAAAGTCAATGAATTAATTTTGTGACGAAAAAACTTTCTATATATTTTTTGTGAATGTATACTTATACTTGTATACGAAATCCTGGATTTTCACCAAAGGGTGGTTAATTCAAATTTAATTGTATCTCAATAGAGACGAAGACGCAAACTGGAAACTGAATATGGAGGATCAAGGTGTTTACAGGACTTATGACCTGTCATTGGTTGGGTTAAGCGCACGCTTTATGTAATTACAACATTCCCCATTCCAACTTTGTTATTATGATTACAAATATTTTTTTATATACATTCACAAAAATTTGTATACATTTTTGTAAAATTTGTACACAATTTTGTATACATTCACAAAAAATATTTGTAATCATTCTGGTCATTTCTTTGGCATATAGAAAGAAATAATACTCCTGGCGGCTTCTAACAATACGTTAATAGGCGACAGCCTTCGCATTGTGTTAATAAGGTAGTTTGCTAAATGCTGAAAATCATTCTCCATAGATGGCGTTAAGTGGGTGGATTGTATAGGTGAATCTTGAAAAGATTCACAAGTGTAATCAAATCTACATAGATGGACAATTAAAACTGACACGTGAAGATAGATATGGATTTGAAGTATATATACAGCTTCCAAAATTTGTCATGCATGATCATAATAACAAAGGTGGAATGGGGAATGTTGTAATAACATAAAGCGTGCGCTTAACCCAACCAATGACAGGTCATAAGTCCTGTAAACACCTTGATCATCCATGTTCAGTTTCCAGTTTGCGTCTTCGTCTCTATTGAGATACAATTAAATTTTCTATATGTTTGAAACTTTGTGGTGACATATTCAATAAGTATAAATAAACACAAATAACTTAGTTAACACCACTTTATAATGAGTATATTTATTTGTCTATATGTTTCGAAAGCAATGCTTTCATCTTCAGGATCAACAGTATACTAAAGTTAAATACAATAAAGAAATTAGCACTAGAGTTTAAAATGTGGAGGGAGGAGTGGGTATAAGCAATTAGGATAGTACAATGTCATTAGCTGGGAGAAACCGTGTAAGTGGGAAAATATTTAATATAAGGTTGTCAAAAATTCGTTGTTTATTAATTAAATTATTAGTGTCTAAAAACGAAACAAAATCAGACACTGTCAGAACCAAACATCTCTTGAGAGTATCAGAAATGATAACATTGCTACGTATTGTGGGGAGAACCCTTAGAGATAGGATACCCAATGAAGAAATTCGTAAATCCTGCAAAATTGACGTTATACTGAGATAAAGCAGGCAAAGAAGACGTGTCTGCAGGGGACCACATCAAGAAAATAGATCTAGATAGAATTCCTAAGATCGTGATGCACGAGACTCCAGAGGGCCGTTGACCACCAGGACGACCACCAAAGAGATGGAGAGAAGGCTGGCCGTCTTTATCACAGGAAGAAAGTTGATATCCTGCATAAGTATATCGCAAAATCTTCAATCAGAAAAATAAGAAGAAGAAATTAAAATTTGAATAACTTTTTGAAAACATTGTATTTTCATACAACTTTTTAGCACCTTTCACAATCATGTTTCGGGACACAGGCTTCCCTTCTTCAGTGTATGAATTAATGAATTTTAAAATTCATGTCGTCTTCTAGGTGGACGGTGTCCAAAGGGGATTTTGTTATTTGCTGTATATACGAGATTATTGCTCTCCATTATGGCTACATGACTCCTCTGGTATCTTCTTCTGAATATACTCCACCAAATAATGTTATGTGTGATCGAACAATTTTTTTAGAATTTATTTACAACTCGTACATACTCGTACCATCCTATAATGATATTAACAGTATCCAGATAAATATGAATCGTCCAACTTGCGGAAACAATATATTAGAAGCTTGTAGATTGAACTAAAAAATGTGAAGTATTCCTCAACATTGTAGCATATATACATCTTCCCAAAAAAAATGTCAGACGTGGTGGTCGTAAGAAGGGCGGAATGGGGAATATTATTAACATAAAGCGATCGCTTAACCCAACCAATGACAGGTCATTAGTCCTGTAAGCGCCTCGACCACAATATTTTGTTCCCAGAAAATATTTTACATCTTCGTCTCTATTGAGATACAATTAATCCTTATGAATGTTATATTTTTTATTTATCAGCCAAAAATATAAATGTTAAATTAAAAAAAAATTGTTTTATGTATCACAACTGTATTTTATTTTACACGTCAACCTATGTTGACATCATCAGGTGTCAAAAATATATCAAATGTCAAATTTTCGTGATTTTTCAAACCATTAATGGATCGAAAAATCACGAAAATTTGACGTTGACGTTAAACATAGGTTGACAAAACAGCTGTAGCGTAAAATGCAATTGTGATACATTAAACGAAGTTTTTTAATTTAACAGTTTATAATGTAAAAGTATCATAGTATTTCGGCCAAAACAATGGACTGTTTATCTATTTATTTATTTATTAATTTATCTATTTATTATCTATTATCTATTTATTATTATTTATTAATTTATCTATTTATTATTATAACAAGACGCCGCTGGACGATTGCGCCACGAACCAAAATCAAATTTCCCCTTCAAAGCGGTGCGTCTTGCGTTCCAATTCAATTGCATTTTAATTATACGCCGAACCCTTGAATTCGATTTTTCCTTAATAAAAGCAATTCGCTGGAAATTCGTACAACATCGTTTTGAGAATAATTCCATAGGAATTATTTCCAGAAGTGTTTTGGGTTACTTTTTGTTCTGCTCTTCCAAAACAATTTCCCAAATTTGTATAAGAAGTCTGTTAAATATTTTGCAATGTTTAAAAAAGTAATTTTTTGCTTTTTCTTCATCGTGTTCCATTCTTTCGACCCATGTCGTCTGTTCTCTTCCACAATAACGAATCCCACGAGGCTGATAATGTAGTGCAATACAGAGGAGTCTGGTAGTGTCCATTCTATGAACATGACCATATCAGTCTCTCCTTTGCTGCCTACTCCATCTTAAAATATCTTCTGCCTCACATATCTCACTTAATCTGGTATTCCTCGCGCAAACTCTTAGCGTCTTCCCTTCTATCATCATCAATGTCTTCATATAGGATATCCGTTAATATTATTTATTGTTTCGTGAACAATGATATAAAACTCCATATTAAATAATTAATACGAATGTTTTCTAGAAGATTTAATGCCTTAGAAGGGCGTAACATGTTATTCCCATAAAATATAATAAAACTTCTAGAAAACTGATGTTTTCATTCGTATTAATCCTTTAATATTGTTTATCCAAACATTTTCTGCCGTTGCTTCAACGCAATGTGGTATTTTTATCTTACGGAAGTTTTTTAGATTCTCATATTACGTTTAATTGCCATGTCTTTACTTTTCCGTACTGTGGATTATAAAGTACTCGAGATTACAACTGCTTAGTGTAAATCGGGCTTGTATTTTGTAAAATAAATATTAATTATTTATATTTTTGCCATTACTTTTTGGCACCAAATGTTGCTTTTTATGTAAACAATAATATTATTAAAACACTTTAAAACAGTAATAAAGTGTTATAAAAATTCTAAATGCAGTTGTATTTATTCAAACATATAATAAATTTGTAAGTCGGTGAAATTTCTCATCTTATTTTTGCAGTATTAATAAAGACATTTTGTATGTACTCCCAAACATGTCAATAAATCCTCAGCCGTGTCAGGATGTCTGAAGAATTTGGTCTTAAAGAACAGGCACATGCGTATCGACAGCAAAATCAGAATATATAAAATTTTCCTGCGACCTATTATGACGTACGCTGTAGAAACGCGGGCCGACACTTACCCCAACCAAGGAAGTACTAAGAACATCGGAGATGAAGGTCCTAAGATCAATTAGTGGAAAAACTCTCCGAGATCGTGTCCGCAACGTAGACATAAGAAAAACTTGCAAAATATAGGATATAGTTCAGTGGAGTAGATCCAGAAGAAGATACTGGAGGGACCATGTAGCCCGAATGGATGGTGACAGGCTTGCATATATAGCCGTTTATGAAATCCCCTCCGGACACCGCCCATCTAGAAGACCGCCTAAGAAATGGAAGGACAGCTGGACCTCATCATTCGACGAGACATGATTTCTGTGTCACATATCGTTAGATATTTTAAAAGAAGAAGATTTTGTATGCCTTGACTTGCAGTTGACGCTCGATTACATATACTTTCATAACCTTTCTTTGATCATTAATTTTTTCCATGTAGGTATCTAAACCATCTAAATTTAACTTTCATTTTTTTGTTCAAAACAATTTCATTCAAATTCATTGTATTCAAAGTCCAATAATGAATTTACTCAAGGTCTGTTGTTAGTAACTGCTTATTTTTTTTTTCTGTATTCACATTGAAAAATTATACGTACTAATTCCGTTTCCCTTTGACTACGTGTAATTATAAATTAATATTTCAGTTTGGTAATAAAATGTAAGTTAAAATCCTATGTACTAAAGCGTTCTGCTATCGAGCCAAAATGAATAAAATTTACATATAAATAAGAGCTTATCTTCAAAGCTTCTTCAAAGTAAGACGAGTAAAGCTTTTCTTAAATTAACTTAAATTTGTTTAAACGTTTTGACTGATTTCGTTAAACATGGTTCTCAATTTATTGGGATAATTCTTGAGAGCATTTAAAAAAGACCTTAGTGCGTTGGTAGGGCGTTACAAAAGGACTCGGGTCCAACCAGGACTTCATTCTACGGTGCTATCCCAACATCTGTGAGTGTGAACTTCCGCAGCCAATTCAGAAAGTTAGTAGCAATTAATTGGTAAGATTTTAGGGGGTGCCACATTATGGCACTGAAAATTAGGACAAGGGTACTCTTAGGAGGACCCGGAGATAGCTAGAGTGCTTTTAATCACCCTGTGTTAGCTCGGAATATGTCAAAATAGCTACTTTAATGGTTGAGTTATTTGCGAGGGATGTTCAAACAGTTTGAACTGATTTGATATATAATCTGATAATTGTTTACTATGATATATTTGAGTATTTATATAATAGTTATATACTCGTAAACACTCAATTAACCTTTCATCAAAAATATTAAATATTTTGTAGGCGTTTTTTTTTTACCAATTTTGATAATATAATTTTTTTTTTCTATATTCACCATAATTTTGTGTTGCGGATTCATAAAACAATGTTTTTTTTTCCACAATATAATATATAAAAAAAATAATAACACATGTTTCGGACACAGAATCACTTCATCAGTTTAGTTAATTATTGTAAATACAAAATAAACTGTATCTCAATAGAGACGAAGATGCAAAATGGAAATAGAATATGGTGGTCTGGGTATTTACAGGACTTATGAACTGTCGTTGGTTGGGTTAGGCGCACGCTTTATGTAATACAACATTCCCCATTCCACCCTCCTTACGAACACCATGTCTGACAATTTTTTGGAAATTGTATATATGCTACTATGTAACACCACACTTCACATGTTCTATTTCAATCAACACACTAGCGCCGTGTGTAGATTAAAATAAATCAGTTATTGGTTTTGAACAACAACAACAACAACAAACCATCACGCCGTTTCCCCGCAGGGGTAGGCAGAGAGAATGGACCGCCACACTACTCTATCCTGGCAAACCTCTCTAGCTTCCTCCACATTCATACAACGAGTCATACACGCACGTCGATTCCTCCGACTTCTAACATGACCAACCTTTAAAAATTTGATTAATTTGGTCATGCCATGTTTTCCTCGGTCTGCCTCGACTTCGTACCCCATTTACATCATTAACGTATACTTTCTTAACCATTCTTTCTCCATCCATGCGTTCCATATGTCCGAACCAACGCAGCGATCCTTTCATAATTTTGTTCATAATACCTTCTTCCGCTCTACATTCCTTTCTTATATCAGCATTTGAGATTCTGTCGTATATCGTTCTACCACACATACGTCTTAGGGACCTCATCTCTACCGCATTTATTCTACTCTCATCCTTCTTTTGCCAGTTCCATGCTTCGCTTCCATACATTAAGGTTGGGACCAGAACTCCATTGTGAACGGCCGTTTTCGCTTTCATTGATAAATTCTTGTTTCCAATAACTATTTTTAAAGCTCCATTCACTTTGTTACCTGCACCAACCCTTCTTTCGACGTCACTATCCGTTCGGGCATCTGCTGTGAACATACTACCTAAATACACAAATTCCCTCACCTGTTCCAAGTTCTCTTCGTTCACACTTATATTACAAACTGTCATTTGCTCTTCCCTTTCGAAAACCATCACCTTTGACTTTCCGACATTCATCATTAAATCATTTGACTTGCATACCTCATTCATTCTCGACACCAAGACTTGTAATTCGTCCGCACTATCCGCAACGAGAACAGCATCGTCCGCGTAAAGCAGACAGTTTACAGACAGATCACTCATCTTAGCACCAGCATTTATACCTTTAAGTTCTTTTGGTTTGGTTTTGAAGTTAACTTTATTTTATTAGATATAATATTTTCTTAATTTTTAATTTCTAAAATTTCAAGATCACTCAAAGCTATATTTCTATTATTAATATGTAAACTTTCAACGCCATTTTTTGTCAGCTTCCACTGATACTGGCTTGTAGAGTTTTTTTGTAACAATCTTTATTTTAAAATGTTTTTTCCGTTAATTTAAAACCATCTCACCTCTTATGGATGGTTGAAGTATTAATTTTCTAAAACTCTATTATTAATTTATAATCGTTACCAAGTTTTTCTTGGATTTAATTTATATAAATTGTAACAAATTTATTTCGCCTCAGAAACTCAGAGTTTGAGAATGCCCTCGCAAGGCGAAACAAATTTGTCACAATTCATATAAAATAAATTCAAGTTAAATCATTTAACAATCGTTTTTACTATTATAAATTAAAAATAATAATAATTACAATAATTAAATAAAATGAGGTTTCGCCAGTAATACTGGAATTCCATAATGAAGATTTATCTTTAAGAATTAACACTGTTTTTTCCACTTTAGAGTTTAGTTTTCTCGATATGTAAATAAGGCTTTACTCCTTCATCATCGAGAGAATGATATAAAGTCAGATTATATACTAACTAACCATCACGCCGTCTCCCCGAAGGGGTAGGCAGAAAGAATGGACTGCCACACCTTTCTTTCCTGACATATTTCTCTCGCTTCCTCAACATTCATACATCGTGTCATGCACGCGCGTCGATTTCTCTGACTCCTCACATGGCCGACATTCAATATTTGATTTATTTGATCGTGCCACGTTTTACTCGGTCTTCCTCTATTTCTGGTTCCATTTACATCATTAACATATAATTTCAAATAAATCAAATATTGAATGTCGGCCATGTGAGGAGTCAGAGAAATCGACGCGCGTGCATGACACGATGTATGAATGTCAGAGGAAAGAAGTGTGCCTACCCCTTCGGGGAGAGATGGTTAGTTAGTTAGTTAGTTACAAATATTTTTTTTACCATTCTTTCTTCATTCATTCTTTCCATATGTCCAAACCGTCTTAATGATCCTTTCATTATTTTGTTAATGACACCATCATTCGCACCGCATTCACTTCTTATATTTTCATTCGGCACTCTATCATACACAGAGTATCCACACATTCTTCTAAGAGATCTCATTTCAACTGCATTTATTCTACTTTCATCCTTCTTTTGCCAGTTCCATGCTTCGCTTCCATACATAAGGGTCGGTAGAAGAACACCATTGTGCACTGCCATTCTAGCTTTTTTTGATGGGTTTTTGTTTGCGATGACAACTTTAAGTGCACCATTCACTTTGTTGCCCGCCCCAACCCTTCTTTCAATATCCCTCTCCACTCGCCCATCTCTTGTAAACATACTACCTAAATACACGAATTCAACTACTTGCTCCAAATTTTCACCATTCACGCTAATGTTGCAGACTGTCGTGGTTTCTTCCTTTTCAAAAATCATTACCTTGGACTTATTAACATTCATCATCAGATCATTTCGCATGCAAACCTCATACATACAATTCACCAGGACTTAGGAGTTCATACTCGTTGTCTGCAAGAAGGACAGCGTCATCCGCATACAAGAGACAGCTTACTGACACTCCGCTCATTTTGGCACCTACATCCAACACTTTCAGCTCTTTCATACATTTGTTCATATACAGATTAAATAACCACGGGGTCATTACGCAACCCTGTTTGACACCTTTATTGATATCAAACCAGGCTGTAAGATCTCCATTTACTCTGACACTAGCAGTGCTTTCTGTGTATAGCGACTTAATTGCCGTGATCAGTTTTGTACTTATTCCATATTCAGACAATATTTTCCACAACTTTTCTCTATTAACGTAATCATATGCTTTTTGCAAGTCGATAAATGCACAGAAAAGTTTGCGGTTTTTGGCCAGAAACTTCTCTGTCAATGTACGAAGTCCAAAAATTTGATCCATACATCCTCTGCCATTCATGAAGGCACCTTGCACATCCCAAACTTTATCACTCGTCAATTTTCTTACTCTTTCTATTAAAATTCTGCCATAGACTTTACCAACGACACTCAAAAGACTAATAGCTCTGTGGTTTCCACATTCCATACGCGATCCTTTTCCTTTGTATTATAGATTATATGCTATAATAATAATACATATTAATATACTAACTTTACGATGACGGGTAAAAAAATCGAACGAACAAACCTGTTACCTTGAGAGCGTAGACACAGAAACTGTTATATAACGCTACACTAATCTTGACACATCTTTCTACCTTCTGTCATATTCTTACAGCGAGTCATACACATACGTCGATTCTTCCGAATTCTAACCTGTTACATATGATTAATTTTTTATGCCATGTTTAATTCGGTATTCTTCGACTCATCAATCCATTCAGATTCATGATTATTCTATTAATTTAACCTTCGTTAAATGTAACAAATAAATAGTTGCCGATGCCATTAGTTAAGAACTATTATTACAACATACATTTATCAATTTATTATTACGTTGGTTTGACCTTATTATATCCAAGTTATTCCTGATCTCACAGTTTAAATGCTGAGAACATTGTTATTAATTCTGCTATATGGAACAAGTGCTTTGGGGTTTAATTTATCAACGTTTTACGTAGAAACGCTTCTAATTGGCAACACAGCTAGCTTATTAGTGGTTTTATCTATTTTCCTAAAATATCTTCTTTAAGATACGAATTCCTTACTAAGAGATTAATACTAAACATAAATTAACGTTAATAATCTTTATACCTTTATTTTGATTTTAATTGTGTCTTAATTTCTGTAATATTATGTATACCAGTATTCTTGTTTATAATAGTGTCCTTCTTTATTAATAATTTTAATATATACCTGTATTATTACAGTGATAACGGTCTATACCTGTCTAAGGCTAAATTTTCACCTTGATTTTAAAATGTTATTAGATTTTAAGTTATCTGTCTGTATCATAACAAAAAAAAATGGTTTGGAATTTATTCTGTTTATAACAAATAAATAAATAAAATAAATATTTTAAATTAGAATTAAACACTTTTAAGACAATGTAAAAAACCACTTTATTCTTATTATTATTCAGGGTCAGGGTCTAGTTTCGTCACAAATATAGCCCTGACGAAGCTTGTTACAGACTGAAACCGGTTGACGCTCCTGACTCAAAATAAAGTGGTTTTACACAAAGTTTTAAAAGTGTTTAATTCTAATTTTAAATATGTCAAACCACCAAGTAACGGCTTCTTTCCAAAAAAGAAATATAATTTGGAAGATTAATAATGAATGATTATTAAATAATATTATTAGAGTTTTACGTGTTTTGCCTCATAAGGCATATAAATAGTTGCTGATAATTAATGTATATATATATATAAAAACTAACTTAGGAACTTAGCATCACGCCGTCTACCCTTAGGAGTAGGCAGAAATAATGGACTGCAACACTTTTCTTTACCGAACATTCATAAATCGTGCCATGCAAACACGTCGACTCCTCACGTGACCGAGGTAAATTTTGTTATTTACTGCACAAGACAGAGAGACATGGAAGCGAATGGAAGAGGTCTTTGTCCAGGAGTGGACGGAAAAATGCTGAGGAAGAAAAATAAGAATAAAAATGTATCACCATTTTATTACCACGTGCATTCTAAACCAGACCAAAGATAGTGTAATAATTACACTGCCGTTCCAAACAAAGTGCCGAGAAACTACGAGTGACCTTAAGAGCCATGGAAAGAGCCATGTTAGGAATAAACCTAAGAGACGGAGTCAGAAACGATACGGTGAGAGAAAAAACAAAGGTCACTGATATCATCTACCGGGTGACGACTCTAAAATAGCAATGGGCAGGTCACGTATCCAGAAGCTCAGATGAAAAATGGACAAGAATACTGCTGGCTTTGAGACCGTGGACGGCAAAGAGAAGTGCAGGGTGACCGCAACTACGGTGAAAGGATGATCTGAAAAGACACGTCGGAATTACCTGGATGCAGTCTGCACAATACAGAGTGACATGGAATTGAATAGAGGAGGCCTCTGTCCAGGAGTCGACGGGAATAGGCTAAGGAAGAAGAAGAATAATAATGTATCGCCATTTTATTGCCACGTGAATTCTAGACCAGATCAAAGATAGTGTAATAATTACACTGCCATTCCCGGGAATAGAACACGGGATCTTAGGGCTTGCAGTCAAAGCACTTAGCCCTCGGCAACAAAGGTCGTCGAGTTAGTAAGTTATATCATTGCTAGGTATGTTGGTTTACCTTTTATACCTGTAAACCTCTCAAGAGCGAGCGTGGCGAAGACGCGTTCATAAATGGGATTGCATAAATCATCATTAAATAAATAAATAATTCGGCAACTTGGATTCTGCTTCACCCAGCGGAATGGCATTTTCTCACCAGCATCCAGCCAGTTTCCGGGTCCGGTGTTATTTTACGAGGGTTCTCTTAGGGGTTTTGGGTTTCGGGGGTCAGCGGAATGGCGGGGCGCAATTACGTAGCAGGGTGTAATAGGCACGGGCTAAAGTTTTAATGTGTTACTGTGTCTATAAACCCATTCAAGGAGTCATCAGTGAGTGTATCCCGAGAAACTTGCTCCAATTATTGTACTATTTCAAGCAAGAAGGATTTTGTTGTATTACTTTATATATTTTACTTCAAACTGTTATTTATCGTTTTTTGAACATTGATCTAAAACTCTATATTAAATTATTAATTGTTTCTTGAACAATTATGTAAAACTCCATATTAAATATGAAATATGTATGTAAAAGTCAGTTTTCTAGAAGTTTTATTATATTTTTTAGGGAATGACGTGTTTCGCCCTTCAAATGTCATTTGATAATGCCTTTGAAGGGCGAAAAATGTCACTTCCATAAAATATAATCAATCTTCTAGAAATCTGACGTTTTAATTCATATTAATTATATATATTTAATAATTAAAATGAATATTAATATCTGTTTTCTAGAAGTTTTATTATAATGCACGGTAATGAAATTCTTCTTACTCTTCATAATGCACTAGAAAGGCTATAAAAAGGTGGAAAAATATAAACTTAGCAGCTGTTCGCTTAAACGATTTAAGCTTTTCTATCCAACAAATCGCTTTTTAATTAATACTAAAGAAAACGTTTGTTTTAATTAATATTGAGTTAAACACCATTGTTTAAGAAGAAATTAATTAGATATAACATAAAACAAATGTATAAAAAATAAACCTGAATATCATTGAAATGTTTTTTTTTGTGCTTGTCGTAATTCGCAATAATACAAGAGTTTTCAGATATGTATAAAATAGTATTTTCTTGGAAAAATTCTCAGAAATGAAAGGAATAACGCCGATATTGAATTTTAAATTTCCCGTTAAAGCACGTTAGTACAGCTTTTTCTTGGACCATCATATTTCACTTTCTGGATCTTTTTTCCCCGCTTGATTTCATCCATCGCCTATTTTCTACAGTGCGTTCTACGAATATACAGAAATAATAAAAAAATCGCGATAAACATATTTTCACGTATAAAAAAGCTAGCGAGTTTGACTAGCGAAATGAACTAAATATTTTAAAAAACTTTTAGCTTTATGAAATTTGTTATTTGCATTTTTTTTCCTTATGACTAACTAACTAACTAGCTAACTATCACGCCGTCTCCCTGAAAGGGTAGGCAGAAAGAATGGACTGTCACACTTTAACCGATGCGGCACTCCATCCTTCTCTTTTCGCCCCGCGGGAGACGCGGTATGATAGGTTGCGAACCTCATTGCCACCAATAGGCATCTCCCGCGCATATTTCAATAGTCTAACATCCACAAAATAAATCTAAAACAAATAATATAAAATACAATGATATAAAATAAAAATAATTTAACACAAAATGTTGTTTTAGATGGTGCACATATTGTCTATTTAATTTATGTTCCACGTATCCACCGTTTTTTTATAAATTAGCAGTAATTAGGCAATTAAAAAAAACAACACCACCCAGAACTTTAAAATTAATACTGAAGAAATTATTCAAAGTGTCATTTGGAACAAATTAAAAAAATATTTTTACACCTGTCAAAATTCTTTATATTAGCTCCTTACATATGAAATTGGCGTTTTGCCGTACTGGCAACTTTGATCTCAAATATCTTCTCTTTGGTTAGGAATTCCAAATTCAAATTTATACAGCTATTTACTCAAGTATTTGTGTTTCGAAAATTATAATTCATTTGTTTTTTCCTCAATTGTTTTTTTCTTTGCGTCACTCAGTTTACAAAATGGAAAACTTGAAATATCGCGTTATTTACGAGTACGAGTTCCACCGTGGCACCAGTGCTGCAGAAACGGCTCGAAGGATTAATGATGTGTATGGCGACGGTGCCGCAATAGAAAACACAAATCCTGGATTTACACCAAAGGGTGGTGAATTCAAATTTTAATTGTATCTTAATACTTGTGAACGTTTGGTGGACTAGTGCTGGTGTCGTTCATTACAGCTTTCTTAAATCTGGCCAGACGATTACGGCAGATGTCTATTGTCAGTAACTGCAAACCATGATGGAAAAGTTAGCTGCTAAACAACCGAGGCTGGTTAATCGCTCTAGGCCACTGCTGCTTCATGATAATGCTAGACCACACACTGCACAACAGACGGCTACCAAATTAGAAGAGCTTCAATTGGAATGTCTAAGACATCCATCGTACTCTCCGGACCTTGCCCCAACAGATTACTATTTTTTTCGAAATTTGGATAACTTCTTGCAAGGGAAAAAATTCAACTCCGATGGGGCAGTCCAAACCGACTTCAAAGATTTTATTGATTCCCGTCCGAATGGTTTTTTTAGAAAAGGGATCGATGAACTACCTATGAGATGGCAAAAGTGCATAGATAGCAATGGTACATACTTTGATTAAATAAATATATTATATTAAAAAAAAATCAACTTTATGTTCCTCCCATACAAAACGCCAATTTCATATGTAAGGACCTAATATAAACGTAAAAACATGTATAATTTTAACATCAAAACAGGACAAACGTATTACGTGTCACAATTTACTATTATAAAGTTGAATATTTTATGACAATGACATGTTTTGCCTTCTAAGGCATTATCAAATGTGACGAAATGTCAGCTAGTTGCTGTTCGTATACACTAGTAAATAGAGCAGAATATGGTAATTGACTAAAATTGATGTTACTTTATACATGTTTAACAAATAATTATTTGGGTAGGCCCAGAACTACTGAAAGTGTTTCTTAGAACTCGTTTAGACATTTTATGACAATGATTACATCGTTAGAGAATACTAAATGACATTATGTAAATCAAAAAAAGTTATTCGAGGTAAGATGAAATAAAGCGTTTCTAAGAAAAACATTTTTTTACAGATTGTTTACAAACGATTATACATATTTCAAGGTGACTAATTATTCAAGGTATTTTATATATATAAAATCGCCTTCCTGCGTGCGTTGACTCGATCGATGTATTCTTCTCTTATGCATCCGAAATGTCAAATAAATACAGTGCAGAATCAAGAATTCATTGAATCTAATTACATATCGGAACATCATTAAAACGTGGTGATGAATAAAAAAATGTTAGTTTGTTCATTGATTGAAGCAATATTGATTTTTTGGTATGCTTCTTAATTTATAATTGTTCCAATAAGTAAATAGTGTACCATTTATTACGAATGTGTAGCGGAATTGGTACGTTCTTGTCACGATTGGTTCGAAACATGCCATTCCCATAAAATATAATAAAACTGATTCATTCGTTCGTATTAATTATTTAATATAGAGTTTTACAACATTGTTCAAGAAACAATAAATAATAAAATTGTTAATTTACTCATGTTTCGGTGATTAGGTATTCTTTTTCTTTCTTCGTTATCTCATTACTAAGGGTCGTAATGTTTGAAGCTGACAATGCTTAAAACAAAACCTACATCTTCAGGTGTAAAAATACAATAAAAACTTAACAAAGAAAGACTAATATAAAAACGCATTTAAAATTCAATTCAATACACGAAGATGGATGTATCCTCCGAAACATGTCGTGATTTTCAATATTTTGTGGATTAAACAAAGTTATTTTCAATTTCCAAAGTACATTTCTATGGAATTCCACAGTGTTAATGCCTTAGAGTTCAATGAGTTAATTATCTCAAGTGATAAAAATATACTTAACATTCTAAATATAATATTTATTTAATTAAGTTCCAAATAATATTATTTATAATATAATTGGTACATGTTTTGTTTTTCTTGCATTTAATATTTACATAAAAAAGTAATACGGATTACCTTATGTTCAATGTACCTGTGAAGATTTCACCGACTCTTAAAAGCAACCAACTTAAAATGAAATAATTCCTGATATTTAAAATCTGATGATTGAGGTACATTCGGGGCATCCCTTACATTCCTACCCCTCCCGGAGTTAACCGTAACGTGCCTCCTTATCGAGGCGTCCTATCTCTGTTCCTGGCCATTACACTGCCGCATCTATGAATTATTGGCTCACCCAGCCTCCAGTTTCAGACTTCACCAACTACCAAAAGTTTTCCTTTAGCACTAGTTTAATGTAAAAAAGCAAAAAAAAAAATATTAACGATATTTTGTTTCATATTTAGGAGGTGATAAATGTCATTTAAATAAATTGTATGGGGTAGCATGATTAAATATACTACTAACATACTTTTGCCGATTATTATGAATTAAAACACAGTTTTTTTTTACTTTTGAGTATGTTTTGTCAAAAGTGAAAAAAAGAAACAATCTACACCATTTATTAAACCACTTTATTTTCAAAAATAATTAAATAAAGCGATGTTTTTTAACTACTTCCGACTTAACCAGTCTGGCGAAAACGATCGCTGTCGAAATAAAGACAAAAGTGGAAGTATCTTTCATGAAGAGATTTCAGTAAAATCATTTGATTATCTTAAAAGCACTATATTTTCTTTTGTTAAGATCAACCGGTTTTGCTCTCACTGAAGCTTTGCCAGGGTTACAAAATAAACTGTGATAAAATTACCTAAATGAGTATATTTTGTAAACCTGACAAAGTTCCGCGGGAGCGAAACCGGTTGGCATTAACAAAATATTATATAAAAAGTGGTGTAAATACGTAATATAATAAGTGTGTTAAATTTCTTTCTCAATATAACATTTTATTTTAATTAACCACTTAATTTAATTATACATAATATTATCATTGTATAAAGGTTTTAATTTAGAAACATACAGTTGATGAGCGTAAGTGTATTGTCATAACATAATTTAGAAATATCATTATATGACAAATCGTAAAAATGTAGATATACATATATACGATATTTTAAAAACTGAATTATGAATAATAAAAAGGAATGTTTTTTTTAATGTACCAAATATTAGTTAAATTCCATTTGTGGAAATGAATTAAGTGGAATCAAACTAAATATACCTATTTAAAATATTAAAAGATTATTTTATTCATAATTTACAATGGACTTCTACCATGAAATTTCAAATAACAACATAATTATTTTCAGTATATTCGTAACCACCCTTAAAAAGAGACTGCAACGAGCTCCGAAACGTTGGTCTTAAAACACGAATAACACGGATTTTTACAAGATCCCAAAATACGTTTTTTTAATTAATAATTTATACCTGTATATGTTAGAATACTGTCAAACAATGCCAAACCAAAACCCTCATTCGAAACTGCAAAATTTTAATTTTAATAATATCAGAAGACGTCATTCGCTTTCGACTTCTTTGTTGCCCACCTTCATTGGTATATCTCAATATGACAACTCTTGTTATTAAAAATTAACTGTTCGAAATTTGAACACGACTGGTTCGAAGAAAAGCGCGGGAATTCAATCGAAGATTTCAATTCGCGCGATTTTCGCCACCGATAACTCACATCCCGCCCACTCCTTTGCAGATAGCGCTGTCAGCGAACCCTTAATGAGAAATTTTGCTATTTGAAAATTTTTAAACTTGGGACATGACTGCGTTCGTTTTTAGAAATCACTCCATTTTAGAGAAATGACAAATTTTATAAAACGAATTATTCTGAAAAGCAGAGCTTCGTTTCTTTCGCGTTTTGAAATACAATATATTAAAATACGGGATTGAAAACCTTTTACAATTGATAAAAAATATTTAAATACAATTGCAATATTTTTGTTGTTGTTTTTTTAAAAACTTTTCACTGTAGTTTTTGTGAAAATTGTAGAAAATGAACTGAACATAATATACTGAACATTTAATAATGTCACATCATAAAATAAGTTCTTCATACAATTTTTTTTAAATAAATAAAATTGCTCTTCGTATTTTCACAACGCTTTTTTTTTCTTTTTACATACGAGTATATGATTCGGTTGTGACCCAAATTTTTTCTATAAACAAACTTTTACAATAAATTGAAAGTGAATCCTTACTAAAACCTTAAAAAAATACTTTAAAAAGAAAAAAATATTGTAAAAATAACTAACTAACTAACTTACCATCACGCCGTCTCACCGAAGGGGAAGGCAGAAAGAATGGACTGCCACACTTTTCTTTCCTGACATATTTCTCTCGCTTCCTCAACATTCATACATGGTGTCATGCACGCGCGTCGATTTCTCTGACTCCTCACATGACCGACATTTAATATTTGATTTATTTGATCGTGCCACGTTTTCCTCGGTCTTCCTCTATTTCTGGTTCCATTTACATCATTAACACATATTTTTTTAACCATTATTTCTTCATTCATTATTTCCATATGTCCAAATCATTGTTAAAATACGTTGTGAAATTTATTCAAATGTATGAAACATTGTAAATAATATTTATTGTTTCTTGAACAGTGATGTAAAACTTCATATTAAATTATTAATATGTATGAAAAACGATAATTTAGAATAGTACCAACCTGCCTTTGGTGATGTCGGTAGGAAGAGCGATTCGGACGTTGAATCTAATCGTCTCGGATTTGAACATTTTCAGTGTCAGTAAGGCAGTGTTCATAAAAAATATTTTTCAATGTCTGGAAGGAGTACCGCCTGACTGACGTCGGCATATTTAGGTTCATTTTGATACGTATAATTTTTTGGTTCCATGTCGTTGTTTTATCTTTGTTACACCGTTTTGTGTCCAAATGAGTCGCCTAAATGTTTTTCGTTTGTTATGTCTTATTTGTGTATTTTACATAAATAAATAAAATTATTTTGTAACTGCGTCAACCCCTATTTTTTTTCAATTGCGACTGTGCATAAGTATGTAATAAATACGAGTACTTCCTATTTTCACCCTGAGAATTTTCATTTACCCAGTCAGGAAACCACCCGCTTTCAAATTTACAATGTAAAATACAAAAGTATAATTTAATTATTATTTTATAAAAATATGTAGCTCTCTTTTATAAAACTTGCTCAGAAGTGTGTCGAAATTATTTATATTTTTAGCTTATTTTATACTGTCCGAATAAAATTTGGGTAACACTATTTTAAATATTCAAACTGCTCAAAGTAGACAGGAAAATTGTGATGTAAATGAGGAGGAAGTGAAGTAAAAATAAATGGACAAAATTTAAAAGAGCTATTAAAAGGAAAGTAAATCTCTTCATAAAACCTTTCTGGGGCAATTTGGGATTGGGTAATAACAGTTTATGTGTATTTTTATATTACTGGATATTATAATGATATTGTATGGAAACATATATAGTGCTTTAGGGTGTAAAAATATACCTGTTCACCGTGTTTTTAAATTAATGGTTCTGAAATGAAAGGGTGGTTTTAAAAATATAATATTTACATGACAGCATTTTATATTGTTATTTTATTTCATGAAAAAAAATAGGAAGATTAGGATTATAATAATAATAATAATAAAATGCTAACATTTAAAGCGCCGTTTTTGTGATGTAATCACCTCAAGAGCGCACTAAGATGTGTTTTAAATCCAAAAATCTAAATGTGACCGCTTAAAAAGCGATTGGTTTAAAAGTATAGTAGAACAAAGTATAAATGTTTAAATTGGGTATGAAATATGAAAAAGATGGGTTTTCAATTTAGATATGAAATCTGTCGGATCATTTATGCATCTGAGGTGTGAAGGGAGATTGTTCCAAGCTGATGGACCGGCTACCGCGAACGCTCGATCTCCGTAAATTGTACTGGGGCAACGCTTCGGCTCAACTAATCTTCCTATTGCTGAGGAGTTTGCCGAGCGAAGTGTGGATTTCCTTGAATTTAGGCTATCCGTTATACAGTGTTATCCAGGCTAGTACAGGCTATCCATTATGTGAAACGAAATAAAAAAATCACAGTTTAAAAAAATACCTTAAGAAAACCATCACGCTGTTTTTCCAAAGATGTAGATAAAAATAATGGTCAGCTACACTGTTCTTTCCTCACACATTTCTATCGCTTCCTCGACATAGAAACATCATGTTATGCTTGCACGTTGATTTTTCCGACTTCTCACGACATTTTAAATTTGAATCATTTGATATTTTTATGTTCTCTATTCACTCTAATATTTTGAAAACGTGTATTTACAATTGTTAAAATCCATTTATGTTAGTATCTTCGACCGGTTTCGGCAGCTTGCTGCCATATTCTGGTCAGTGGTATATTTACAATAAACTTCACCATGAAATATCAAATAACAACTTTTTTTCCATATTAAATAATTAATAGGAATGAAAACATCCGTCTTCTAGGAGTTTTATAATATTTTATATGGAATGACATGTTTCGCCCTTCTAAGGCATGATCAAACGATTATCATATTGGATAATCATTTGATAATTGTTGATGGTTGAGGTATTAATTTTGCAAAACTCCATTATTGTAATAGTAAAGACGTTTTTTCAGTGGTTTTACTTGAATTTACTTTGTTGCAATTTATATCAATTTAATCCAAGTAAAACCACTAAACATTCGTGTATACAATTATAAAAAGTTTTTTTTTTTAATTTTAGATAAAATTATGGCGTTAACACTGTGGAATTCCATAGTGACGATTTTTTTATGAATTAAAAAACTATTTTTTCCACTTTTGAGTTCATTTTTCTCGACGGGTTTCGAAGGCAGAAGGAAAATAGAACGGTATAAATGAGTTTATATCGTTCTCCCGATGATGAAGGTGTTAGCCTTCGAAACATGTCGAGAAAAATAAAGTCAAAAGTGGAAAAAACAGTTTTTTAATTTTTTTTTTTTAAAATTATAAATGCATTTGATAATTCTTAGAAGGTTGAGATATATACATATATTACTTGCGATACCAAAGGTCGATGGCTTTCGTAACACGATAAAATATTTCAGTTAAGCTTGGTCGAACTTTTGACAGCGTTACTCTGCAAAGCAAACACTCGTATCTCACCTCCGAGTAAGTTGAACATCGTGCTTCCTGACTTATTAAAATAATCTCTTTGTAAGTAATCATCTTAGAAGTTTACTGGTGCATACGTTGCAGTCACGTCTCTCCCCTGGCGTCTCGTAAACCCTAACAAACACATCGGGAAAGCGGCACAGGGATGTTTACACACGGCTAGACACATGAGATAACACACAAAAGCCGGATAAACTTTCTTACTTGATATTCATTGTTCGATGCTTATATTAAGTTATGTGTGCTAATGGCAACAGCTATGACAGCCACATCAAATGTTTCGAGTTACAATTCTGGTGACTAGTTAGAAAGTTTCAATCCTGGGATTGGTTTGCAGCAATTTCTTCTATTCTTCTCTTCCTTTCATCCCTGTCTTGTGCGGCTCTTTTAAAATCTGCATTTGATGAGTAGCGCACGTCCACCAACAAGTCCTCCAGGTACTCTCGGCGTGGGCGTCCCCTGTCCGTTTGTAATAATGAGTAAGAAGACAGCAAAACAATAGCTTGAGAAACAAGGTAACGGATATAATAATTAATGAAGAGCAAAAATTTGCTGAGAAATGGGTTGCTAACAAGTGCAGGGTGCGGATGTGAAAGGTTTAGAAAAGGGCAACACACTTGTCCATGAAGTAAAAGGGATAACACAATACGGTAACAGAGATTATGCCTGAAAAAAGGCAATTTTATGCCTGTGAAGGTAGGGCAATGTAAAAAAAGGCGGAGTCAAATTGCGTGTGGGGTCAAGGTGTGCAGCGGCAGACACAGCACAAGGGGAATAGGAACCAGTCCATGAAGAAGATGAAAAAGAAGCAGGAGAAGAAGAAGAAGAAGAAGAAAAAGAAGAAGAGAACGACGTAAAATTTTCAAATGGGTACCACTTTTAACATTGAAATAACAGTGATGTACTTGTATTTATATATAATTAAGTAGTGAATTGATTGGACTCATATTTATGTACGTTTAACCGTTAACAAGTCAATTATACATTTGTAATATAATTTAATTGAACAACGTGTTTTTAGTATTGTTAGAAGCTTTGAACATGTTTTCAGCAACGGATATCCGGATAAATCATTGTGTGTATTATACCCTTGTATCAATACGCACGTGAACCAATACCTTTATGCGTAAATCAACATTATATCTTAATCTAAATTACTCACAGAGATAGAGTAATGAGTCGATAAATTCGTATTGCCTAACAAGCGAGTCTCACATATCAGGATCGTTACAATTGAATTAGAGTTTAATCCTAACTTAAGGGATGTAGAGATAAGAACTTTAGTTTATTGAAGTTTCTCTATTTCGAATTGTGGCTTACCGATTCGTAAACGGGAACAGGAATCGTAAAATCAGTTGAATAGGGTAGAATAAACAAGGGAGTACTGAGCATTATCTATTTGTTACAAGGTTTTACAACGGCTGTGAACTTTTAATCTGTTATTTTGTTCGTTTTTCTTTTAAATATTGTGTCGATTCAAGTGTTTAAATAAGGTGGACCAGGAATTAGGCCTTATTTTGAAACGGTCGGGTTTGAACCAGTTTACGTCCGATCTACTTCAAACCATTAAATAATTAAGCTAGAAACTCGGATCCTTCTAGTCTACAGTACAGCTTTATTTAAACCTGATTGGAAAAGTGCATACAATGGGTATTTGGACGCCATGGAGCACTCTCGTCTCGTTGAAGGGAGTCCATCGTTGCTCATTCGTTCTACGTGGTCGCGCCAGAAGCGTCTTCATTTCCTGCCCCATCTGACAATATCTTCGGTATCGCAGGTCTCACGTATTACTGTGTTTCTGATTCTGTCCCTCAGTGTTTTTCCCTGAATAGCGCGTTATCGATGTTAAAAATTACATCATCCGATATTTTAATTCATAACCACTAGATTTTTATAAAATGGGGAATTGAAAATTAACACAATAGATGAGAAAAGGTTATCAATAATGATGGCTATAATTTCGAAATTTCAGCATAAAATGAATTATTTTTTTACCTCTTCTTATTCTTCATGTGTCTTTGACGACTATTTGGGAGAAAGCTTTCCTGTCCTGGGTGGCGCGAAACAGCTCCCCCACAGTTCTGACGCCGGTCCATTCTCGGATGTTTCGAAGCCAGGAGACCTGTCTTCTGCCAACCGATTTTTTACTTAGATAATTCAAAAGAATGGTTTAATTCCTGGTCCAGCTAATATTTGTATTCTTGAGAGCTATTAAGACTTACTCTAAGTGAATTTTTGATCGAAATGAGTTGTGATGGTCATATCAGAATTTCATGTTTGAGTGCGTCTAGGGTTTTCTGTCTGAAAGGTACATCTTACTATACTATATACATTTTTTTTGTGCTGGATATACTTAACTGTATACTGAGTTGGTGATAGAATAATATGTATTATACATAACCATCTAATCATTTCGGACAAATAATCAAAAAATGCTTTTTTTTATTAATTTTTTTTTATAGCAGTCGGGTTCAAATAAAACTCAGGTAAACTCTTTGTATATTTAATACAAATAAAAACGTAGGTTTTCTAAACGTTTTATTATATTTTATGGGAATGACTTGTTTTACCTTGTGAAAGCATTATCAAATATATAATATTTTATATTCTTGTAAAATAAAATGAGACTTCTAGAAAATGTACGTTTTCATTCTTATTAATTATTCAATAAGGAGTTTTACATAATTGTTTATGAAACGATCAATATTTGTTTATTCGTTACGTATGTTTAAGATAATGAGAATCATGATAAATATTTTTATTTAAAAATCGAATAAGCATGTCATTTGTAAAATCTAATTAAAATATTGTATTTTTCTAGAAATTCTGAAAAAAAGCTAATCAAACTTATATGTAATAAAATATAGAAAATAAATAATGGCAGTTTGTACCACGATATGGTTATTATATTTGATGCCAACTAGTTTTGCTTGGACCCAAGGCAGTATAAATAACTATAACAAACGTAACAAATATAACAAACGGTGGTGAAATTAGAGGAAATGTAAAGTTTGTATTCTAGTTTATTTGTTATACAACCCTGATGAACCTTGGGTCCAAGCGGAACAAGTTGGCATCAATTACAATAACCATACCGTGGTTAAATACACTGTGTGTTTGATTTATTTTCTATTTTTTAATATGTCTAACCACAAAGTGAGTGCTTCATATGAAATTTTATATGTAATAGAGCTTTTCAGTGTTTTACTACCGTTAAAAGCTTATTTATTACAAAGTATAACGTCAATTAATTTCCCCTCAGCGAATATTAATCATCATTATACTAAGTAGTAGTTCGTGATAAGTTAGTAAACACGAAAACACGTATGGCGTGTTCCCTTATGACCTGGAACTGCAGTAAGTTATATGCATTTGCCTTCATGGTGGACGTAGAAAAATACGAAGTATTTATTAAGAAAGTTAGATAATCCGAAGTTTATGACGAAGCACTATAATACTTCAACAATATTAACCCTCCCTTCCCTATGATTGGTATATTCTACACGTTGCTTCCAATTACCATCAATATCTTAATAAATATAATAAATAAAAGGTTAAGATTTCAGCTATTTCTCCATAATATATTTACGCATTGATTTAAAAAATAATACTAATAATTATAATATCTAAATTTATCGGGTACATCGGATATTTTGGGAACATCGGAAACAAATTTGCGTATAAACAGCACTGTGAGTGCGCGACCTATATTCGTATCTCACTCTTGCATATTTCACTGTGGAAGCGCGAGCGCTCACTGCCGCCGGCAGTAGCTCTCGGGTTTGCAACCAGAGTGGACCTTTGCCCGTCCCATGAGCGTTGCCAGATGTTTTTTTTATTTAATGTTTTCAGCAAAAAAATCTCAATTATTTTAATTTTTGACTTCAATTATAATTAATTAAAAAGATTAGCTATGAATGTTCTTGTTTTTCCGGTTTAAAATTGCTAATTTTTGATCGGGTACTGACTACCTAACACCGGAACGCGCGTTTTTATTTTAGCATCGAAAGGGAAAAGTTAAATGTTCTAATATTGAAACGCTGTTATTTATTTGTATTCCGATATTATTTAAGTTCTTAATAAGATAAGAAGATATGGCGTAAAAGTGTTAACTAATTGTGACTCGTTCAAATACATGGGCTCACTTATTCATAAAAATGGAGGTTGTGCAGCGGATGTTGATCACAGAATAGGAGTGGGGTGGCTGAAATTTAGATCTTTGACAGGAGTGACCCTGAAAAGCTTGTAAAACTAAAAGGAAAAATATACCATATTATTGACAATCCTGCAATCATGTACGGCTCCGAGTGTTGGACAATGTACAGTGGCTTCAGGCAACTGAAAACGGCAGAAATGCGAATGCTGAGGTGGTCCGCTGGGGTATCGCTGAGAGACAACATAAAAATTTCACGCATTCGGGGTAGTCTGGGAGTTACTAGTTATAAATAGAAAGCTTGAGGAAAGGCAAATGAGATGGTAGGGGTATATAAAACGAAGACCACCAAACCACACATAAAATAGATCGTTGTCTGCTAATCTTCCTATTCAAACATTCAGAGTAATGAAATAAAATTTCAAATAACAACATTATTTTTTTTCCATAATAAATAATAAATATGAATAAAAACGTCCGTCTTCTATGAGTTTTATCATATTTTATATGGAATGACATGTTTCGCACTTCTAAGGTATTGTCAAATGATTATCAAATTTGAGGAATCTAGAGAGGTATATCAGGACAGAACGGTATGGCGGTCCATTCTCTCTGCCTACTCCTCCTGGAAAATGGCGTGATGGTTAGTTAGTATGTTAGTTACTTCATTAGGAAACCATGGCATATGACGATAGAATAACTAGCAAACATTTCACAATCAATCTGAAGAAAAATCTTTTATTTTGTCAAGTAAGGGGTAGATTTTGGTAATTAATCAAATATGAAAATGCGGTCACATTCGAAGTTGGAAAAATCGACGAGCGTGCATATTACGATGTATGAATGTGGAGGAATCTAGAGAGGTACGTCAGGACGTTACGGTCTCCGCCTACCCCTCCTGGAACGGCGTGATGATTTATCTGTATCTGTAATCTTAAGTTAGTTAGTTATTCACTTCTTTATGGTACAAGTCTATTATTTAACTCTAATTTTTATGACATGTTTGAAGTGCTGAAATAAACATGTATGTGTAGATAGCCACAAAATATTTTGTGGAGCATCTTTATTTTTAAACATAATGTTGAATAATTCATTACAGCTCGAAATCGTGGAAAACCTAAAAGAACCGAGAGAAACGTGGTCAAATAAAGTTTTAACATCTGCCATATGAGAAGTAGGAAAAATCGTCGTGCGTACATGACTCGAACGTTGAATAATCTCAGTATACTAGAAACGTATTGAAATTGAAATAAGTAAAGATTCATATACTATATCATATACGACCTTCATGGCCAAGTGGCAAGTGCATTGACTGCCACCTCGAAGGTTCCGGGTTCGATTCCCGGCGAGGGCAGTGTGATTGTCACACTGTATTTGGTCTGGTGTAGAATTCACGTGACAATAAAATGGCAATAGATAAGCTGCCTATCACATTACACGAGAATCACTATGATAGCAATAATATCCTTTACATCGATTTGGCTCATACTGTCATGATGTAAAGAGCGATTCAACAAAATAATAATAATAATAATAATAATGTATTTTTCTATTACTATTTTTATTGATTTAAACTAACTAACTAACTAACCACCACAACGTCTCCCCGAAGGGGTAGGCAGAAAGAATGGACTGCCACAATTTTCTTTCCTGACATATTTCTCTCGCTTCCTCAACATTCAGACATCGTGTCATGCACGCGCGCCAATATTTGATTTATTTGATCGTGCCACGTTTTCCTCGGTCTTCCTCTATTTCTGGTTCCATTTACATCGTTAACATATAATTTGTTTTTCTTCATTTATTATTTTTTAATTTATTATGTCCAATCCATCTTAATGATCCTTTCATTATTTTGTTCATAACACCATCATTCGCAACGCATTCACTTCTTATATTTTTATTCGACACTCTATCATACACAGAGTATCGCACATTCGTCTAAGAGATTTAATCCCTAATGCATTTATTCTACTTTCATCCTTTTTTTGCCAGTTCCATGCTTCGCTTCCATACATAAGGGTGGGTAGAAGAACACCATTGGGCACTGTAAATTGTTCAAAATCAATAAATACTATGAGACATTTCAAAATATGAACATTTAGTTACTTAATTCAATGTTTTAATTATTTATATAAATATACGATTTTCTACTTAATTCTAGTGTGATGTTGATATATCTGTAATCATATAACCGATATTCAGTTTTAATACTTCTTTTGAAAGCTGTAAATACGTAGATGTTTTGAAAATAATCTGCACGAAGAAAAATAATGAATGCCTTTTATATTCACTAATCAAAGAAAAAAAGTTTGGTTACATCAACAGTTTTTAAAAAAATATTTTTGACACACCTGACCTCGATAAATAAAAATTAAATATTTCTTTGTATCTAAAAATGGTTCACTTTTGCACAGTCACTGACATTACATAATTTATCAATAACCTCCCCTACAATCTTCTAGAAAGAATAAGTTCAATAACCAATAACCCTGTATGAGCAATTTTTATTTTTCATTTTCGTTCTTCTTACTCTTCTTATGAAAAAAGTTTATTGTGCTAAGGAAAGAAAAATACTACGAGAAATTGTTGGATTATTTGTAAGTTATCTATCAAATCGAGGTAGACTACATAGAGTAAATTGAGACTTTAGGCTTAAGTTTTTATTTTCGCTGTTCACTAATTTTGAATTAAATATTAATTTTCCTTCCATTATTCATATTTCGTTAAAAACTATTATTTCATTTTAATTATTAGAGAACACAATTTGATGAAAATTCTCGATAAAATTTCAATTGAGTCTCAAAAGTTCCTCTGTATTTTCCTGTCTGAGCATTTTGCTAGAAATTAAACTAAATTTAAGATAGTAGAGGAATTCGGAAAACTTTCCAATTAAACTTTTAGCAGAACGAGTGGATTTTAAACGATTCAAAAAAGAAATGTCTCATCTGCACGACACGTCTGGAAAAGTTTTGGAAAAAAAAACCTAAAAACAGTCCTTCAACCAGAAAAATAGGGGTGAAAAATATATATAAAAATAACATATTTAAACAGTAAACAACAAATTATGAAACGGTTATATTTGTTTGTTATTATTAAAAACTGTTTAAAAATATAAAAAAGGTGAAATTTATTGGCAGATTGTTGAATAAAATGGTTTTAATTTATTTTGTAAATTCTAATTTGAATTACCATAAAAATAGTTATTTTTTTAATACAATAAAAGCTCTATTCCCAAATGAATGTTAAAGTAAAATTTAGGTTTTTTTGTATATAATATTTTCAGTTTGAAAATGGTAAACATGTTTTAATTTTATAATATTTCAATTAAATAAAGTCAAATCAGAAAGATATTTTTTTTAATGACCTAGGTTCATATTGCATACCTTAAAAACATTATCACACTTTGTTTTGGTAAACACACTGACTACGTTAGAAAAACACTATTAACAGATTGACAAAATAACATTTAAATTTCAATCCGTTTTACTAAAATATTCATACTTCTAAATAAAACTTTAAAAAATATATGGGTAGTATAAATAAAGTAAAAATATATCGGCTTGATAGAAAATTATCAAATGATTTATGTTAACGCATTTGCAAGGCGAAGCACGTCTTCTTTATTGACATGTCTCCATCCACTGCTGGACGTAAGCCTCTCCACCCCCACGCTATCCTCCTTGGTCTGTCGCCAGTGTTCTCCAGACCCTTCCTGCTATCCGTACGATATCTTCGCTCCACTTGGTAGGCTGTCTCCCGACACTTCTCCGGCCCAACCTCGGCCTCCATTCAGTAACCCTCTGGCTACATCTTCCATCATCCCATCGGCATAAATGCCCAGCCCATTGCCACTTCATCTTTGCAATGCGTATCCTTATGTCGGTGACCCTAATGTGTCTTCTAATTTCCACGTCGGATATATGGTATCTAAGCAAGATACCCACCATGGATATTTTCATGGCCCGTTGTGGAGTTTAAATTTTCTACATTGCCTTTTTAGATCAGCTAAGGCATTATCGAAAGGCGTTATCGAAAGTCGGAAACCTCCATCGCAGCACAGGATTTCGCCAACTACTTCAGTGAGAAAATTAAAACGTTGCACTCGTCCCTTCCTGATGTGATACTGAAAATGGACTCAGCGCAGTGCGTGACAACCCTAAATGACTTCACACAAATTAGTGACGAAGAATTGAACCGAACCATATTAAAGTGCCCAAACAAACAATGTAGCCTAGATCCTTTACCAACATGGCTCCTCAAGAAATGTCTACCTCTACTCCTACCGATTATCAAGAAAATTGTTAACTTATCTTTATATAATACTTGTTTACCAATTAGTTTGAAGTCTTCAATAATAACACCAATAATTAAGACCATAGGACTCCCTGAAGACCGACTAGAGGGATATAGGCCAATTTCAAACCTGCCATTTATGTCAAAACTTCTGGAAAGGGTCGTAGCTTCACAGATCGTTAAATATCTCCAGAATAATAATATTTTATCAACTAACCAATCTGCATATCGGAAATATCACTCCACTGAGACAGTCCTAATGAGAATCATGTCAGATATCATAACGGGAGTTGAAAAAGGGAAAATTGTTTTGCTGTCTGTTTTAGATATGAGCGCAGCTTTTGATACTGTAGATCATGATATACTACTTAGGAAGTTGAAACATGAGTTCGGTATCGGAGGAACAGCTCTTGGATGGATGAGATCCTACCTCTCGGAGAGACGTCAATTTGTAGGTCTAAGTGATTCTAAATCTTCTGAAAACGAAATGAAGTGTGGGGTCCCCCAAGGATCAGTTCTTGGGCCACTGCTCTTCCTTTTGTACATAAATAATATTGATATAGTCATCCAGTCAGAGGGATTTGAATCATTTGGTTATGCAGATGACCGTTTAATCTATAAATTGTGCGATTTTGACGAGAAAGACAAAACAAGGGCTGATACTGTGCGATGTATTGACCGAGTTTCAGAATGGATGGCCGAGAATAAACTTAAAATAAATCCCACAAAAACAGAACTCATGTGGGTGGCCTCTCCTCGGCGACAACATCTTCTAGATTCTGACCCTTTGAAAATAGGAGGGATAGAAATATCTCCTTCAAAGAGTTTAAAGTTTCTAGGTGTTCATTTAGATGGCAATCTGTCTTACAATACGCACATATCAGGGCTTGTTAAGTCTGGTTTCTTCCAACTGAGACAGCTAAAGCACATACGGAGATGTTTACCTGTTGGTGAAGCTAGGACCCTCGTAAATTCTTTTGTAGTGTCACGGTTAGATTATTGCAACGGAATGTACGCTGGATTGCCAAATAATCAGTTAAGCAGAATACAAAGCGTATTTAATGCTGCTGCCCGATTGATTATGGGGCAACAAAAATACTGCCATATCACGCCGCTCCTGAAGGACCTTCATTGGCTTAAAATCCGAGAGCGAGTAAAATATAAATTGTGTTTGACAGTGTTTAAGGCTCGACACCAGAGAGCGCCAGCGTATATATCGGACCTCTGCGTGACACCCATGCCAACGGAAAGGCAACGTTCACTCCGATCAGTAGAAACAAGTGCAAACAACATAGCGATTCCAGTCAGAGCCAATAAAGCATGTTTCTATGATCGTGCTTTCAGCGTTGCGGGTCCGTTGGCGTGGAATAGCCTCCATGTTAGTATTAAGTATGAGGATAGTGACGTTAAATTTAAGAAACATCTGAAGACTGCACTGTTCGGTCAGTCATTTCCTAGCGCGCCCTTGGAGTAATTGATTTTACAAAACGGCGCACTTAAAATACAAATCATCATAATAATAATAATAATAATTTGACTAAGGCAATATCGCATGTTCATGCCTTAGTGAGTGTCATTTCAATGACAAGAAACTTAATTAGATAATATGATGTTTTATCACTGTTCATGAAACAATAATGAAAAAACAAGTATACTACATTTTTGTAATCCAATGTTTTTGCCAAAACACTATTAGACTTCAATATAGTTAAATATTTAAATTTGAAACACTGTTATTGTACGTAACACAATTTATTTCTATGAGTTTATCACAACAGCCATTTCCAAAACCTATGTTGGTAACATCAAACCGTTTAGTTTGTGAAAACTAATAAAGTATTGTGAAAACAAGATTTGAAAGTATTATTTTATTTTATTAATGCTTTACTATTAAGTGATTAGGACGTATAAAAACATATGTTTTCTAGAAGTTTTATTATATTTCATGTGAATGGCATATTTCGGCTGTCTAAGGCATTATTAAAAGTAGCGAAAATCATACGAGCTACTGTTTATACATGCAAGTTAAAGGAGCTATACGATTTTTACGGTAATTGTCGTGGGGCGATAAATTATTGAATTAAGGGATAAACTTCAGAATACAGGATAGAATTACCTGTAACTGGTTGAATTTATGAATACAATATTTATATACTTAATGACAACTAAATAACGTTATATATCAAACAAATTAAGTGATTCGTACATAGGATAAAATAGCATTTAGGTTATCTCTGTAAACCGTTATCCTAACTTTGAGTTTCAACACAAACAAGAAACATGTTACTCAAAACAAAACAAAAATACTCACCAACCACTAATCACAATTATACGAATAATAATTATCTTATTTAACTTGGCGTCTTGTTGAAGCTTAAGTCTATAGGGATCTTGGTAATATTATCATATTTTGGCTGTTCAATATTGGTTTTTGGTCCAAGTTCTCAGCAATGACCTTGCGGGAATTATTTGGGGATTTTCACTTAAGAACATGTAAATTCTGCGGTGATTTCCCAACGATTAGCCCTATTTTGATGCGTAAACCCCTATTACAAATGATCTGAATTTAATTTATTCGACGTCGCTAAATCATTGGATTCGATAAGCTTGCCTAATTTTATGTCATTTTTGGCCGATATGAAAACCATTTCTCTGGGAGATATTAGATATTATGTTAAACTTTTAATCACATTATCGGAAGATTAATTTATCATATATAATATTTACATATTTCACCCATCATAATAACTCACATTAACTTGAGAAATTAGAAATTATAAATGGACCCCAAGAATGGGCCTAAACGCTATCTGACCAAGCAATGGTCCCACGGTTGGGGCGGTTGCACGGTCAGGTTAGTGACACTTTTATTATCTTGTTCCAAACACATTTTAAAATACGCACGACATTTACTTTTTAAAATTGCATTTGGCACTCTATCATATACAGATTTTTACTAACTAACTAACTAACTATCCGTTCACGTATCACGCCGTTTACCCGGAAGGGTAGGCAGTAACGATGGACCGCCATACTGCTTTGTCCTGGCATACCTCTCTAGCTTCCTCTACATTCGTACGTCGTTACATGCACGCTCGTCGATTTTCCTGACATCGCATGTGGCCGATTTCAGTATTAAATTAACTTGGTCAAAAATCACAAACATTACAGACATATATTTCCAGATCGTTTGCAATTACATAATAATAATTTATAAGAGAAAAATAAAAAAATGAAGAGTAAGAATTAGAAAGAATTATAAAATTGATATTGCATCCCTGAGGCAACCCGATTAAGCAATAATATTGCTCTACTCATGGGCATAACCATTGGCAGGTTGGGTCTGCAGCGTGGCATATAAATCAAACTGTGCTGTCTTTGACGATGTCTTTTTTCACCCACACTGCTTGTGTACAACATTTTAAACTTTCTTCTCTCCATTTATTTATTGTTAATAATTTCTCTACATCTAATTCCGGAGTGGGATTTTAATCTTTTAAATATCTTATAGCTGTACTACATTAACGCATCCGGTTTAGAAACATAACAAGTTCCGATGCACCGCTTGTTTAAGCTTACCTCTCTCCGACTACAGAGCGCCGGTCTATGAAAATAAAAGCATCCTTCGCTTGAATAATTATTCCAGGAAACCGCATGAAAATTTCCTATTCGCCCACATTTACATTCAATAACAATCCTAGACCCCTCGTACGGGAATGCTGTGTCTTGTTATGTTTCACCGTAAACCAAGTTCTCGGTATACAACTTTTCACTCTTTCACAAGAGTTGGCCAGATGAAAACTTTCGAGAAGAATGCTGTAGTCTGGAATGTACGGGAACTGTCTGCTCCAGTAACGTTGAGAGTTTTTTATACAAACATAAATCAAGATACACGAGATTGCAAACTAGATTGTTTTTTTTTTATGTAAATATCACTATATTCTTCTACTTCTTTTTCATTTACGTCTTCTTTTTCGTCATTTTGAAGGCTGGACATAACAATGGTGCCAAGTATATGATGTTTTTTTTAGAAGTTTTGTTTTTAAACTGGCATCATTGTTTCTACAGATTGTCAATTTAACAGAATTGTAGTCAATACGTAATGCCATTTTACTAAATTGCTCAATAAAGATGTCGAAAATTGGAATTCACGATTGCGCTTCATTCGAGCTAGTCGTGGCACTCATATGCCTGAAATCATATTTAAACAATAATGGCATAAAATTATCTATTAAATAAATCCAATATCATAGACATTAACATTGTTTTAACGTATTTTTTATTATTTTGAATACACATTGTTACATACTACCAGAAACGCATGAGAGATGGTTCGACATTAGGAAGACAAGATACTCTCCAAAATCAAGAGCTTACCTTCTAAACCTACTTTCGATATGAACGATAAAAAAAACATATTAGTACTTATAACAAATAGCCCAGGTTAATTTTTAAATTAGAATTATTGTTTCGAATTTTTAATGTGTTTAAATATAAGTCTTTTCTCGTTTGGTTATTATTATATTTTTACACCTGAAGATGGAGGTATCCTCCGAAACATGTCGTGTTTTTTTTAAATTTTGTGGATTAAACAAAGTTATTTTCAATTTCCTCAGTATCTTACGTTGGAATTTCATAGTGTGAATGTCTTAGCGTTTAATAAACTGTAAATTAAGTAACCATTATTCTCTTATGTACGTTGTTTTGTTATTTAGATCCGAATGGTAAAAAAAATCACACGACGCCACTGATACCATAGATAAATTGCTTTCGAATTGAAAGAATTTGCATTCAAATTTCAATGAACTCAGTATTCGTTTTCATCTGAAACTACCGAGAGCAGTAGCGATTTTCAAACTAACCTTTGATATTTACGTTGTAGAGTATTTTGAATCAAGAGACAAATACACTTTTTCAATATTCCAATTGGATTTAGAATATTTCTACGTTTCTACGTCTTGTTTCGCCCGAGTCTATGCAAATGCTTTGTATTATTTGATTTGAAAGTGGGAGAACGCGGAATTCGAAACATTTTTGAATAGCCAAAAGTTTTTTTTTTACTGAACTCGCGTTGTTCGAGTACTATTTTGCTAGTAAAAATCAGAAAAAAAAACATACTAGTTTTTTATTGTTCCCTTAGTATTGTTAGGAAATTCAATCGTGTAGGAATTTGTGTTTTTTAAAAGCATTTTTATTTAAAGTTAAAACAAACAAACATTCTAATCAGAGTTCTGGTCCCAATCTAATCATAGTTCAGGTCTAAACCCTTATGTAGTTCTGGTCCCATTCTAATCAGAGTTCTGGTCCCAACCCTTATATATGGAAGCCAAGCATGGAACTGTCAGAAGAAAGATGAGAGCAGAATAAAAGCGGTAGAGATGAGGTCCCTAAGACGTATGTGTGGTAGAATGATGTACGACAGAATCTCAAATGCTGTTATTAGTTTAGAGCCAAAGAAGGGATTATGAACAAAATTATGAAAGGATCGCTGCGTTAGTTCGGACATATGGAGCGCATGGGTGAAGAAAGAATGGTTAAAAAAGTATACGTTAAGGAGAAAAGTGGAGTAAGGAGTCGAGGTAGACCGAGGAAAACATGGCATGACCAAATTAATCAAATATTAAAGGTTGGTGATGTCAGAAGCCGGAAGAATCGACGTGCGTGTATGACTCGATGTATGAATGTGGAGGAATCTAGAGAGGTGTGCCAGGATAGAGTAGTATGGCGGTCCATTCTCTCTGCCTACCCCTGCGGGGAAACGGCGTGATGGTTTGTTGTTGTTGTTGTACAAACAAACATATGTACACTGTTGTCGATCCTGATGCTAAAGGAAAATTTAATACAGATTTAAGTACGTTTATATTTTTACATCCATTTTTTACATTTTTCACAACAAACATATTTCGTGCCTTAGTTGTTCTTCCTATCATTTTTGCATTAAAAAAATAATGTTGCTATTTAATTTCATGATAAAAGTTTATTTAAAAAAATATATTTTTAAAGTGTATATTTAGTTAAAATCAACAAATGTTTGTGTATCGACCGGTTTCGGAAGCTTGCTGCCATCTTTTGGGTCATTATCACCAGAATATAGCAGCAACTCTCAGAAAGCAGACATTTTCATTCGTGTTTATGAATTAATATAGAATTTTATATCATTGTTCAAGACGGCGACCTTCGTGGCCGAGTGGTAATTGCATTGACTGCCACCTCGAAGGTTCCGGGTTCGATTCTAGGAGAGGGCAGTGTGATTTTCACACTTTCTTTGGTCTGGTGTAGAATTTACGTGACAATACAAGGGTGATAGATTAGCTAGCTACCTATCACACGTCCGAGAATCATTATGATAGTTATAATACCCTTTACATCGATTTGGCTCATGCTGTCATAATGTAAAGAGCGATTAAAAAAAATAATGATAATAAAATTATCAATAAATTAAATAAAACTTCTGAAAAGTGGACATTTTCATTCGTATTAATTAATTAATATAGAATTCATATCATTGTCTCAGAAACAATAAACTAAAGGAATTATCAAATGAAAACGCGCATACAAAGACTTTAGAAATTCTTTATTTTGAAGAAAGCAATTTTCGTTCCGAGAATTACCTTGATTTATGTAAGATCAATGCGCAGAACAAGGTTAATGTCCCGCCCGAGGGAAGAGAGGGTGAGTACAGGAAGCGGGGTGCGAGGAGAGGGGCTGCGTGATAGAGAACAGTTAACGACTGATTTATTAGTTACAAGTAGAACCTGCCCACCCCTTTCTGGAATTATTCAGGACAAATACAGAGAACTCTAAAGACAAATGACAAGTGTGGCTGTCTTATATAGCTTCTTGTTTGGGCTCATGTCTGCTGTTTTAAATACATTAAACAAACTCTATTCAATAAATAAAATAACTCTATGTATTTTTACAATCCTTATTTTTTTTTAAATTAATACGATTGAAAACATCAGTTTTCTAGAAGTTTTATTATATTTTATGGGACTGACATGTTTCGCCCTTCTAAGGCATTATCAAATGTGACAAAACATCAACTCGTTATTGTTTATATGCGCTAGTAAATGGAGCAAAATATGGTAATTAACGAAAATTTATGTGACTCTATACATTTTTAACAAATAATTGTCCAGACATATTGGAAAGTGTTTCTTGGAACTCGTTAAGTAATTTTATGACAATTATTGAATTAAAACATGTCAATTCAATAAAATGTTATAAATCTTCTAGAAAACTGACGTTTTCATTCGTATTAATTATTAAAGATGGAGTTTTACACCATTGTTCAAGAAAAAATAAATAAAATAAATAAGTATTATTCTAATTATTCAAATGTGAATTCTCAAAACACAGTGATGGCGAATATAGAAGAAAATGTATATTAATTGAATTTGTTGAAACACGTGAATAAATAAATAAAATAATTCTCGTCCTAAGATTATCACGAAGATTCAATTTCAAATTCTTATTCTAATTTCCATTATTTATTTTCTAAACGGAATAATGCAGTAACGTAATAACACATGAACAAATACGACCTTTCCAATATTTTTAGTATACGAGTATTCTTTTTGAACATTGTTTCATCAATATGTAAAATGTTGGAAGCGATCATGTTCAGTAGTTTAATTACTCTCCCCACCGATATCACTAGAGACATGTTGGTTGTGTATTTTTCGAGATATCAACAGCCTGTGCTGACGCTGTCGAAAATAACCGTCCGGTCGCACGTCATTCTTCCTACTTCTTTCATGGCAGACATGTAATGTTTTTTTGTTTTCATCGACTCCATTATCCATTCAAATCGTGAAAGTATACATAAGGATGAATACTCTGCAAGATAGCGGAGTTCTCAAAGAATCCCATAATAATTGTGAAAAAATAAGTAAGTGTGAATCCATCTCTACACATCTGCAAACTATTGATCCCAGTGATGGACTATGAGTCTCTTCTTTAGATACTCGTACATACCTCTCAAATTTCTCTAGAAAATAACATCTAGATTCGCCCGTCGATAGTTTAAAATAAAAAAGAATATATGATTTATTCGATCTTCCCGTATTTGTTATACCTTGTCCCGCGTTGACATTTTTGTTTCATTTATTCTTATCTAACTTCATTTTTTCTTCAAATTGTTGTAGGCTGTAGTCTGTTACTACAAGATTCTACTAATACACTTGGGAAATTGAAAAGAACGTTATTTATAATCGACAAATATTTAAAATCACGACATGTTTCGGAAGATACCTCCATCTCCAGGTGTAAATACGAGTATGTAATAAAAACTAAACAAAGAAAGACTTATGAAAAATACATTTTAAAACCGATTCAATACAAAGGAACAATACAGTTGAATCGAAAATATTAACCTGGACATTGCTATATGGTAAGTATTAATAATTATTTTTTTATCAGTAAGAACTAATAAATTATAATTAACAAAAATCTTTTATTCTTCTTATTTTTGTCCTGTCACACCTTCGTGGTGCATAGGGCCTCGAGGAACTTTCTCCACCCGACTCTATCGCATGTCTGATGCCTCACATCATCCCAAGTGAGGCCTGCTGCCTTAACCTTGTCCTGCAGGGCTCTTCTCCAGGTGGCTCTATGTCTGCTTTGCTTTCTCTTTCCCCCATAGGGGACCAGGCTAGTTCGCCCTGAGCGATGCAGGCTGGGTTCCGTCTTAGAGTGTGACCGATCCACTACCATTTGCGTCTAGCGACTTATTCTCTAATTGGCTTTTCGCCTGCTATGGTCCAGAGAACGGCATTTGACACTATTTGGGGCCATTGATTTTGAATATTGAGCGAGGGCATCTATTTATAAGCACCTGGAGTTTACCAATAACAATTACAATACATAATAATTGAATGATAATATAAAATGTAATTTTGCGTTTTTTATTAGTCTTTCATTGTTAAGTTTTCATCCTCCGAAACATGTCGTGATTTTTAATATTTTGGGGATTATAAACAACGTTATTTTCAATTTCCAAAGTGTATTAATATGGAATTCCACAGTGTTAATGCTTAAGCTTTCAATTAAGATTCTACTATTATGATTCTGAAATCCAGCTTTCTATTTATGGTTCTGGGGGTCTCAGTGGACTTATTGGACGCCGTCCATCTGGTATTCCATGCGGAGCCATGTTTGGAATTCTAGTGGGATTCATTCTCTTGCCATGTTGGTACCAGTACCGTTAACGTTGTCGCCCCCATCTGAACGCCAGCTGAACGATGTAGTCATTTATTATATTGTAAATTAAAAAACTTATTAAAAGTTTAGGCATTGACACTGTGGAATTCCATAGTTATATACTTTGTGAATTTAATCCACTATTTTTTAACAAAAAATATTAAAAAACACGACTTGTTTCGGAGGATACCTCCATCTTCAGGTGTAAACATATAACAAAAACTATACAAAGAAAAACTAATAAAAAACGCATTTAAAATGGAGGTATCCTCCGAAACATGTCGTGTTTTTTTAATATTATTTATTAAAAAATATTGGATTAAACAAAGTTTTTTAATTCCCAAAGTACCTATATGTTAATTAAAACATTAACGTTTGAATCTTTCTTGCCTTAGATAAGTTTAAACGTAATCAAATTTACCTCAGACGATCAGTTTAAAATATATCGAACAAGTTTTCTTCATCTTTTTCCAAGCGCTATTCTAACTCATCATCTGTTTGGACTATTGGAGTCAGCTATTCTCGATCTCAGGCTGTACCTTGCACGGTCCTGAGTATTGCCCTCATTCAAGCAATTTATCTGCAAGATGATATTGCACTGAATCACACACGTGTCCCTAGGTCTTCCTCTATTGTTGACAAGGAATATTCAACAATCAGGAAGATCGAACAAGTCCAAACTATAAAAAATCGATGTTTTCGTTAAAAGGTTTATTTACAATGTCATTTACAAAAGTCCTGCGATTGTGTATAATTCTAACTGGTCGCCCCTGAACGTTGGAATATAATAACCAAGACCCTGTGTACGGAGTACGTGAGTAAATAAGAAAACAAAGCTATGGGAATGGAAGGCTTTTCATTCTTTCCACGTACGCACTCGAAAGTAGGGTCAGCGTATGGAAATTTAATAAGGATGTGGAGAGGAAATCCCCTTAGAGTTAATAAGGTAAGTCTGTGACAAGTCGACTCTGGTTGGATAGAATTATATTAATCGAATTTACATTTTTTATAAGTACTCGTACAATGTCATGTTAAACTTTATTATTTTAAGTATTGTACGAGATAAGAATTTTATATAATATTTTTATGATTTCCAAGAAAAAGAAAAATAAGAGTATTTAAAAACACCCGCGTAATCTAATGCAACGTTGTGTCAAGATTTCGAAGCAATCCGTAAATAACAAAATATCAAAGCAATCGTTTTTGTTTTCATAAGAAGAAGAAGAGGATTGGATTTCATTCAAACTACTCTTATAATGGTCTTTTTAGTAGATGTTTTATTTGAATTTTTTATATACTTTGTTTACGACACTAACTTTAAAAAAAAATTAAATATCTGACACATTTCGGATAACATGTCTGATATTTAATTTAATTATTTTAAAGATTGTGTTGTAAACAAAGTATATAAAAAAAAGACAAATAGATTATGTTTATATCTAGTTACATTTAAAATATTGTAACATTCGTGATATTTTTTATCATTAAAATTTTTTAACTGTTAAATTCACAACACTGTTATAAAATCACATTTTTTAAAAACACACTTTTTAAAAATATTGCGACAGCTGTTTCGCCAACCGATGTTGTCACCGTCAGGTGTTACAAACAACAATTAGTCAAACTAGCATTGACTAGCGACATTCTCAAAAAGTTTATAAAAATAAATTATTAACTTTTGAACAAAAATGTATGTGCTCTTTTCACAAACGTGTCATTCTTCAGTGTGATAATTTGAAGCCAAAATATTAATTAGTTTATTAAACATTTAAAAATGTTGTTCATATCGTTTTCATGCGTCCTGTGAAAATGATTTCCTTACATTAATCTCTACTATTGTACTTGTATCATTGTGCACTGTCATCTAAGACTTTTTAAATATAATATTTAAATTTATCACATATTTTTATACATAAGAATCTAAAAAAAATGCGGAATTCAGTGAATCAAATAATTACAATTAATAACTGGCTTGAATACTAATGGCGACACGGTATATCTTAAAATAGCTTTTTAATAATTTTCCCAGTATCTTCTTCTTTCTTCTTCGATGGCCCTACAGCCCATATCGAGCCTTAGCTTCCAGTATTCTTCGCCTCCAACTCCTCCTGTCCTCCGCTTCGACCCTCCAATCTGACACTCTTAACAATCTTGTTCCATCTCTCCCAACTTCATCCTCCCATCGCAGCCTTGGTCGTCCAATTGGTCTTCTACCACCTGGCTGCCACTCCAGCAATCTTTTGGGGTTCGCGATGATGGCATCCTCTGCACGTGACCGGCCCATCTCAGTCTATTCAGTCTGACCTGTGTGGAGAGACTGGGAGCTTTGTAAATATTGTACAGCTCGTCATTATGCCGCACTCTCCAGCCTTCACCGTCATTCACAGGCCCCAGAATTCTGCGCAGCACCCTTCTCTCAAAAGTATCCAGTCGCTCCGCAGATTTCGCTGTCATTGTCCACGCCTCACACCCATAGGTCACTACTGTTCGGATGATTGTTTTATATAGGGTGATTTTGGTTTTCCAGTGTACGTTTCTTGATTTGAGCGCTGGTAGTAGAGAGAAGAATGTTTTGTTACCAATTGTGATTCTTCTTTCAATTATTCAAATTTTCCCAGTATACACATATTAATCATTTGGAAGATTGAAAATGCAGTGTTTAAATAAAAGAATTATTAACTTCTATATTTAAAAGTAGGGTCTTTATATAACAAAAGTTTTGCATTGTTAACATTTTTTATAATTTTATTGTTTCAGATAGACTGAACGATTCCGGTCGTTAGCTGAAATTGAGAAAGGTAAGCGAATGTGTTGTAAGAGAAAGTGCATGAGTTGTTTTTTTTAAATATATTTTAATGTTTATGGCCTGTGCAATGCCTTTTATTAACCGTCGCGTTGCCATGTGGTCAATTGAGTTTCCCCTGCCAATTTAAAGTTGATTTTCTTAAAACCTATGGACCCTAATATTATAAAACAATATTGTAATCCTCCATTGAAGTGTTCTCAATATTTCGTAATAAAAAAAAACAAAAAATTACTTCCTTCATCCCAAAAAAAAAAAAATTTAAGACTGCCCTCACCTTCATTCGTGTTAAGGTAGAATTTGTTTTGCTAATATTTACAACTTTATCAAAAGTGACAAATACTTACCCGCTGTTTTGAACGTATTATAAATTATATGTTTGGCCTTTTCTCATAAGTAATAATACCGACTGTGGACGGGAACGCAGCACGCAACTTAATAATATCAGAACTGTGAAAATATTAACACTTTACCAAAAGGAACAAATATTAATACGTACTCGTTGTCTTGAACGTAGTATACATTTTGCCTAGGTGCCTTTATCATACGTAAAATTATAGCGCCACGGCGAGGCGGGGCGAGACAAGTTCATACTTGGTGTCAGTTATTCATATGCTGTCTCGTCATCTATATCAGAAATCGCATGGTTCCAGAAAAAAAAATAATGATATGTTTTTCAAATAATCCATGTATGTTATAGATATCGATCTATTTCTAATGAAATTTCCTACAAGATGACATAAATTAAATTTTGATTCACCGAGTCATATGCTTGATATTTATAGATAAAGTTAGCGGTATACTGAATTGACCACATGGGAGCGAGCGTTTTGTTTTGAACACGGTACGTTAAGGGTTAATATAGATGTATTAATTTATCATGTCTAACCACAAAGTGACTTATTCTGACGTTTTAATTTGGGTCATTTTCTGACATTGGTTAATGTTGCACCATCACCATGATCTCAAATTTCTTATAACTTAATACGCCAAAGTAAGCCGCAATGGAGACCGTCCGCAAGTGACTCGTGAACACACAAAGGCGGGGGCAGGCGTGACTTATCTCCGCCGGGGTGACTTAGGACCCCGTGACATGTATCGGATAGAAGTGTCAGACACTCGGCCGCGCTACATTTGTCTCGAGTGTAAGGCTTCGCAAATATTTCGTTTGCGGTCGTTTGTTCAAGATCTTATTCGGTTTCAAGTGTACTTTTGTTAGGAATGATTGAATTTTCAGCTATTTTATACACAATGGTGAAGTTGAGCGTATTCGTGTTTACGTGATACGAGTCGACCTTCCGCATAACACATTATGAAATATTTCTATAAATAGTTGTACAAAATATTTATAGTGTATTTTATTATTGAGACTCCCACATTTGAGAAAGGGCCCTTTTAGGTAAAATACTCGTTTCATATATGAGGCAGTCAAAGGAAAAGTGGACTAACCCACATGATGGCCAATATTGAGTTAACTATGGGAATGTGTCTAAAACACGTGTTTCTTTGATTCAAAAACGGACTAAACTTAGTTAAACTTAGATGGGAGTTTTTTTTTTGTTTTGCGTTTAAATATTTACTCGTACATTAATTAAATTTTACATTAATTAAATCATATAACAGCTAATTGAAAAAACGGTGCATACGTGTAACATAAATTAAATAAACACAAAAGTCCGGATCGTCCATGTCAACATGTGCAACATCGGAAAAACATTATGTGTTATTACATTATGTGCTAAATTTAAAAAACGGTGGATTCGTGGAACATAAATTAAATAGACAAATGTGCACCATCTAAAAATAACATTTTGTATTAAATTATTTTTATTTTGTTATTTTATTTTATATCATTGTATTTTTTATTATCTGTTTTAGATTTATTTTGTGGATGTTGGAAGATCGAAGTGTGCGCGGGAGATGCCTATTGGTGGCGATGAGGTTCGCAACCCATCACACCGCGTCTCCCGCGGGGCGAAAAGAGAAGGATGGAGTGCCGCATCAGTAAAAGTGTGACAGTCCATTCTTTCTGCCTACCCTTTCGGGGAGACGGCGTGATGGTTAGTTAGTTAGTTAGTTATATTTAAAAATAATCTCAATGCAAAAGTGGACCATGACGGTTAGTCCAAAGTATTAGTGCCAAAAAAGAAGTTCATTTAAGCTTGCTTTATTACGCCAATATATTGTGTCCAATCCTGATTATGTGGTGAAAGACATTGACCACAAATTTTAGTGAGTGGTCATTCTTATTTACCATGTGATTAGGATTTTGGTTTAATTGAAAAACAAAAAAGATTTTTTCAAGATATTTAGAATCCGAAACACTGGATTCAAGTAATACAATCAGCCAGGAAAAGTAATCCATTTAAAATAATCTCAATCGAAAGGGATAATTTTTATTCAACAGTAAAATTGGAGAGTAACATAGTAAATAGAAAGGTCTTATTTGATGGATCCAAAGTAGAGTGGTTGAAAATACAGTGGTTGAGGTATACAAAAACCGAACCATTTAAAATATATTTCAAATACTCAAACAAAATTGAAGTGATTTTCTCCATAGTGGATATTTCAAAACGATTGTCAGTCTCAATCACTGCTCTAGATGCATTGTATCCACAAGAAAATACATACTATCACAGCGATGAAGAAGAAAGATTTAATTTCCTTCTTGACTTCGTACCGCCAATTTTCCGCCATTTTTATAACAATTTGAAGACCAATAATATTCAGTCAGGTTTAAGGGACGTGTCTGATTCCAAAAGGGATTAAAATTATAATAGATATATTTTCTATATACCTTAAATTTCATTTCACTATATCCTAATAAAAATGGACTAAGCTTAACAAAGCATAATTACACTTCAACGCAATAGTGCACCAAGCCACCAAAAAAATAGGTATTTATTATTTTTTTGGCCAAAAACGGATCTACATTAAAATAAACTTATCTTTTTTACCAAGAATCTTTCTTTACAATTAGTATTTGTTGTAAAATTTACGTAACACAAAGGGATTCAATTTGACAATTTCTAAAATGCGCCATTACTCAAATCTATGGTAGGTGGGGTTAGTCCACTTTTCCTTTGACTGCCCTATATAATCATAAGCTACTCAGATCGTATACGAATATAATAAAAATCTATAAATATAAAATCTATAAATACATTTAAAAAAAATGTAAATATAAAATGTAAAGAAAAACTGGTTGTCAACATTCTTAATAATGAAGTCAAACTTTACATTTGACCTCACTGTCCTGAATACGCAATGTCCTACTTTCAAATACTGCAATTAAGTCTTGATGAAAACATTTGTTTTCTAGAAATTTAATTTAATTAAATGGGAGTGACATTTTTTGCCTTGGTAGGGCACATACATGTCAATCCCGTGAATTTTAATAACATTTCTGGAAGAAGAATAATTAAAAAAAACATTGTATTTTGTTTTTATACACCTTTATATGTTTTAACGAATATACTGTTTTTGCTTCCACCGGAGCTTCATCAGGGTTACATTAATTAATTTAATTTTTAAAATAAATTTACAACTGCGAAAATCAATTAAAAAGTTGCTACGACCCCGACGAAACTCCGGTAGGAGCGAAACCGGTTGGTTCGTTAAAACAAATAAAATAGCGTAAAAAAAAAATTGTTTTAAATAATATAACACTACTAATTAAGTGCTTTATACGAAAGTTTCATAGATATATTACCTATTAAATATCTAGTTTTAAAACATTGTTCAAGAAACAATAAGTATTTTGTTCTTTATAACAGTATACTTAAAGTTCCTTTCTGAAACAAAGCATTGACGACCTTCGTGGCAGAGTGGTAAGAGCTCTGATTCCCATTCCGAAGGTTCTGGGTTCGATTCCCGGCGATGGCAGTGTGATTGTCACATTGTCTTTGGTCTGGCGTAGTATTCACGTGACAATAAAATGGCGATAGATTGGCTACCTGTCACATGTCACTAGAATCAATATATCAGCTTAAAAAAAATGTATACTGTAATTGGGTTCAAGCAACCTGTTGTATACGTAAAAAAAAAAAAAAAAAAAAAATTATTTGATTATAAAGCATTATGAATCGTAAGGTTTCTAAAAAGTTTACAGTTTTCATTTATTACTCTACCCTCGTTTTCTTCACTGCATCCCCTGGCAAACTTTTAACAAATATAATAACGGGTAATACTTAATATCCTTCCTTCCCGTGAAAACCAGATCCACCTCGAAACTTTGTTTATCAAATAACGTCGAGCTGCCGGTCCGGCCCTGGCAACGGCGGATGCTGCAGACGTAACTCCAAATTAACTGCACCATCTCGAAAAGATAGAGAAACCGAAACTTACTCTAAACTTATTGCCAGGCAACTTGTACGCTTCGACTTTACTTGGTAGATATTGCATTACACTTTCTTCTGTCTGCGCACTTTAAACACGATTACATTTAAATTAATCCAACAAATAGGATATAAACTTATAATTAGATTCAATGGCTTAACAACTCTTTTATAAAACAACATTTTGAATGTATACAAATTCTTGTAGACAAATACTGGATTTCACCCATTGCGGATAAATTATTTTTATTTTACAAGGATTAATTGTATCTCAATAGAGACGAAGATGCAAATTGTTTTTATGGGAACAGAAGGTGGTGGCCTTCCTTGTAAAATAAAAATAATTTATCCGCAATGGGTGAAATCCAGTATTTGTCTACAAGAATTTGTATACATTCAAAATGTTGTTGTATAAATATAACTGGTACATGCAGGCAAAAAATTGGAGAGACATCTCCAGGCGAAATCTAGTACTGTATGATTTGCATAGACTTTCACAGTACATTAATAAAGGTTTTCTGCTTAATGCTTTCTAATCTTAATATAGATGACGCTAGTGTAGAGTGAACATAAAAATGTGAAAATAGGTGTAGAAACCTACCATATATACAAGTTCCAAAAAGTTTGTCAGACGTGGTGGTCATAACGGCGGAATGGGGAATGTTGTTAAACGTGAAGCGATCGCTCAACCCAACCAATGACAGGTCATAAGTCCTGTAAGCGCCACGGCCACCACCTTCTGTTCCCATAAAAACAATTTGCATCTTCGTCTCTATTGAGATACAATTAATCCTTGTAAAATAAAATAAAAAACTCTTTTATAAGTATGATATCCTTATTATTTGTTACTTTATTTTATGAGATTTTGAATTTGTAGATGTTTTGTGGTATCCTCTTCAATCGGTGTTTCTGAGATCGGTGCAAACTCCCGTAATATACGAATAGTTAAAAATCTTCTCTCTTCTTCTTACCCTTTGCCATTTCCCATTATCTGGGGTCGGCCCTCTTCGTACGAAAACGCCAAACTTTTCTATTTTGACTTATTTCTACTGTCAGGTTCTCGCGTTGGAGCTCCTTTTCCATGTTGGCCCATCATGTTGCCATTGGGCGACCTCTTCTTCTTGGTTTTGTGGGAATGCTGAGGGCTTTTTGGACAATGTGTTCACTGTCTCTTCGCATCACATGCCCGTACCACCGGAGTCGAGATTATCTCAATTTTTCCGTTATTGGGGCAACCGTAAAGCTACCTACCCCTTACGTTTTCGTTCCTTACGTGGTCCAGCCTTGTGACGCCTCCGGCCCACCACAGCATTTTCATCTTGGCAGCGTGGACTCGACGTTCGTGGACTTTTTTGTTGGTCCAGCACTCTGCTCCATAAAACATGGCTGGCCTCACTGCAGTCTTGTAGACAAAAAGTTCAAAATTTCATTATATATGACTAGTTAGATATTTAATGACATTTTGAACTATTTGTATATTTGATAAAACATGTAACTATCATATTAATTACTAAGTAGATTACGGGCGTCAAACTTATTTTTAAAGCATAAAAAGGTTAATCAACTGTTTATTTAAAAACACGTATATTTTCACAATTTATTTATTAAATGACAATGAAATTAAAGCAACGGTTGTTTTGTCAAACGATGTTTGCATAATCAAGTATTAAAATAAACTCGATCAGTAGATTATAACACATTGTGATCGTTTGAATTAACAAATGTCGTGCTAATATCATTTAAATAAAATGAATTAAATGTAATATTATAATAGTGATCCTAATTAAACACTTAATAATTTCTTAAGAGTGTTTTGCTTAAAACAATACACCAAATAAGGTAATCAATGATTGGATGGATCTGATGTTTTTTCTTTTTTTCTCGCCTTTTTTATTGTTTGGTTGCGTATTGTTCATAATTGTGTATCTCGAACTTGTTACTTAAGCTTATCGGAGTGGATCTATAATGATTGCGATTTATTTAAATTAATTAATTTAGGAAATTAATAAAACGTACAGAAAACAGACAAACGGGTGTCTCAGATGACTGGTTTGGAGATATAGAACTAATGGATGAAGGAAGAATGGTTAAAAAGATATACTATATACAAGACATGTGAATGGAAAAATAAGTCCAGGAAGACCAAGGAAGAATATATTGTATAACCAAATTGATCAATTACCGAAAGGCAGCCATATTCAAACCCGGAACAAACTACGAGCTTGCGTGTCTGTGTCACGTGAGACGTAAGTATCATGTAAGGATAGAATAGTCTTGCGGCCCATTCTCTCTGCCTACCCCTCCAGAGAAGCGGCAGAATGGTTAGTTGGTTAGTTATTATGGAGATTTAAATCATCGTTTAAGAAACAATAAACAACGTACACTTTTGCAACCGGTTAAGATATTAATATAAAGAACAGGACAATCTTACGATTACAATACCTTGGTTAAACTAACTAACTAACTAACCATCACGCCATTTTCCCGGAGTGGTAGATAGAGCGGATGGATCGACACAATGCTCTGTCCTGGCAAACCTCTCGGGCTTTCTCTACATTCGTAAATCGTAACATGCTCGCACGTCTATTATTTCGGCTTCGAATGTGGCCGCCTTTTAGTAATTGATTAATTTGGTCATGCCATATTATCCTCGGACGTTCTCAGCTTTTTTTTCCACTTACTCTGCTTGTGTACAACTTTTTAACCATTCTACTCTCATTCATCCATTCCAACATCAGTAGAAATAGGATCTCTAAGACGAATGTGTGACAAATCTGTATATGATAGAGTGACAAATGCAACTATAAGAAGTGAATGTGGTGCGAATGAAAGTGTTATGAACAAAATAAGGAAAGGGTCATTAAGATGGTTTGGACACATGGAAAGAATGAGTGAAGAGAGAATGGTAAAGAAGGTATATGTAAACGGCGTGAACGGAGCTAGAAATAGAGGAAGGCCGAGGAAAACGTGACATGATCAAATCAATCAAATATTGAATGTCGGTCACGTGAGGAGTCGGAGAAATCGACGTGCGTGCATGACAAGATGTATGAATGTAGAGGAAGCGAGAGAAGTATGTCAGGACAGAACAGTGTGGCGTTCCATTCTTTCTGCCTACCCCTCCGGGGAGACGGCGTGATGGTTAGTCAGTTAGTTAGTTCATTCATTCCTTATGTCCAAACCATCTCAGGGATCCTTTTTTTAATTTTATACCTTGGTTGATTCGCTAATGAATTGAGCCGCCTTAATCCAAGATTTTTTTTTCTATGCACATGAGATATTTTATACTGGCAATACGCGTTTAGAAGGTGGAGAGGGCAAACAGCGCGGGAAAGATTGGGTACTCTGGGAGCTAACTCAATTAAACGTCTACATGTATTTCGCCTCTGGGATCCCGGGGGAAGGCGAGTGGATGCCAACTTAGCAAGGGAGGTAAACAGAAACACATTATCGGTCTGCTTTGCCTTACGACGCTTTGTGTGACCAGACTAACAAAATATATACGATCCTGCTCAATGCTGATAAACTATTTTGAATGTTCGTTGTTACATACTGTTTACTTGTTCCTTGAACAATGATGTAAAACTCCATATTTAAATTTTAACATGAATAAAAACGCCTGTCTTCTAGGAGTTTTATTATATTTTAGATAGAATGACATGTTTCGCCTTTCTAATTCATAATCAAATGTAATAGAAATGCCTTCTTAATGTATTGATAATGTCTTAAAGTATATAAAAAATCCCAGAAGATATTTTTATTCATGTTAATAAGTCAATTACTCACTTTAATAATAAGAATCTCATCTTGTATCAAACTGCAGATATTAGACATGGAAATGAGAATACAGACGAAATAGTTATACGCAGAGGAGTTTGACAAGGCTGCATTTTGTCACCTAACTTGTATTCCAATCAAGTATTCCAATGTATTGAAAACTCTAGCCTGGGAATGAAGGTTAGAGGGGTTATTGTTAATAACATCAGGTATGCTGATGACACAGTTCTTTAATATGATAGTACACCCGATTTTCGAGAACTCCTTAATGAAATTGATATAGCAGGAGAGGAACTGGACTTAAAAATCAACGTTAAGAAGACCAAATGGATGACATTTGGGCGAATTAACTATTCTTCATCCACTCTGCAAATGAATGGTACGAATGTTGAAATGGTCGACCAATTTAAATACCCTGGCAGCATTATCACTAAAGCGCTTGACCCGGACATTGAAATGAAATGCAGAATCGAAGTTGCCCGAGCTGCATTTAATAAAACGAGAACATTATTTTGCAACGATAATCTTAACTTGAAACTCTGTTCTACTATATGGCTGCGAAACCTGGACTCTGAAAGTTAATGTAATGAACCGGTTTAATCAACCGGTTTCGCTCCCGCTGGAGATTCGTCAGGGTGAGAGAATAAACTTAGCACAAAATTAGAAAATAACATACGAAAAAAGAAAAATAAAATGGAGGGGAGAAAGAGTAGTAGTAGAAAGTGTGCTCAAGGACGTATAGGATGTTAGAACGGTGAGTCAAGTCATGAAGTCATTCAATAAGATAATGCGTTGGGAATTAAAGCGTACAGAACAAAATCATGAAATTAACATTTTTATGGTGTGTGTATTCTGACATACTTTCCTGGGATCGTCATCGTGTCATGCACGTCTATTTTCCGACTTCTTTCGTGACAGACATGCAAAATTGTATGAATTCGATCGCGTTACTTTGTATTCGAAATTCTTAATTTCTTCACGCTGCTTCATTTTATAGTTAATCCTTCCATTTATGTAAACCATCTCATTGAGCTTTCAGTTATTTTATTCGATCAATTTTAATTGCAATGAATTCATTTATTTGAACTGAAATTCATACATATTTTTTAGTAATTATTTAAATAAATTAGTACTATTATTTATTTATTTATTTTGACATAAACGCCGCAAGAGCTTTTACAAAAATTAAATGTTTAGTAACAAAGATAATATAAAAATTTGGGCAAATAGACAGACAAATAACATATAACGGCAAAACACAAAAACGAGAATAAGGATAACATAAGAGAAATTAGAAATTACATAAGATAGAAAAGAACATAACATAATATAAATTAGAATTTACGTGCAAAGGATTGAAAATAACATAAAATGATGGAAATTACGAACATGAGATAGAAAAAAAAACATAACTTATTAGAACTTAGAAATTACGTACATGAGACAGAAAAGTAAAATAAGTAAAGTAAAATAAAATTATACTGTTTTCTTTGTATTAGGTCCATTGATATCAAATAAAAAAACCTTGATAACTTTTGTATTATTACATTTCTAGCCTTTTCATTATAAGAGGAAACAGTATCAAAGATAGACAACCTAATTTTAAATACTTCTACCGCGATCCCTTTTCCTGTATTAGCTTTTGATGAAGACATACGAATTGAACCTTTTTCTTTTACTTCCTCTTTATTTTCGTTCCTATCAGTGTCGACTAATTAAATTAACCAAACGTTTTACTCCTCATCAGATAACTTCATTTGATTTTGTTACATTTATTTTCTTTACTTTTTTATTGAGAAAAATATACGATTTGTAAAAATTACATTGTTCTTATATATTTATCGTTTCTTGAACAATGATGTTAAACTCCATATTAAATTAATTAAACGAATAAAAATATATTATTAACTTTTTGAAAATGACATGTTTCGCCTTGCTTAGGCATTATCAAATGTGAAATGAAATATGTCATTGCAATAAAAACGAAGCATGTCGTTCCAATAAAATACATTAAATTTCTAGAAAACTGACGATCAAATTCGGGTGGTGGTTTAGGGGGTAGAACGCTTGGCTCCTGATCCAGGGGATTTGAGTTCGAACCTGGACACGACCAGATTCCTTCTTCATAATAATGAGCTATTTTCTGCTCATATTGAAGATTGTAAAATAAATTCTAATATCATTTATTTAAATCTTTGGTATTAAAAAAAAAAAAAAAATTAATAATAATTTGTTCTAAATGCTTTCCACTATGTCCTAGCAAGGCTAAATATAACACTCTTTTCACATACTTACAAATACAATTTTTAAATACTATTATAATATATAATTTGTATCATAATTTAACCCTTAACGTACCGTGTTCAAAACAAAACGCTCGCTCCCATGTGGTAAGTTCAGTTTACCGCTAACTTTATCTAAATATCAAGCATATGACTAGATGAATCAAAATTTAATTTATGTCATCTTGTAGGGAATTTCATTAGGAATAGATCGATATCTATAACATACATGGATTATTTGAAAAACATATCATTATTAATTTTTTTCTGGAACCATGCGATTTCTGATATGTAATGCGTCACAGCATACGGGCGACTGGACATCGGGTCGGGTCGGGTCGAAACTTGTCTGCGCGCCGCGGCCGGCGGAGCGAGGATAAAGGCACCTAGGCAAAATGTATAGTACGTTCAAGACAACGAGTACGTATTAATATTTGTCCCTTTTGGTAAAGTGTTAATATTTTCACAGTTCTGATATTATTAAGTTGCGTCCTGCGTTTCCGTCCACAGTGGTATTATTACGTACATATTGAAAAGGTCAAAGATATAATTTATAATACGTTCAAAACAGCGAGTAAGTATTTGTCACTTTTGATAAAGTTGTAAATATTAGCAAAACAAATTCTACCTTAACACGAATGAAGGTGAGGGCAGTCTTAGAAAATATTTTTTTTTGGGATGAAGGAAGTAATTTTTTGCTTTTTTTTTTTATTACGAAATATTGAAAACACTTCAATGGAGGATTATAATTTTTTTAATAATATTAGGGTCCATAGGTTTTAAGAAAATCAACTTTAAATTGGCAGTGGAAACTCAATTTACCACATGGCAACGCGACGGTTAATAAGTAATGAATTTATATGAAAAACATGTATCAATTAATGTCGATATAGTATGTTCCATCAATTAAATGTTATATATTTTTACAAGTTACATGTTTGGATTCCTATTAATATGGTAAATAATATGAAATTAAATAGTGTATCAGACGATGCCAACTGCCCGCTGAATCTGAAACTAGAGGATAAACAAAAAAAAACTTTTAAATATATTTTAAACAATCGATATTTGCCGAGAAATATCAAAAAAAAACATTAATTTTTCTAGAAAAGTTTAGAAAAGAAAATACATTATAATAAATATATAAGATAGATTTACGGAAATGAAATGAATAATATGAATAATACTGCACGTAGAAATTAAGGACATTATTTGGTGGAATAAATCCAGAAGAAGATACTGGAAGGGCCATGCAGCCAGAAATAGAAATAGTACATAGCAGCTAATGCAATCACTTATGGACACCTTTCATCTGAAAGATCACCTAAAAGATGGAGTGATAGTTGAACCTCATTATCTTCGGAGTCATAATTGAGGGTACTATTTGCAAACCCGGCAAACTCCACCAACAATCAAAAGTGAGATATGAATTGGGTCTTATTCATAATACATTTGCACACAATTTTTATTGATTTTCAGTATTAAAATTTAGGGTTTGTTGCAAACATGGCAACCTCCACTTGAGTGTTGCAAAACTGGTAAACTCTAAAATGAAATTCATTATTTAACTTTAATTATCAACATAATGATGATTATTTCATGGCTGATTACTTAAAATACTAACTGGTTGAGATGAAAAAAATAAATCTCGTAAAAAAACGCATTTTTTTAGCGTATCAGTTTTTTGAGATTTACTCAAAACATCTAATGAAGGAGTTTGCCAGGTTTGCAAATAATACCCTCAATTATGTGTCGCAGATTGTCAGATTAATTAAACTAAAAAAATAAAGAAGGAATGTTTTCAATGAATGGAGTTTTTTTGTTATTAATTAAAAGTGTTGCGTTATCCGTAAGTAGTTGTTTATGGGCTCGACTGAGCTGTACGCCTAAATTAACCCCTCGCACCTATAAAACCTTCCATCAGATAACAGTCTTTCATTCTAACGATCGCGTGCTCAAACGACATAGGTACAAATTATTTTTAGCACCAAATAATATCTATTTTCAGGGTTGTATTCAAATTCATCAACTTTTTGATCTAAAAGAGGTGTTAACTCATGTTGAAACAACTTGACGTTTATTTATGAATTTTTATACCTATAACGAGAAGAAATATGATCATAGTAAACATCCTTCTTTGGTTATTATCTTTATCTATTTAATTATTGCCATGAATTGTTCTTCTTCTCTTTCTTCTTCTTCCACCTGGTTTAAGTCTTATGACTTGTTAATGACGGTGAATCCTGGAATGATGACGTCCAGCCATTCTTCCACCTAATCGACGTTTATCATTTTTCTTTCTTTATTTTTTTTACAATAATTATTATAAAATAATGGAAAATTCCATATTAAATCATTATAAAATATGAATATATGCGCCTGTTTTATGGAAACTTGATTATATTTTATGAAAATATATATTGTATATTTATTTCCTTACATTAAATTGGCTTTTATTTATGAATTTTGAGAACTGGCGAGAAGAAAAATGAGAGCAGAATGAATTGTGGTATAGATTAGGTCTCTAAGACGTTTGTGTGGTAGAACGATGTATGACAGAATTTCAAATGCTGATACGTAAAAGAAAAGAATGTAGAGTGGAAGAAGGCATTATGAATAATATTATGAAAGAATTGCTGCGTTGGTTCGGACATATGGAGCGCATCGATAGAGAAAGATTGGTTAAGAAAGTATACGTTAACGATGTAAATGGAGTACGGAGTCGAGGTAGACCGAGGAAATCATGGCATGACCAAATTAATCAAATTTTAATTGTTGGTCAGGTTAAAAGTTGGAGCAATCGACGTGCGTGTATGACTAGTTGTATGAATGTGGAGAAAGCTAGAGATGTATGTCAGAATAAGGTAATAAGGCCGTCCATTCTCTCTGCCTATCCCTGCGGTTACACGGCGTGATAGTTTGATTGTTTTGGTATTGAAAGTTTTAAATCTTCACCTTGTTTTAATGTGTAAAGTTGAAAAGAATCAGGCGATGATATCTGACCTTACTTTGAGTATATATACTTATTATAGTATTATTATAGTAGTGTGGCGCTCTATTTTTTCTTCCTACCCCTAGGAGGGAACGTAATGTTGGTTTGTTGTTATTGTTATTGTTTTATGAAATTATGTGAGGATCAAATAGTTTAATAAATATAAAATTTCTGAATTCTCCAAAAGCATTCATGATCCGTATAGTCATATATCCAACTAAAGCCAAATACGATAGCTGCTAGCTACGTGAGTGTAAGCGGGGTATGCTGGGAACAATGTATGAACGGGGTAAAACCATCCATTGTACCTAAATTTCGAGTTATGTCTTGTTTATGTGGCGAACGGGGGAATTTTCAGGATATTTTCTCACAAGTATCGGGGAACGTGGGGCGGAACAGCGCCGGTCTAATTCGCAGATAAATTCCTCGGGACTAAATCTTTTACTGGGTTTGCGAACGAGTGTACTATAAGGCATTGTGTACTTTAAAATATACCTTTGTTTACGTTACGTAAATGTCTTAGTGTTTGTGTAGTGTACCTAAATAATAAATCACTAACACATACCTACGTATAAACTGTTTGTTCTACTATTCTAGCTCTTTTCTCAAAATCAATAAAATAACTTCTTAAGAAATGATTGAACCCTTAACGTACCGTGTTCAAAACAAAACGCTTGCTCCCATGTGGTAAGTTCAGTTTACCGCTAACTTTATCTAAATATCAAGCATATGACTAGATGAATCAAAATTTAATTTATGTCATCTTGTAGGGAATTTCATTAGGAATAGATCGATATCTATAACATACATGGATTATTTGAAAAACATATCATTATTAATTTTTTTCTGGAACCATGCGATTTCTGATATGTAATGCGTCATAGCATACGAGTGACTGGACACGCAAGTAAAGACAAGCGCCGCGCGGCGGCCGGCGCGGCTAGACTTTACGAGATTTTACGTATGATAAAGGCACCTAGGCAAAATGTATAGTACGTTCAAGACAACGAGTACGTATTAATATTTGTCCCTTTTGGTAAAGTGTTAATATTTTCACAGTTCTGATATTATTAAGTTGCGTCCTGCGTTTCCGTCTACAGTCGGTATTATTACGTACATATTGAAAAAGCCAAAGATATAATTTATAATACGTTCAAAACAGCGAGTAAGTATTTGTCACTTTTGATAAAGTTGTAAATATTAGCAAAACAAATTCTACCTTAACACGAATGAAGGTGAGGGCAGTCTTAGAAAATATTTTTTTTTGGGATGAAGGAAGTAATTTTTTGCTTTTTTTTTTATTACGAAATATTGAAAACACTTCAATGGAGGATTACAATTTTTTTAATAATATTAGGGTCCATAGGTTTTAAGAAAATCAACTTTAAATTGGCAGTGGAAACTCAATTTACCACATGGCAACGCGACGGTTAATACATGCTTTTAAAATATCACGTATATTCACGTCGCAATAAAATGGCGATAGTCATATAACATGTCATGAGAATCAAAAGCTAAACATTTGTATACAGTAATTTCGTTTAAATAACTTGTTCAATTAAAAGAGAAAATCAACGGGAAACTACCACATTAAAGGTCTAAGTGGCATCCCAAGAACTAGCATAAATGTTATGCTTGCAAAGCGATTCCTTGGATTGAAAGTACGGAGGAAGATATTCACTAATCAATACTTGGAATATAAATTAAATAAATACAAAAGTCCGGATCGTCCAGTTGACAACATGTGCACCATCTAAAAGAGCATTATGTGTTATATTATAATATAATATTTTAATTTGTTATTTTATTTTTTATCATTGTATTTTATATTCTTTGTTTTAGATTTATTTTGTGGACGTTGAACGATCGAAGTGTGCGCGGGAGATGCCTATTGGAGGCGATGAGGTTCGCAACCCATCACACCGCGTCTCTCGCGGGGGCGAAAAGAGAAGAATGGAGTGCCGCATCGGTTAAAGTGAAGGAAGCGAGAGAAATGTGTCAGGAAAGAAAAGTGTGGCAGTCCATTCTTTCTGCCTTATCCCTTCGGGGAGACGGCGTGATAGTTAGTTAGTTAAAACAATGCTGCTTGGTTGGTAATCGCTTATATTCCGGTTCGTCTTATTTTCTTTCCAGCAAAATCCTGAGTATTTTTCACCCCCTGTTAATAAATAAGTAGAAAAACCCAACGTAAAGGTGTTGTATTTATCGGCTAAACCTTCGATTAATCCATTGAAACAATTAGGGAGCAGGAAATCCGTTCTGTTTGGCACTTTTCAAACATTTTATTGGTCAATCAGCGGGAAAGAAATGCGTTGCTGGCCGCCTTCTAACTTCAAATGTATATTTTTACTGACTTCATTAAATGAGTACATTCGTATCTGTCTAGAGAAGTGAACTCGTTGTAAATAAACTTAATTTTATCTTAAATTGATTTTATTGAATAAGAATAACGGTAGCAATGTTGATATAAGCATAATAAAAAAGTGATTATATTTTATATTTGAACAAAGAGAATGATAAATTTCAATTTTAATATGACCCATCACATTCATGACAGTTTTGTTTTAATATTTATTTTGTATATACAAACTCTAACGAAACACTGATGAAGGGCTTTTGTGTTATATTTTAGTGTTTCTTCTATATTCGCCATACTTTGTGTTGTTGTGATGCTATATTTCTCTTTTTCTTTTATACAACACTCATATTAAAAAAAATTAATTACAAAGACATGTTTCGGACAACCAGTTCTTTTTTAGTGATACATATCACTGAAGAAGGACTGGTTGTCCGAAACATGTCTATGTAATTTTTGTATGTATGAAATAAACATGTCTAAGTGTTGTATACACAAAGTATATAAAAAAGAAAAAGAAATAGAAAATATTTGTTTTGTTTATAAAGTAATAAATATTGTTCGAAGAATCCACAACTTAAAGTTATGGCGAATATAGAAGAAATTTCATTTAATATATTCATAACACGTTTTTCTTTATATTTTTATAGACATGTCTTAATATGTATATACGATATACAAATTTAAGTGTACAGGATATAAAAATTACAACAATGTTAAAATTTATACGTTGAAAAAGGTTGGATCACAAGTAACAAGTAAGCAATTAGTCTGCTGAACGGGGTTTCCTCGGAGATCGACGACTTTCATATTAGTGAAAGTATGTTCAGAGACAAATACTCTTGACTTTAGAGAGTATCTTGTCTTCCTAATGTCGAACCATATTTCATACGTTCTGTTATGTTTTTCTGTTCTCAATAGATGCCTTAAAAAAAAAATTGTAATGTCTGTTGATGAAATAAACTGATTTGATTTGATTTGATACGTTCCTGGTATTATATTGTATTATTATAGTTTACCTGTACTCAATACATGCCTTAAACATTCATATTGTCTCGATATTAGGAAGTAAAATAATTATTTAAACGCCAGTTATGTTATTTAGAAGTTGTATTACTTGATATGGAAGAGACATATAAAATCAAGCGTATAGTATGATGAAAAGTGACATTTGGAAGATAAGATATTATTGCATAATGCTTCAGCATATTGAACATGTCACTAATGTTTTATCAATATTGATAAAAGCAAATGAAAATAATTTAATTGAATGGTTAAAAGAAAAAATTCCCTAAATTTAATAAAAAAACCTAGTTTGCAGTTCCGTACCGTATACCATATAGAACCAAAAAAGCATACTAATTTTGAAATCATTTTATTGGTGATTATTGCCTATATTACTTCAACCAGTCAATTATAACTAATAAGTTAAACTTTTATTTATATTGCTGTTAAATTAAACCCTGTACTAAGCAGGTTTATAATAAACTTCGCGTTACGCTTTGGAAATTGAAAATAACTTTGTTTATAATCCACAAAATATTTAAAAAAAATACGAAATGTTTCGGAAAACCCCTCCATCTTCAGGTGAAAATGTATAATTAAAACTAAACAATCAGAGACTTATATATAAAACGCATTTAAAAATCGATACAATACATTGGAATTATAGCAATTAGCACAGGTAATTTTTTTAAATTTAAATGTTTTGTTCCTTTGTATTATATCGATTTTTAAATGCATTTTTTATATAATTCGTTCCTTGTTTTGTTTTTATTATATATTTATACCTGAAGATGGCGGTGTCCTCCGAAACATGTCGTGTTTTTTAATATTTTGTGGATTATAAACAAAACTATTTTCAATTTCCAAAGTGTAACTAACTAACTAACTAACCATCACGCTGTCTCTCCGGAGAGGTAGGCAGAAAGAATGGAACGCCACACTGTTCTGTCCTGACATACTTCTCTCGTTTCCTCTACATTCATACATCTTGTCATGCACGCATGTCGATTTCTCCGACTCCTAACGTGACCGACATTCAATATCTGATTGATTTGATCATGCCACGTTTTCCTCGGATTTACTCTATTTCTAGCTCCGTTCACGCCGTTTACATATACCTTCTTTACCATTCTGTCTTCACTCATTCTTGCCATGTGTCCAAACCATCTTAATGACGCTTTCCTTATTTTGTTCAAAACACTTCTATTCGCACCTCTTTCACTACTTATTCTTGCATTTGTCACTCTATCATAGGTATACAGATTTCCCACACATTCGTCTTAGAGATCTCATTTCTACTGCATTTATTCTACTTTCATCCTTCTTTTGTCAGTTCCATGCTTCGATAAAGTGAAATACTATGGAATTCCACAGTGTTAATGCCTTGGCTTTCAATAAACTTCTTGTTGTACATAATATTAAACAATTCAAAATATCTACATTTCATAATGAATTATTCAATAAAAATGAACTTTTTATTTTGTTTGTGAACAGTTTACTGACAATACAAAATGCCTTCAGATACATCAACCAATAAAAAGCTGCGGAAATATTTATTTTCAATTATTTTTTAAGTCTTCCTTTCAAACCGTAATGCGCGGTAGCCAAATTAATGCTTTTGAAATTCTCTGTGTGCTCCGTAAATCCCACTGTACTTGCGCTGAATACCTGAAAATTGAATTTGTTTTTCATGAGCTCAAAGCGCCAGCCATTTTTGGTATTTTTTTATGTTTCGGAAGCCAAAAGGAATTATTACAGGAGACCGTATCATTCATTGGTTATCGTGCAAAAGCAGTGAAATAAATTTATAAGTATGCTTTCATATGAAGCACTGACTTTGTGGTTAAACATTTAAAATTTATAAATATAAAAAATAAATAAAAGAAATACTTTGTGTTGAATGTATACAAATACTTGTAGACAAATACTGGATTTTACCCATTACGGGTTAATCACTAAGGATTAATTGTATCTCAATAGAGACGAAGATGTAAATTATTTGGAAACAGAATATGGTGGTTGAGGAGTTACATAAAATTTAATAGATGGCGCTAGTTTAGATTGAACTAAAAATATGTAAAACGTTTCTCAACATAGTAGCATATACGAGTACTCGTATACATCTTTCAAAAATGTCGAACGTTGTGGTCGTAAGAAGGGCGTAATGGGGAATGTTGTTAACATAAAGTGATTGCTTAACTCAACCAATGACAGGTCATAGGTCCTGTAAACGCCTCGACTACCATATTCTGTTTCCAAATAATTTACATCTTTATTGAGAAACAATAAATCCTTAAATTATTATTCCTATTATTATTTTGTTGAATCGCTCTTTACATCATTACAGCGCAAGACAAATGGATGTAAAAGGTAAAACTATCATTTTGATTCTTGTGACTTGTAATAGGTAGCTAATCTTTCACCATTTTTTTGTTTTTGAATTCTACATCATATTAAATATAGTTTGAAAATCGCACTGTCATCGTTGGGAATACAACCGGCGACCTTCGGTGTGGTCGTCATAGATCTTACCACTCTCCCAAGAAGGTCTTTGCGGAATGCTAAAAGCTTTGACTATTTAGCGTTTTAAAATAAATAACAAATACTGTTGAAGTATCATAGTGTTTCAGTCAATACAATGAAGATCTAAGTTACCTTTGATAAACAAACATCATTAGATAATTAAAAAACAATCTAACAATGGGTGACACATTTTGTGATATCCACATTTTCATTAAAAAAGTTTGCCACACCCAGTTTTTCTCTTGTAATAAAAGAAACTCATTTCCTTAAAGTTTTTACATACAATTCGTCTCCATGCCGCCGTTTCGTACCTTTATTCCGTATTTTCTTCCTTTCATGGCAGGAGACACAAAGTAGGAAATCAGAGGGTAGGTAATATTAACTGTTTGCATTCTTTCTCATTTTAACGTACTTTTTGGTTGAGGATTCTTCCAACTTGGAAAGAGCAACTTTCCAACGAAAGTTAATATACAAGTTACACATATAATAATAATTATACCTTTTGTATTCGCATTTACTTTGTATTTTTGATAAATTTAAATAAATATTTATTCTTAGTTAATAATCTACACACATACCTGTATTCTTATAGTGATAACAGTTTTAACTCGTCTTAGGCTTTATTTTTAATAACCGTTACTCTTAAAATGTTCTTAGATTAAAGTTATCTGTCTGTATCATAAAAAAATAATTAAATTTTCCCCTTGTTTATAACAAATAAATAAATAAATGTAAAATTTCTTTTTCACTGACGAGTTTAATTTTCTCAAAGGCAAAATTGGGATGTGTTTATTCATAATAAAACAAAACTGAAAGAGATATAAATTAAAACAAAAAGATAATTCGAAGGAAAACGTTTTCTAAGAGTTTATCGTGATTCAACCCCCCAAATTGACACTCGTAACAATTTTTCTGCATCTCTCCTAACGGCATCTTCCCATCGATGCCTTAAATACATAAATATCCAACAAAATACTCACAAGATATCAATGACGATAACTGATACAATGCCACGATAGCAAAGATGGCAGAACTAATAGAGTTCTAGTGACAACCCTTATGAATGAGAGTGAATCTTGGAGCAGGCAAAAGAAGGATAAAATGCCGTAAAAATGAGTTCGTTGAAATTAATGTGTGAAAAAACCGTATATAATAGAATACCATACGACGAAATAAGGAAGAAATGTAAGGCAGATAATTGCACCATAAGTAATATTAAACAGTATTCCTGAGATGGTTAGGATATATAGAACAAATAGACGAGAGAAGAATGGATAAAATGTAATATACAGACACTATGAGTTGTAAGAGAACCCGTGGAAGACCAAAGAAGCGTTGCATGACCATATTAAGCAAATACTAAAAGCAGCCACATTTGATGTCGGAAAAATTGACGAGAATGCATGTTACGATGTATAAAAAAATGTAGATGAAGCTAGAGAGATATTTCAGGTTAGAGCAATATGGCGGTCCATCATCTCTGCTTGCCACTCCGGGAAAACAGCGTGATGTTAGTTAGTTAGACACAAATAAAATCTATGTTTATAACATGTAATAAAGAATTTCTGTACCTAGTAGAGTATGGCTTCAATTTAACGAATCACATTTAAATTAATTACTTTTTCGATCTCCCCATTTGCCCCAGTCTCCTATTCTTTTCTGACTCTTTAATCTCGTTCGGTCCGCAAAGCCCTTTTAGTCCTTGAAACATCTGGGAAAGAGGGGTAAACATTTGCCCCGGGGCTTAAAAAAGCTTCACAGTAATGACTTCCTACGGCAAACTATTGTGATGGGATTGTCAGCCGTGATCTGCTCATCCTAACACCCTGGTATGCTACGTTCTTTTCAAACCCGTATTCGCAACCAGGGACGAAATTTGAGGTATTTAAAATGAAAAAAAAAAATTATAAAATATTCAAAAATATTTCTAAGGCATAGTATTATAGTGGAATTCCATGATATTATACTTAGGAAATTGAAAAACTTTGTTTAATCCACTATTAAATAAAAAATAAAAAAAAACACAACACGTTTCGGAAGATATCTCCATCTTCAGGTTAAAAAATACAATAAAAACTAAACAAAGAGAGGCTTATATAAAACGCATTTAAAATTCGATACGATAATTCAAATGTAAAAATTAACCTGTGCTATTTGTTATAAGTACTATCAATTATTTTCATAATGTATTTTTATTTTTATTAGTATTATTATTATAATTTCATATTATTTATTAATTCTTACTGTTAAAAAATAATTGTTAGTACCTACTTATAACAAATAGCACAGGTTAATTTTTAAATTTTAATTATTGCATCGAATTTTAAATGCGTTTTTTATAAGTCTTTCTTTGTTTAGTTTTTATTTTATTTTTACACCTGAAGATGGAGGTATCCTCCGAAACATGTCGTATTTTTTAAAATTTTTTATTAAATAGTGGATTAAACAAAGTTTTTCAATTTCCTCAGTATAATATTTGACTTCAAAATTATATTTTTCTTTTAAGTTTAGTTTTGACTGCTTTTATTTGTGTATAGCCACGAGGAAGCTCGCTACAGAGGGAAACCGCGCCTCAATCTACACTAGCGCCATCTATGAAGATTGGATTAAGCATTAAGCAGAAGATCTTCATTAACTCAATGTGAAAGGCTACCACCATTAACGTATTGCTAGATATCGCCTGGAGATGTCTCTCCAATTTTTATGCTATTTTTAACTTGGAATCCAAGTTGTAAATAAACCAATGTTTTTTTAATTGCTACGTCCACCTTTGTCTTGTATTTGTCAAAAATTTTATAGCAACCTGTAGATTCCACCCAACCTGGCGAAACCAGTCACTATCGAGATAAATACACAATAAGGAGTAGACGAAAAATAATAATGGCTTAAAGCTAAAATTCTGAAATGTTTATTTATAAATTAAAAATTACAAAATATTGTAAAATAATTTTAGCAATAATGTAATTTCATGATCATTGATCATAGCACACTCTATATTCAGAGCAGTTGATGTGTACGGAGGCTAATGTTTCAGACAGATAAGTGCAGATATCTCTGATATAGACTTGATATTGTCGACGACACGGTATAACACTCATGAAGATAAGCTTATTCGATTGATCAAGAATCGATTTTAAATGCGTCGGTCGAAGAGGATATTAAGAGACAGGGTATATCCAAGATCCTGATTATTTGTTCATTTTGATAATTTTGGTCAATCAGAATACATAATCTACATAAAAAGAATTAATATACAGATAAACGCTTGCTTTATATTATTTATTTTATTTGCTGTTTTAATGGGGATTTTTAGTAAAATGTATTCAAATAAAGTAATAAAAATTACAAAGCAAATGTGACGCTAACCAAAGTTTTTATACCCCTGTCATAGAGCTTTCTTTACGGCGAAAAAGAAAAGGTATTTAGTCTTAGAATAGTTTTAAGAAAACGAGATTTTCAGTGTAATTACCGCGGTGGAATTAATTTCGGACTGTTACAATATCTACTTTATAACATAGGGTCGCAAACGTAATTATTTTTTCCAACCAGTCTCAAGAACTTTTTAAGTTCTGGCACTTTGCCAAGACTTAAATATTTCATTTTAAGTAATGAATATTTGTAAAACAATCATAATATATATACAATGCGGTCTTAAACTATTATACAACCATCAACATTAGTTAATACGAGTATTACAAAAATGTAAATAACGTAAAACACATAACGACTGTCTGCCACATTAGTGTGAATGGTGAAAATTTCGAGCAAGCATGAGTTCGTGTATTTGGGTGTACTTTTTACTTATTAAGTGAAGTAATACGTTTAATGAATAATCGATTAATTTTGTTTAGTGTCATATTACATAATATACCAAAATAAAAAAACAAACAGATATAGAATAGCTTTACATAAGCTGAGAAAATACACGTTTTACTGTTAGTTGTTTATCAAATGTAAGTACCTGGATTATCCTGACAAAATTGTTCAGAGTTTGGGTCGTGCGGAATTTCTGTTTGTACAGAATACATTATTTTGGAATCCATCAAATCGGTGTTAGCCACATGTATCTCAAATTCCAATCTGTAGCCAAATATTTCACGTGTGTATATATGTTTATAGGTATGTATATACAAATCAAATCAAATAAGTTTATTTCATCAATAGTTGGTAAAGTCTATGGTAAAATTTTAATAGAAAGAGTAAGAAAATTGACAAGTGACAAAGTTTGGAATGTGCAAGGTGCCTTTATGAATGGCAGAGGATGTATGGATCAAATTTTGGACTTCGTACATTGACAGAGAAGTTTCTGTCCAAAAACCGCAAATTTTTCTGTACGTTAGTCGATTTGCAAAAAGATAGAGTAAAGATGTGGAAACTATTGTCTGAATATGGAATAAGTACAAAACTGATCACAGCAATTAAGTCGCTATACACGAAAAGCACTGCTAGTGTCAGAGTAAATGGAGATCTTACAGCCTGGTTTGATTGACAAAATTAATGTTTAAGGCATCTGAGAACAGGTAAAATCTTTCTTCTTATTTGTGTCCTGTCAAACCTCCGTGGTGCATAGGGCCTCAAAAAACCTTCTCCACCTGACTCTATTGCATGCCTGATGCCTACATCATCTGAAATGAGGCCTGTTGCCTTAACCTCGTCCTGCTGAGCTCTTCTCCAGGTGGCTCTAGGTCTGCCTCGCTTCTTTCACCCCATAAGGGACCAGTCTAGTGCACCCTGAGCGATGCAGGCTGGGTTCCGTCTCAGTGTGACCGATCCACTGCCATTTGCGCCTAGCGACTTGTTCTCTAATTGGCTTTTCGCCTGCCATGGTCCAGAAAACGGCATTTGACACTGTTTATGGCGAATTGATCTTGAATATTGAGCGAAGGCACCTATTTATAAACACCTGGAGTTTTCCAATAAAATCCGCAGTAGATTTCCAAGTCTCCTATCCGTACAGCAGTACTGGAACGCCATACAGGGCGAAGCATAGCGAAAGTTCCCCATGCCTTGTTGAGTCTGCTAGCTACATCTTCCTCCGTACCTCCCGAGCCTGCTTTCGTACTACCGAGGTAGCAAAAGCTGGTCGTGCGCAAAAGGGGGACACCGTGGAGCAAGTATATAGCAAGCATTGTATTTAGTATACTGCCAGAAACGCCTGAGAGATGGTTCGACATAAGGAAGACAAGATACTCTCTAAAATCAAGAGTATTTGCCTACGTTAACTAATATGAAATACGTCGATCTTCGTATATATGTGTGAAATTTATATTGTAACTAATTAACCATCACGCCGCAACTCAAAGGGGTAGGTAGAAAGAATAGACCGCCACACTATTCTTTCCTGACACGCCTCGTATATACTACACATTCCTATAAATAAATAAAAATTTCTACCGTACTAAAACACTAAAATATTCCTTTTCGTGTAACTAACTGTTATAACCCTGACAAAGCTCCGGAGGGAGCTAAACCGGTTGGTTGTTGTAAAGAATAAAGTGGTTTAAATACAAAATTTCAAAGTGTATTATTATTATAATTTAAAATGTCACACCAAAAATGAAGTGCTTAATACGAAAGTTTTTATCACAATATACTTTATTAACTGTTTAAATTAAAAACTTGGTTATAAATATCACAATTGATTATAATTTGTCGCGACAGCTGTTTTCCTAACCATTGTGATAATATAATTATTACAAAGTATGCTATTTAAACAGTTAATAATGTTAAAATATCAAAGTGTTATCCACCAAAACAGTGGATTATTTTCAAAAAATATATTTAAATTCATTCTTCTTTTTCCAGTTCAATGTTTTACTTCTACCCATCAAAGTCTATTGTTCATGCCATCTTTGTTTTTTTTTATAGACTTTTGTTTGCTATGAAAATTATAGCTTTATTCACTTTGTGTGTGATGCGTTAATGTCTAATATAACGGAGAAGAAAACAAATTATTGTCTTATATTTATTATAAGTTTATTAATTAAGACATTAATTATATTAATGCCTTACAAACTGAAATATGTCATTCCAATAAAACACCAGTGAACTACTAGAAAACACACGTTTTCATTCCTAAAAAAAATTAATACCAATGAATAATGTTTTCAAGAAGTTTTATTATATTTTATGGGAATCACGTATTTCGTTTTGTTAATATATGGCAATTTCAATATTATACAATATATAATATTAATGTTATAAGAAGCAATGTGCGCTAGCTGTATGTGATGTAGATGTTTAAATAATTGAAAACAAATATGTTATTGATATTTTTATTAAAGTAGGGAATACTATGTCGTACCACCTTAAAGATCGTATAGTACAACACTAAGGTTGACATTAACTGCCATCTATTGATAAAATATGTAATCACCCCCAAATTAAGCAAACACGCTACATACTTCGTGACGCATAGCTGTGACACAACTTGTTGAAATTATACCCAAAATAATGTGATAGTTTGTAGCAGTTTAAGTTTTTTAATACAACGATCCCGTGTTAAGGTAAGTTAAGTTTGTTAATATTGTTTGATCATTTTTAGCATATATTTTTGTTTATTTATAACTTGCAAAATATGAGAGATCGAAGATATCGTTAGGCGAAAAGATGTTAGTACGCACACGCGATAAAAATGGATTCATCCAGATTCCTTTTCGTTGTATTGCACGGCCAAATTCAAGGTTATATCATCAGGTAGACCACCAAAAATATGGATCAAGAGCTGGAAATCGACTTTGCAGGAGGACTACAGAGATTAAGAAATTTACTTGTTCCATATATTTAAGGTTAGATAAACATTTCTTATTTATTCGCCATTACTCTGTGTTGTGCAATCACATTTGAATAAATATAAAATCACTTTATTTTTCAATTAGTGAATTTGTTTTAACTTTAAAAATTTGTGCATCGAAGAAGTTTGGATCACGACAGAAACATGTGTTAAAATCGAAAAATAAAGTGTTGTGAAAATACAAAGTGGTCATTCTATCTATTCAAAGTATTATAGATAAATATTGTAATAATATAAAAACTAACTAACCATCACGCCGTCTCCCCGAAGGGGTAGGCAGAAAGAACGGACTGCCACACTTTTCTTTCCTTACATATTTCTCTTGCTTCCTCGACATTCATACATCGTGTCATGCACGCGCGTCGATTTCTCTGATTCCTCACATGGCCGACATTCAATATTTGATTTATTTGATCATGCCACTTTTTTCTCGGTCTTCCTCTTTTTCTGGTTCCATTAACATCGTTAACAAATATTTTTTTACCATTCTTTATTCATTCATTATTTCCATATGTCCGAACCATCTTAATAATCCTTTCATTATTTTGTTCATAAAATAATAAATGTTTATTAATAAAATACGAACATTAAAAGCGTTATCTTTTTAATTCCAAGATTATGACAATGCATTAAAGTAGATATTTATTTGTAAAATAAATCAGTTGGATTGCTTATAATTTACCAGTTTGTTACTGCCTTTATTGCGCCAGTACGATTTAGGTATATAAGAGTTCTGATTTATGCTTAAAGTTAGTATTATAGGCGTAAGATGAGTCTAGAAATATAATCATTATTTTGAATTGATGACATTGCAGATTTGATGAGATATGTGATGTGATATTCCAAATACATACTTTGGATACAAATTAATCAAACCAGAATATCTTTCAAATATTTATTGGCAGAGACAGTATTTTTTCTCTTAAATTTGAATAAAAATTGTTGAAACACATTTTATAAATCGAATAAAATAATACTTATTGAAAGTTAAGGCATTAACACTGTGGAATTCCATAGTAATCTACTTTTGGAATAAAAAAATACATTGTTTAAACCATTTTTTAATAAAAAATATTAAAATACACGATATGTTTCAGAGGATACCTCCATCTTCAGGTGTAAAAATATAACAAAAACTAAACAATGAAAGACTAATAAAAAACTTAAAAATTAAAAATTAAATAAGTCTATTCGTTATAAGTAGGTACTCATAATTATTTTTTAACAGTAAAATAATAAATAACATTAAATAATAATAATACATGATGATAATATAATTTAGAAAAAACATATATTTGAAAAGATATAATTTATATAGAAATTAATAAATGATTAATTTGCATTTGGTTGGGAATGAGAGATTAAATGTAGACAAAGCATTTAAGGAGAAAATGTTTCTTTCGAATTTTTACTGTTAAAAAATAATTGTTAGTACCTACTTATAACAAATAGCCCAACTTAATTTTGAATTGTGAATTTTTGTATCGAATTTTAAATGCGTTTTTTATTAGTCTTTCATTGTTTAGTTTTTGTTATATTTTTACACCTGAAGATGGAGGTATCCTCTGAAACATGTGTATTTTAATTTTTTATTTATTAACCGTCGCGTTGCCATGTGGTAAATTGAGTTTCCACTGCCAATTTAAAGTTGATTTTCTTAAAACCTATGGACCCTTATATTATAAAAAAATTGTAATCCTCCATTGAAGTGTTCTCAATATTTCGTAATAAAAAAAAAAGCAAAAAATTACTTCCTTCATCCCAAAAAAAAAAATTTTCTAAGACTGCCCTCACCTTCATTCGTGTTAAGGTAGAATTTGTTTTGCTAATATTTACAACTTTATCAAAAGTGACAAATACTTACTCGCTGTTTTGAACGTATTATAAATTATATGTCTGGCCTTTTCAATAGATACGTAATAATAGAGACTGTGGATGAAAACGCAGCATGCAACTTAATAATATCAGAACTGTGAAAATATTAACACTTTACCAAAAGGGACAAATATTAATACGTACTCGTTGTCTTGAACGTACTATACATTTTGCCTAGGTGCCTTTATCATACGTAAAATCTCGTAGAGTTTCGCCCCGCCGGCCGCCGGCCGCAAGACAAGTATATACCCGTATGTCCAGTCGCCCGTATGCTATGACGCATTACATATCAGAAATCGCATGGTTCCAGAAAAAAATTAATAATGATATGTTTTTCAAATAATCCATGTATGTTATAGATATCGATCTATTCTAATGAAATTCCCTACAAGATGACATAAATTAAATTTTGATTCATCTAGTCATATGCTTGATATTTAGATAAAGTTAGCGGTAAACTGAACTTACCACATGGGAGCGAGCGTTTTGTTTTGAACGCGGTACGTTAAGGGTTAAAAAGTGGTTTAAACAATGTTTTTTTTTATTCCCAAAGTAGATTAAAAGAATACTTGTTTATTGCATTATGGTCCCTAAGTATTTAATAATAATTTCAATGTGATTGCGCAATCTGCAATTAAAATATATATTTATTGTTAAATACTTTCAACCAATATATACTTCAAATCTCAATTTCACTCTAAAAGGCGGGCCACACTGTGGATAAACATCGGTTGTATAGGACTTCTATTTCATTCTACGCCGGGTAAAATAATGCGAGGAAGAGAGATAAACGTACCATGTTTGGTTGTGCATGTTTGTTTGTTGCACATGGTACGTTTATCTCTCTTCCTCGCATTATTTTACCCGGCGTAGAATGAGATAGATAACTGTTTGAATAAACACGAATCCCTATGGATTTCACGTGTTTATGCGGTTTGTTTATCAGTGTGGCCCGCACTTAATTTATATTATTTCGCTTCTTTTGGAGATTCGAATAACATCGCGGATATTTGTATTTTGGATGCAGCAGCTCTTAACAAGGATGTTGTACGAGTACTGCAACCAAACCATTCTTAAAAGTTATTTAACCAGAATGTTTTTTTCTCCCGAAACTTCCATGTTCTTCGATTTCACTTCAGATAAACAATTGCAGCACTTTATATTTCTCGTTTCTCATAACGTACCTAAAGTATTCAACTTTCCTGAGCTAAAACTAACTAACTAACCATCACGCCGTCTCCCTGAATGGGTAAACAGAATGAATGGACTGCCACACTTTTCTTTCCTGGGATATTTCTCTCGCTTCCTCAACATTCATACATCGTGCCATGCACGCGCGTCGATTTCTCTGACTCCTCATATGGCCGACATTCAATATTTGATTTATTTGATCGTGCCACGTTTTCCTCGGTCTTCCTCTATTTCTGGTTCTATTTACATCGTTAAGATATATATATATTTTTTTCATTCATTCTTTCCATATGTCCAAACCATCTTAATGGTCTTTTCATTATTTTGTTCATAACACCATCATTCGCACCGCATGCACTTATTTATTTCGCATTCATTTCCTGTGTTTTATAGTCTTAATAATTTTTCTTTATTTCTTGATTCGCTGTAGTACTATGTTTCCTTTGTGGCTTTTTCTTTCCATGTTTATTAAATATTTGCGGTTCTTGCGTCAATGTTACACGCCTATAAATACATGTAAGTTTAATTTAAATTGTGAAGTTAATCTTTTTAAATATAAAAATATATTTACAAATATAAATATACAGAGATTATAAAAAAATAATAATGACCACGCTGTCTCCCCGAAGGAGTAGACCGAAAGAATTGATCGCCATACTGATCTTTCCTGACATACTTCTCTCGCTTCCTCAAAACTAATACATCAAGTCATGCATGCGCATCGAATTATTCTAACGTGACCGATATTTCATTGATTTAATCGTGCAAAGTTTTCCTCCAGCTACCGCAATTTAATGTTCTGTTTACATCGTTAACAAAAACTTTCTTTACCATTCATTATTTGTATACGCTTGAACCATCTTAAAACACTTTCATTCGCACTGCATTCACTTCCAATATATATATTTGCAATTCACACTCTTTCATATACAGATTTAATCAGGTGGTAGTCTACGGGATAGAATGTTTGGCTCCTGATCCAGGGGACTCGGGTTCAATTCATAACATGACCAGATCCCTTTTTTATAATATTGAGCTAGTTTTTGCTGATACAGAAGATTATAAAATAAATTCTAATATCATTGCTTTAAATCCTTGATGTTAGTCTTTAAAAAAAAGATAAACACATATTCGTCTCGGAGATCTCGTTTTTAATACATTCATTCTGCTTTCTTCCTTATTTTAATGCATAATAAAGCTCATTGTAAAAACTGTTATAAGGAAAACGCATGAAAATAATAAAAAAGTGGTATGCAAAAAAAAAAATAAACAACGAGAGGCATTACAATAGTTTTCCCAAAACAAACAGGTGAATTTTCATCTACAAGAATTTTTAATTAAAATAACCCACTGGGTAGTCCTGTTGAGATTTTGATTAAATTCCTGTAGAATAACGAGAATTTGGGTGATGAAACTTAGCTATCTAGTATATTTATTTTAGAAGAACTTTTTTTTCAAATAACGATAAAAAATGCCTTTTATGTCGATTTTTTATATATTACGTATTTGCAAGATTAGAATATTAATAATTTATTGAACAATATTATTTTCTTTGTAACACAATACTGTATTCGATTGTTTATTCCATTTGACAATTGATTCGTGAACAATGATACAAAATTCCAAATGAAATAATAAATACGAATGAAAAGATCTGATTTCTAGAAATGCTTAATGTTTTTAATTGAATTTTCTTAGTAGAAGTTCATTTTAAAGAATGAAAACAAAAAAAAATTGATACTAAATTTCTTTATTATTATGTATTTAGTGTGCTTCCACTTGTGTTTATGTTCGACCGATTTCAGCAGCTTGCTATCATCTTCTGGTACCTACATCAAAATTTATTTGGTTTATATAAAAAATGATAGTGGAGGGGGTTAATTTTTTTCCCCCTGATTCTAAATAATGTTATTAAGTTGTAGTTGAAATGATTCTATTGTATATATTGTAAATTTTGGGTTAGTTTGTTTACTATGTAATTAAAAAGCGATTACTAGGGTGGCTCATTCTTGGAATGATTCTATATAATGTTATTTTTGTGTTTGAGATAATTAAGTTTAAATATTTAAAATGTCTTGTGGCCCGGCTACTGCTGTCTTGAAATGACAACTTTCGCATTTATGAGAATGACATATTTCGCATTTCTGAGGCATTATCATTGTCAAATGACATTTGATAATATCATAAAAAGGGAAACATGTCAGACATAAAATTTAATTAAAACATCATGGTTATTTTTACTTTTGTTATAGCAGTTCTAAACTTGCGTTCTCTGAGATTTTCTAGCCAGGATTTTCTTCTACTCCCGACATTTCGTTTTTCGTTAATTTTAAAATGGATAATCAATTGTAGCACTTTGTATTTATCGTTTCAATCGAAGTATTCAAGTTCTTGCGTTTTATAATCGTGATTTATTTGTTTTTCTTCTTTCATTCGCTGTAGTACTTCCTCGTTCTTGAATCTTTTGGTCCATCTTTATTGTGAGTAAATTTTTGTTTATTAAAATTGAAATCAAACTTCTTGAAATATAACTTTTTGGATATTTATAACAGAGGACTTATTAGTAACCCAGGTAGTTTATTCAGTATATATACTCGTATATCAGCTTGGAACAATCTTCCTTCACACCTCAGATGCATAAATGATACGACAGATTTCATATCTAAGCTGAAAACCCATATTTTTCATATTTTATACCAAATTCAAAACATTGTTGTTATATTATACTTTCTAATCGAGCGCGAATATCAATCAGATGCAGCGTTCACATTCAAATTTAAAACACGTCTTAATGCGCCCTTGAGGTGATTACATCACAAAAATGGATCTTTAAAAGTTAGCATATTATTATTATTATATAAACGTCATTTTTTACAAATTTGTCATTTTTCATCTTCTTCATGTTGCAAAAATTTTCAATGAAATTTGCATTCGGAATGGTATTTTAGTACCAACCCTCATGTAGGGAAGTGAAGCATGGAATTGGAAAAGATGGATGAGAGCAGTATATATGCGGTAGAGATGAGATCCTTTAGACGTATATTTGATAAAATGATAAATGACTTAATGTAGAGCGGAAAACCGTATTATCTATAGAACTATGAAAAGGTCTTTGCGTTGGTTTGGACATTGGAACGCATGGATAAAGAAATGTGATGTTAACGATGTGAATGGAGTACGGAGTCCGGAAATCAGGGAAAACTTGTTATCACCAAATCAATTAAATTTTATAGGGCAGCCATGTCAAACGTTGGAATAATCGACGTGCGTGTATGACTCGCTGTATTAATGTGGAGGAAGTTAGAGATGTATGTAAGGTTAGAGTAGTGTGGCGGTCCATTCTCTCTGCCCCTTCGGGGAAACGGCCCAGTGGAATGTTGTTTTGTTGTTATTGTTGTTTCATTGTCTTCTTCTTCGACTAGTTGTAGACTTAGAGTCTGTTATTACACGATTCTCCTCCTATGATTTTGAACTCCAGCTATCTCTTCGTCACTTCAGGGGGTCTCCTTGGTGAACTCTCTTTGAAATATAATAACAAAATTCTTTAAAATTCATCGTAAAACCTATTTCAATGAAGAACTGAAAAATATTGTAAATAATTTCGCTGATAATTTCAATATTAACAAAATTAATTCATTTTCTTCTTCTTCTTCTCGTTTTAGACCTTTCGTCTGTTACTGTAATTTATGCTGGCCTTTCTTGGGATGTCGACTTCCAGCTATCCCTTCATCTATTTGGTGGTCTTCCAGGAGTCTGTTCAATCTGAATCTTCACAGCTTTTGGGGTATTTATAACGCCGAGGGCTTCTTCTGGAAGATCCATTCTCTGCACTTGCGCAGTGTCTGTGCTGCATTGTTTGCCCCATCTGACTTGCAGATTTCGCGGATAGCCGTATTCCTCAACCTATCTCGAAGAGTCCTTCCTGCTATTGTCTCGAGCATCCGCATCTCGCATCTATATATTGTATAAGTTCATGTTTTAAATTCGTCAATCTTAAATAATCATAAATCTAGCATGGATTGGGAACATATGCCGCGCCAGAGAGACGAGAGCAAATAAGACCGTGTATGCATCTAGGCCAACTGTAGTAAGACCTCTAGGAAGACCTAGACAGTGCCTAATAGATAATGTTTTGGCTGATCTTGCTAGGTTTGGGCGAATCGGACTGTTGGGAGCAAAAGGCGCAGGATCGAGGAGCTTGAAGGAAATTCATCAAGGACCCTTAAAGTCTTTAAGAGTTGTATGGCCATAAGACGTAAGTTATCTTAAATAATCGAAAATAAACATTAATATGTTGAGTAAGATACAGATATATAGAATTGTCTTAATTATAGGTCATGTAGCGGGGAGTGGCTGAGAGGCGTATGATTTGATAACCTTGTTGACGGCTTCTAGGAAGTCCTTCTCTGTGACCACCATCCTCCATGCCCGGATGGCAAACATAAATATATAAAAAATATCATTGTGTCAAAGGGTGTATTTGGTACAAAACAAATGTATGCAAATAGATTAATGAGTTAAATAGGTTAAGCAGCTTCCTCCTCACGAAGGGATGAAAAACTATTTAATCTTTGTTTTCTAATTACCCATCCCATTTATTCGGTAGAGGGTGGAAGGGGTAATACGCGCAATCAAGGAATCGGTAAACGAAGTACCTACTTAACAAAGTTTAAGGTTTTCGAAAATAAACATCGCTACTCGCAGGCTTCTCTTTACAACCAGGAACGATTTACGGTACGCGGCCATTTTGTTATAAGCTACATTAGTGGTGTGTTATTTTACTGCTAACCCCTTGAAATCGAAACCTGTGGGGGTGTAAAGCGGTCAAAATGTTTTGTTTCGTTTTAATTGTTTTATTATCGCCGGGGTTTAACCCCTTCATTGGTACGCAGCTCGTTACAAAACTACACCGATTTTACGGTTCTACATTTTGTCCAGAGTATAATACGTTATTTTAGTGTTAAAAAATATATGGTTCATGTGTCTTACAAAGTCATTGTGTTTAATAATTTTTTAAATAATGTGTCTATTAATTTTACAAAAATATTTTGATGGAAGCTCATATCAATTATTGCATAATATTAATACACTTGTAAATTTGTATTTACACCACTTGATTCTTTACGACAACTTACTGGTTTAACTCCCGTCAGAGCTTCGTCAGGCTTACAAAAGACAGCAGAGCGAAACCTTTTGGTTGTTGTAAACTTACAAGTGTATTAATATTATATTTAATAAAGTCACACATCAAATTAAGTGCTTTAGGCAAAATATTTAAGTTCATTTTAAATAATAATGAATTAAATAAAACGTTGTTTTATGAACCCCTTCCACATTTGTCTTAATTTCGACAGCGACCAGTTTCAATATCGAGCCTGGCGAAACTGGCTAGTGTCGAAATAAAGACAAAAATGTATATAGTTTTTAAAAAACATCGTTTTTTTTCAGAGAAAATTTTTAGAATAATTGATAATATCCGATAGAATAATAAAAACAGCAACAAAAAGAAAATCCGTTTTCTAAAGATCACAAAAAAATACAACAAGAATATGGTTTAGATTTTAAACAAAAATCCTTGACATCCTTTTAAACCTTAATATGTTTGAAAAGTTTTAGTACCTAGCAGTTCAGTACCAATTTGTAATAACAAAATAAAAATAAATTTCAATGCTATTACGAAACAGCTGTCGTGTAAAATAAAAATAAAATTGTAATACATAAAACATTTTTTAAATATGTTTGGTGTGTTTTTGGATAACACCATGTGATAACTCCTTCTCGACCGACGTTTCCGAGATCGTTGCAGTCTCCATCTTCAGGGTAATCATTACCCTGAAGATGTAGACTGCAAGGATCTCCGAAACGTCGGTCGAGAAGGAGTTATCACACGGTGTTACCCAAAAACACACCAAACATATTGCTGTCAACCGTGAAAATCTACGCAATAATTTTTTTAAATTTATCAGTTTGTAAAGTTAGTGTATCGTAGTGTTTCAGCCAAAACAATGGACTGTATATTTATTTAGTTTAAATATAAAGATTTTGAAATGTTTTCGCACACAGTTGTTTCGCCAACCTTTTTTTGCATCATCAGGTATTACAAAGAACTGAGCATTTTGTTATGAAGATGCCAATATCGGAATAAATCTACGATATTAAATATGAATATTTATATCTTTATTTTATTTTTATTTGTTTTATTTTTATTTATTATATTAATTTTTCAGCCTGCGGATAATCACTCCAAAACATATGCTTCTTCTATTTGCTTCCACGTCGCTCTTTCCTGAGATATCTGTATCCAGTTTCTTCCAGCGTGTCAGTCAACGTCATCTCTCTATCTTGTCGTGGTCTCCTGATACCTCTGTCGTGCTGTCATGGTCTCCATTAAATAAGGGAATTTGTTTTTTTTTGTTCTCTGGCAATATTATTATTTCATTACATGTAACGTTAAAGTAGGTACTCACTTTGATGGTTACATTTTTGATGCATTTTTTCAAGCATTGTAAAGTTAAATTATAATGTAAACGCAATTGTTTTAATGGTTGTGTCGGTTTTACGGAAATTATTATTTGTTTGTAAAAATATTTATATTTAAAAAAAATATTATATAATATTTGGGTAGTATGTTTACAAAATATAGGCGAGTGGAGAGCGATATTAAAAGAAGGGTTGGGCCAGGCAACAAAGTGAATGGTGCACTTAAAGTTGTCATCGCAAACAAAAACCTATCCAAATAAGCTAAAATGGCAGTGCACAATGGTGTTCTTGTACCGACCTGAATGTATGGTAACGAAGCATGGCAAAAACAACTGGCAAAAGAAGTATGAAAACAGAATAAATGCAGTAGAAACGAGATCTCTAAGACGATTGTATGATACTCTGTGTATGATAGAGGGTCGAATGAAAATATAAGAAGTGAATACGGTGCGAATGATGGTGTAATGAACAAAATAATGGTTTGGAAACACGGAAAGAATGAATTAAGAAAGAATGGTAAAAAAATTATATGTTAACGATATTAATGGAACTAGGAATAGAAGAAGATCGAGGAAAACGTGGCAAGATCAAATAAATCAAATATTGAATGTCGGCCATGTGAGGAATCGGAGAAATCAACGCGCGTGCATGACACGATGTATGAATGTTGAGGAATCGAGAGAAATATGTCAGGAAAGAAAAATGTGTGGCAGTCCATATTTTTTGCCCACCCCTTCGGGGAGACGGCGTGATGTTTAGTTAGTTAGTTAGTTTGATTTGGTCATGTCATGTTTTCCTTGGTCTTCTTCAATTCTTTACTCCATTCACATCGTATATATTTTTTAACAATTCTTCATACATCAATTTGTATCATATGAGCAAACCAACGCAGTGATCCTTTCATGATTTTGTTCATAATACTCTCGTTCACTCTACATTCCTTCCTTATATCAACATTTGAAACTCTGTCGTACATCTTTTTCACACATATATCTTAGGGATCTGTACCGCATTCAATCCGCTTTCATCCCTTTTTTGACAGTTCCATGCGTCGCTTTAATTCATAAGGGTTAGAACTAGAAATTCACTGTAAACGTCCATTTTTGCTTTCATTGATAAATAATTGTTTACAATAACAGTTTTTAAAGCTCCATTCACTTTGTTATCCGCACCAAAACTTTTTTATGACGTCACCGTCTGTTTGGCTATCCACTGTAAACATGCTACCTAAATATAATACACAAACTCAGATACCTGCTCTCTGATTCACAACATTACAAATTAAAATGTTATTTTTCCTTTAAAAACCATCGCCTTTGACTTTTCGACATTCATAATAAAATGGTTTACCATTTCATACCTCATACATTCTCGACACTTGGACTTGTAATTAAAAAAAAAAAGAAACAGTAACATAGTCAGCTTGACGGAAAGGGGTTATATTCAGATGCGGCACATCTGTCGGGATTAATTACAAGTTTTGGTAAACTTTTCTCGTAAGCAATCTTAATTATGTGAAAATCTAAACATAACTTTTACGGTGGCCTCTGCGTGAAAACGTCGAAAACTTACCCAATTTAGGGAAAGTCGGGTACGTAGTCTTTCTTTCCTATTATAACAAGATGAACACCTTTTGAAACCTAATTATTTTATTTATTTACATGAAAAATAAGTACGGACACGTCATAAATATCTCTTCTCTGGTTTCAATCCTGGGATTGGTTTGCAGCAATTTCCTCCATTATTCTCTTCCATTTTTCCCTGTCTTGTGCGACTCTTTTGAGATCTGCATATGATGAGCAGCGTACGTCCACCAACAGGTCCTCCAGGTACTCTCGGCGTGGGCGTCCCCTAGAGTTTGTCCCCTCGATCATACCCTCCATTATGGCATGCAAGAGACCTTCTTGACGTATTACATGGCCGATCCATTTTGCACGCCTTTCGGACAAGGTCCTGAGCAAGTGCCTTCCTCCTTCGATTCCTTGAAGAACTTCCTCATTCGTGATGTGGTCGTGTAAATTAGGGCAATTCAATTCCGAAAATACACAATATTTAAAGAATGGAATAATGTTTTTTTTTTTTTTTAATTATATACTTTGTATATATAACACTATTAAAATTACATATCTGACATGTTTCTGATAACCAGTCCTTCTTAAGTGATACATTATATAAAGATACAATTTTTAAAGGCGGTCACATTCCAAGTCGGAATAATCGACGTGCGTGTGTGGTACGATGTGTGAATGTAGAGGAGTCCCGAGAGGTATGCCAGGACAGAGTACTATGGCGATCCATCCTCTCTGCTTACCCCTTTGGGGAAATGGCGTGATGGTTAGTAAGTTAGTTAGTTAGTTTATAAAATTATTTACAAATATGATCAATTTTGACAGATGTTATCTGTTTAACATCCGTCAAAATTGATCATATTTGTAATACTTTAATTATGTATCACTGAAGAAGTACTAGTTGTCTGAAACATGTCTGATATGCAATTTTGTGATATTGTGATATGTGTTCTGATATGTAACACTATCATGTTGTATATACAAAGTATATAAACTAATATAGAAGAAATAGAATCATAAATGCAAATGTTTTTATTTTATTATTATTATTATTTTAATTTATGATAAACTTAAGGCGTTAATACTGTGGAATTCCATAACGACGAATTTTTATAAATTAAAACACCGTTTTTTACACTTTTGAGTTTATTTTTCTTGACATGTTTCGAAGGCTTACACCTTCATCATCGGGAGAATATCGTTATTCCGATGATGAAGGTATAAGCCTTCGAAACATGTCGAGAAAAATAAACTCAAAAGTGGAAAAAAAACAGTGTTTTAATTCATAAAAATTCGTCATGCAAATATTTTAGAACAGAATTTACAATGGTTAAGAAAACGCTTTGATACGACCAAATTGATATTAATATTGTTGAAGAATTAAAAATATATACATATATCGGTTGTATCATGCATTATTTGATTAGTAGCTGGCCCCATCAGCTTGGAATAATCCACCTTCATACCATAGGTGCATAAATTATCCAACAGATTTCAGATATTAGCTGAAAACTTTTATTTTTTAATATTTCATACCATGGTATTTTCTAACCGATCACAAATATCGGATAAAGCGTTATTTTTTAGATTAAAACATGTATCAATGCCCCCTTGGGGTGATTACATAACTAATATGCTTCAAAATATGGCATATTGTTATTTTGATTCTTGAATATTCCATTATTTATTATAAAATGCATTTTGCCGACATTTTCTAGGTGTAAACGACAGCATCTGACCTGCAATGCTTTACGAAGCTGAGTGTTGCGCCGTTAAAAAGCTTGACGAGCGGAAGCTCCACGTGACCGAAATGAATATTCTCAGAAGAGATGGAGGCATCACCAGATTGGGAAAAGTCCGCAACGAGCACATCCTGAGTGGCTTTAAGGTTGCTTCTTTAATTTTATATATGAAGTTTATGAAACACGATCTTGCACCCTGGTTTAATCTCAAAATATATTTAAAACATGGTTACGTAATGTCACTCTGGTTGTGGACAAGTGCATTGTTATAGTTAAATGATAATGCATGTCTCGTTCTATTTTTGATTTATAATTTTATTTTTTACAAAACAAATGTAATATTTTGATTAAATCAAATATAATAATTTCTTTACCAAAGAGTTACCGAAACCTACAATTTTGAGAGATTTTTTATAATCAAATTAAAAGAAGTAAAATTTTTGAGGATTTAAACAAGTTAAATAATTTGATTAATTGTAAGTTTCGATAACTCTTTGGTAAAGAAAATATTATTTTTGATTTAATCAAAATATTACATTTGTATTATAAAATTAAAATTATAAATCCAAAATAGGTACTTGAATTTTTTTTTAAATAATTTTAAGAATTATAAACGCATACTACCGCTTTTTTTTGGAATTTTTATACACGTATTTCACCCTTGTTTAGTGAAAAATGAGTATACAATACCTCATAATACAATATTTACAATTACAGAAAATATGCAATTTCTTACTATAGAGTTTTAGTTAATTGTTCAATAAATAACTAAATATGATTCGTCTAAGCTTTCAGATATCTTAAATATTTATAATTAAAATACGTTTAATGAAAATTACGGAATAGCAAAGAAATAAATAAATAAAGATACAATGTTCGGTAAGAATTAAAAATGTATAAAGTGGATAATGATTTTATTATTTAAAATACAGAATCATACATTTTTCTATTTAAGTCATGACGTCAAAGTCACTTCGACTTTTCGAATGTCTTTAAAATTCCTTTGCGAAAATATGACTTCGTGCCAGTGAATTCTTCCAGGCACTCAATTCACGAACGAAGAAAATCGCTTTCGGAACAAGAATAAAACTGCAATAAATCTGCCAAAACCGTGGCGAAAATCTTTCCATTTGAGGAGCTTGGCGTCAGATGGAAATTTCGTTTTTCTCTGCCATATTTCATAACATACCAATGACGAAAAATGTGTTTCTGTGGTTCACTTTAGTCAAAATATATTATGTATAACTTCATACAGTTATATTCTGAATCCACAGAATATAATTTGCTATATGACTTGATAACACAGTTACAAATTGTATTCTAATTTTATTTTGGTTAATTTGGTTAGTTATCCCGATGATGAAAGTATAATTATTTAAATAGTCCATTGTTTTGGCCGAAACACTATGATACTTTAACATTTTATAAATGTTAATGAAAAAACTTTGTTTTTATATCACAATTGTATTTATTTAACGACAGCTGTTTCATCAATCAATGCTGCATCATCAGGTGTTACAATAATTTTTCAAAATAAAATGACAAATGTTACAATAATATTTATGAAACAGCTGTCGTAAAATCAATACAATTGTGATATAAAAACAAAGTTTTTTCATTAACAGGTTAAATTATTTCTATATTTTAAGCATTACAATAAATAAATATAATTTATGTTATAATTACAATGTTTTATTTATACATTTATCACAACTGTGAAGTTTCACAATATAAAATCTATGAGCATAACGGAGGTGTTATCTTTCTTGCCTTTGGACATGACCCACACATAAGACCTTTCTACCCTTCACATTCGACAACAGCTCTCTATTGGCTTTATTGGCTCCGGCTCTTATCTCTATCGTTGAACAATATTTTTTTCTTTGGAAAACACTTTATTTAAAATAAGATGTAAACACACATACAATTCGGGACACAGAAACCCTTCATCAGTGTCAATATTTAACTGCATTAATGAAGGGCTTCTGTGTCCCGAAACATGTTAGAATTAAAATTTTATTTTTAATTTATTTTTAATTTATATTTTTATAACTAACTAACTAACTTACCATCACGCCGTCTACCCGAAGGGGAAAGGCAGAAATAATAGACTGCCACAGTTTTCTTTCCTGACATATTTCTCCCCACATGGCTGACATTCAATATTTAATTTATTTGATCGTGCCACGTTTTCCTCAGTCTTCCTCTATTTCTGGTTCCATTTACATCGTTAGCATATATTTTTTTTACTATTCTTTATTCATTCATTCTTTCCATATGTCCAAACCATCTTAATGATCCTTTCATTATTTTGTTCATAACACCATCATTTATGTTTTTTTATGATTGTATAATATTTATGTTTTTATTCTGATTTCAAATTCATTCAGTCAGTTTTTTTTTTGTTTCATATATACGGATAAAATACAAAGTTCTAATTTTTCATTTATTTTAAAAATATCCATCGTAGTTTTTAAATACGTACACCTAACCTAACGTGACATGATTTATGATCTTACATATGCCTTACTATTATTTTAATATTACTTAACCGACTGAATCTCACCGGTCACGCCTTGTCCAGATTTTGACTTCCGACGTGTCCCGTCAATTACGGGTTTACTCTACTGTACAAATTACAATGAATCAAATAAACGGAGGAAGGTGATATAAAACAAGTTAATTTTTTTAAATAGTGATTTCAATTTGTAAACATAATATAAGAAAGGAAAAAGTCGGATGTCGTCAAGAAATAAATAGTACGAGAATATTTTGAATACATGAGAGCGAGAGAGGAATTTTTTTTTATGTATACAACAGATCGTTTAAACCCAATTACTGTATACAATTTTTTTTTTTTGCTATTATATTGATTCTCGTGACATGTGATAGGTAGCCAATCTATTGCCATTTTATTGTCACGTGATTTCTACACCAGACCAAAGACATTGTGACAATCACACTGCCATCGCCAGGAATCAAACCCGGGACCTTCGATATGGAAGTCAGAGCTCTTACCACTCTGCCACGAAGGTCGTCAACCTCCCCAAAAGAAATTCGAAATGCACACGATGCGAATGCCCGAGAAAGTTTCTAGATTATTTTGAATTTCCTTACGATTATTGTTGCTGACATTAGTGTAGAAAACAATAGGATGAAAAGTTGATGTTGTTGATTGTGTAATTTTAAATAATTTTAATTTTCAATTATGTCATTATTTTTTTAATGCAACGAATTTGTGAAAAACTATAGTTAGGTGCAGGATTGAACCATGACGACATCCATATCTGAAGCTAGACTTTCTGTTTCATATATTAGCACCAAATTTTTAGGAAGAGTTATTTTCAATCAACTGTATTTATAACAAAAATACAGCAATTGTGCTTTCTTACCCTTAACGAACGGAAGTCACTTCTGTCGTGACAAAAGACTTTTTTCGCTGCAGTCGTACGGCACATATGAGGTGACATGATGAATCATGTAGAATCTTGTTGTCTGTGGAATCTGCGCGTAATTACTTTGTCAGTTGAATATTACTAAGAGAGCGATTAACAAACACAATGCCATTTTAAAATTAAATATTGATATAATATTATATAAAAAAGATACAAAAGCAAGCGTTTGATAAGGGTAAATACCTCTGGAATAAAAATCCTATGAAAATATTTTGATTTCAATATTTTATTTCTGTATTTTCAGGTAAGAAGCAAACACCACCGTCAATTATTTAAACCCGCAAATCAGCTGCACTCCAAGGTATGTGAACATATATGTTTATTTATTTTGGAACCTAAAAATTACTGATATTTTTGTGAATGTATACTTATACTTGTATACGAAATCCTGGATTTTCACCAAAGGGTGGTTAATTCAAATTTAATTGTATCTCAATCGAGAGGAAGAAGTGGGTGGATTATATAGGTTAATCTTGAAAAGACTCACAAGTGTAATCGAATCTACATAAATGGCCAATTAAAAGTGAAACGTGAAGATAGATATGTATTTGAAGTATATATACAGCTTCCAAAATTTGTCATGCATGATCATAATAACAAAGGTGGAATAAAGCGTGCGCTTAACCCAACCAATGACAAGTCATAAGTCCTTTAAACACCTTGATCATCCATATTCAGTTTCCAGTTTGCGTCTTCGTCTCTATTGAGATACAATTAAATAAAAATTACTGATTAGTATATAAAAAAACGATTATTAGAAGAAACGTGTATACAGAAAGTTTAAATTAATATTCAAAAATATAGATTTAGTTTCATCTTCTTCTTCTTCTTCTTCCTCAGCCTATTCGTGTCCACTCCTGGACAAAGGCCTCCACCAATCGCTACCATGTCACTCTGTCCTGTGCAGACTGCATCCAGGTTATTCCGACGTGTCTGTTTAGATCATCCTTCCGACGTAGTTGCGGTCGCTCCACACTTCTCTTTGCCGTCTACGGTCTCCAAGTCAGCAGTCTTCTTGTCCACTTTTTGTCTGAGCTTCTGGCTACGAGACCTGCCCATTGCCATTTTAGAGTCGCTACCCGGTGGATGATTTCAGTGACTTTTGTTTTTTCTCTCACCGTGTCGTTTCTGACTCTATCTCTCTTATTTCTAACATGGCTCTTTCCATGGCTCTTTGGGTCACTCGTAGTTTCTCGGCACTTTGTTTGGATAATATAACAGTTTAGTTTACATCATTAAATAAACAATGAATATGACTAAAATACATGATAAATATTCTATTAAACGGATGTTACAATTTATAACATTGCTTTACATATGGTTTGAAATCATTTTTCATGCAATATATTTCAAGGTATTATATATTTTAATATTATTTTAAAATAAGGTCTTGTATTTTGTCATTTCCTTCTTATATTTACATCGCTGATAAATTGCTATCTTGACGGATGCCGGATGGAGGGATTGGTACGTCCGTCATACAATTTCCTCGCCCGCGCGTAATTTGCGAATTTGATGCGATTATTTTTAAACCACTAAAATGTGAACACTCCTTTAGAGAAAATTCCAGAAGAAGATATAATATTTAGTGTATATAAATAAATCGTGCCACATCTTACGGTGAGATTTTATCATTTTTGAAGTTCATTCAATTAAAAAAAACTTTATAATTTGTATTAGTTTTAAGTCCACATGGGTTGGTTTATAGCTTTGGCCAGTTTCGGCAAGTCGCTGCCTTCTCCTGCTGTTAGAATATGGCAATAAGATGGCGAAACCAGCCATAAACCTAAGTGTTATTTAACTAAATATATGAGAATATTATTTGCAAACCCGGGAAACTCCACCAACAATCAAAAGTGAGATATGAATTGGGTCTTATTCATAAAACATTTGCACCCAATTTTTTTTGATTTTCAGTTTCAAATTCGGCTTCATTCTGAAGAATTTCACTATTAAAATATAGGGTTTGTTGCAAACATGGCAACCTCCACTTGAGTGTTGCAAAGCTGGCAAACTCCAAAATGAAATAAATTATTTGACTTTAATTATCAACATAATGATGATTATTTCATGGCTGATTACTTTTAAAATACTAACTGGTTGAGATGAAAAAAATAAATATCGTAAAAAAGCGCATTTTATTAGCGTATCAGTTTTTAACGATTTTCTCAAAACATCTAATGATGGAGTTTGCCAGGTTTATAAATAATACCCTCATTTATGACTTCCACCACGAAATTTCAATTAACAACGTTTCGTAAATATACAAAATAAATAAAACGTTTTGTATTTAACCACAGTATGGTTATTATAATTGATGCCATTTAATAATTAATACGAATAAAAACGTCAGTTTTCTAAGAGTTTTATTATATTCTAAGGCATTATCAAATGTGATACATTCGATATTGCCTGATAATCAACATTAGATAATGCCTAAGAAGGACGAAACATGTCATTCCCATAAAATATAATTAAATTCTTAGAAAACTGACGTTTTCATTCGAATTAATTATTTAATATGGTGTTTTACATCATTGTTCAAGAAACAATAAATATGATGGTATTTAGTTTCGCTTGGACCCAAGCTTCACCAGGGCAGTATAACAATTGTTGTTATACTGCCACGATGAAGCTTGGGTCCAAGCAAACTAGTTAGCATCAATAATAATAACCATACCGTGGTTAATACAAAGTTATTTTTTATTTATTATATATTTTTAAAATGTCTAACCACAAAGTGAGTGCTTCATATGAAAAATTATATTGTATTTTCGACATATTTCGGCAGTTCGCTGCCATCCTCCGGTTTGCACAAAAAAAATCTAATTTTAAATACCCATTATCTTCAATAAACTTTTATCAATAAATTTTAGTTAACAAAATCAGTTTATTTAAATTATTATAAAACACGAACTCAAGTCGACTCAAGTCAAGGAAGGCCAAGGAAGACATGGCATGACCAAATTAATCATTTAATGAAAGGTGGCCATGTTCGAAGTAGGAACAATCGCCGTTTCTCCGGAGGTGTAGGCTGATAGGATGGACCGCCATCCTGTTCTGTCCTCAGATACCTCTTTAGACTCCTCTACATTCATACATCGTAACATGCACGCTCGTCAATTTTTCGACTTCGAACGTGGCTGCTTTTCTGTATTTCATTAATTTGGCCATGCCGTGCTTTTCTTGGTCTTTCGCGGCTTCTCTTTCCACTCACACTGCTTATATACAACATTTTAACCATTCTTCTTTCGTCCATTGATTTCTTATGTTCAAACCCTTTCGGGGTTTAATTTTACTTATGATGCAATCATCTGTCTCCCATATTTTATTTCCTATTTTGTCGTTTGGTATTCTATCAGATATGGTTTTCCCGCACAGTTATCTCATTCTACGCATTCTCACAGCACTCTCAGTGATCTCAATTATATGGCATTTATCCTAATTTCATAATTTTTTTGACAGCTCCAAGCTTTACTTCCATGCATAAAAGTTTGCACTAGAACTTCATAAATGAATACGTATTCTATTAAATCCCACGTGATGTAAGTTTTTTTAATTTGTGTTATGTTTAATTAGAAAATATTTCACGAAGTGTGGATAATTAAGTTGCATACACTTTTGCGATTAAAAAAGCTTTATTTCTGAGCATTACGTAGAATAGGGTGTGAGCAATCAACTTAATACTTGCAGGAAAAAATCCAACGTGATAGGTGGCTTTTCATTACCGTCACACCTTTGAAATCTCATTTGCTTAATCCACACCCACGCTGTGATAGAGTGATGGTCACGTGTTTGTTAATCAGTAGATTAAGTGCCAGAAAATTACCTCATTTTAGAAAATAGAGTTTTATTTACTTTAGAAATAAAAAAAACTTCGTTTTAATCCACTATTCAATAAAAAAATATAAAAAAACGACATGTTTTGGAGGGTACCTCTATCTTCAAAAAAGTGGCGTATATAAAATTAAATGTAAAGATTGTGATGATTTATCTAGGCCAAACAGGATGAAATTTTAAAACACGTATCAATGAACAGAAACTTTCTAAATTACAATTTTTCGAAATAATATTTTCATCTTGTATTATTATTATTATTATTTATTATTTCTTACTGTTATAAAATAATTGTTAGTACCTACTTATAACAAATAGCCCAGGTTAATATTTTAATTTGAATTATTTTATCGAATTTTATTAGTCTTTCTTTGGTTAGTTTTTGTTATATTTTTACACCTGAAGATGGAGGTATCCTCCGGAACATGTGGTGTTGTTTAATATGTTTTATTAAATAGTGGATTAAAACAAAGTTTTTTAATTTCCAAAGTATATTACTATGGAATTCCATGGTGTTAGTGTTCCATATATACACATTTAAACATTTTTTTAAATTACGAGCTAAGCCGTCTCTCCAAAGGGGTGACCAAAAATAATGGACTACCACACTATTCTTTCCTGACATACTTCTCTCGGTTCCTCAATATTCATAATTCGTGTCAAGCGTATACAATCGATTATTTCGTCTCCCACATTTAATATTTGATGAATTTGATCGCCTTATGTCTTCGTTGGTCTTTCTCTATATCTTGTTCTATTTCATATAGTAAACATATTCTTCGTCAGCTTGTCTCCATCCACTGTTGGTGTTCTCCAGGACCTTCCCGCTGTCCGCACAATATCATCCCTCTACCTGGTAGGCTATCTCCAGACACTTCTTCGGCCCAACCTTGGCCTTCATTGAGTAACCCTCTGGCTCCATCTTCCAAACACTTCATCCTTACACGTCTTAGGGATCTCATCTCTGCCGCATTTATTATGCTCTCATTTTATAGTCATTATATAATTATATATGTATGGTGACTATTATGAATGAGGTATGCATACGAAATGATCTGATGATGAATGTTTATAAATTCAAGGTTTTTGATAAAGAAGAAGTCGTGACAGTCTGCAACATTAGCGTGAATGGTGAAAATTTGGAGCAAGTAGATGAGTTCGTGTATTTAGGTAGTATGTTTATAAAAGATAGGCGAGTAGAAAGGGATATTGAAAGAAGAGTTGGGGCAGGCAACAAAGCGAATGGTCCACTTAATGTTGTCATCGGAAACAAAAACCTATCCAAAATAGCCAGAATGGCAGTGTACAATGGTGTTCTTTTACCGACCCTTATGTATGAAGAAAGAAGGATGAAAGTAGAATAAATGCAGTAGAAATGAGATATTTAAGACAAATGAGGGATACTCAGTGCATGATAGAGTGTCGAATGAAAATGTAATAATTGATTGCGGTGCGAATGATGGTGTTAAAATAATGAAAGGTTCATAAGATGGTTTGGACATATGGAATGAATGAATGAATAAATAAAGTTAAAAAAATTATATCTTAACGATGTAAATGGAACAATAAAAATAGCGGAAGACCGAGGAAAACGTGGCACGATCAAATAAATCAAAAATTGAATGTCGGCCATGTGAGAAGTCTGAAAAATTGACGAGCGTGCATGACACGATGTATGAATGTTGAGGAAGTAAGGGAAATATGGCAGAAACGAAAAGTATGGCAGTCCATTCTTTCTGCCTACCCCTTCGGGGAGACGGCGTGATGGTTAGTTACTTAGTTGGTTTATATTATTATACAAAAAATACACGTACCTACAATTATATTTTTTTATACAAAATGCACACAAAATTATGTGAATTCTTCCCTAAAGCAAGTAATGAATGTAAAAAACGAGTGTCAAAATGCATAAATAGATGTCGCATTCGTAAAATCCTGAAATTGCTTTCCTGAAATTCTAGATGCAGTGCAGTGCAGTCACTAATTAGTTGCATTTTGTGCCACGCTGGCTTCAGCTCAGTTTGAATGCAGCACACGTAATAATAATTAAAGTGAGATTAACCCTGATGTCTATGTTTAGGTACCCTGGTACCCCGTGTTGTTTTTAATATGACTTATTTTTCTTTTCGGCGCTATATCATGGCAATCATTGCTATATTCCAGATATTTATAATTTCCCCCAGCCCTGTTCCACCCAGTTCGCTAATATTTTCGTTGATCTGCCTCTTAAGGTAGATTTATTGTTACCTTGGTCCCTCATGATTTGTAAATATGTATATACTTACTTATATTAACGTCCCGCATGGACGAAGAACAGGCCAAGGGATTGAAAGAGCGAAGCTGACGAAAGGCGTCGTAATGCCTATAACAGCTTCAGGTACGATGTAGGAATCCTCTATTTTCTATGTCCTAGGGTATAGTAGTTCTTGGTCTCATTTATTAATATGACACACAATTTTATTATTTGACCACTTATTACTTATTTCTAGTCAAAATATCACAATTTGGTCAAAATATCATGGATAGAGAAATTAAAGTTAATTAAGTATAGTAAATAAGTAATGAAAGGATCATTGAGATGGTTTATACACATAAAAAATAATGATTGAAGAAAGAATGGTAAAAAAAATATATGTAAACGATGTAAATGGAACCAGAAATAGAGGAAGACCGAGGAAACCGTGGCACTATCAAATAAATCAAATATTGGATTTCTGCCATGTGAGAAGTCAGAGAAATTCGCACGCGCGCATGACACGATGTATGAATGTTGAGAAAGCGAGAGAAATATGTCAGGAAAAAAAAGTGTGGCAGTCCATTTTTTCTGCCTACCTCTTCGGAGAGACGGCGTGATGGTTAGTTAGTTAGTAAGTTAAGTATAGGTTATGGCGTGATCGGACTACAGAGTCAAAAAAGATCGTAAAAAATATGGCATGACCAAATTAATCAAATATTAAAGATCGGCAATGTTAGAAGTCATAAGTATCGACGTTTGTGTATGACTCGCTGTGTAAATGTAAATTAAATAAAGAGTTTTTTCACATGAAGTGTTGTGGTGGTCTATTCTATCTGGGAAACGTTTGGGGTTCTTTTTTGTTTTGTTTGTTCATATTATAAATTTATTTAATTGTAGTTTACTTTATATACCAAATATTCGACAAAGACAATATAAAATTTTCCATAGTATTTATATAACAGAAAATATACAATTCCTATTGTCTGTGTTTCTGTACATGGTTTTGTTTTAGATTTCATTTTAATGTTGTTGATTCAACAAAGTTTATACTTCACGAAGATATTTAAAAATCTATATTTAGTAAATTAAAAGCGAATCTTTAGAATATTGTTTAAAATTGTAAAACAAAATATGTATTTTTATGCATAGTAATCTGAAAATATAAACTTATATGTTACCCCTAATTTTGCACAAATATCCGTACAAAGATCTAGAAAAATAATTGATTTTAAAGATTAATTGTATCTCAATAGAGACGAAGATGCAAACTGGAAACTGACTATGGTGATCTAGGCGTTTACAGGACTTATGACCTGTCATTGGTTGGGTTAAGCGCACGCTTTATGTAATACAACATATCCCATTCCGCCCTTCTTACGACCACCTTGTCTGACAAATGATGTATATATGCTACAATGTAACATTGCACTTCATATTTTTTAATTCAATCTACACTTGCGCCATCTATTAACATTGGATTAAGCATTAAGCAGAAGATATTTATTAACGCAATGTGAAAGGCTACCGCCATTAACGTATTGCTAGATAACGCCTGGAGATGTCTTTCCAAATGTTGTAAATAATTAATTAGTAGCCAGGTACTATTTATAAACCTCGCGCACTCTATGGTTAAAGGGCTGTTAATTGCGGTGAAGAAGAAAACCACGCTAATTGTCACGTTGAACGAAATGAAATGCAGAATGATGTCACATAACTTGCATTTCCAGGCGTTTGCTACGTTTTCAACACTTAATTGCCCATGTGATGCAATTCATTAAAAAATGCAGTTGCAGCATATGTATTACATAGCTCTTTCATTTTATGTTAACAATTTACTAATTGTAAATGGTAAAACTTGAACTATTAAAATTCATTATTATAAACAACCTACTGAGCCATATTCTTCCTCAGCTTATTCCCGTCCACTCCTGGATAAAGGCCTTTTCCATTCGCTTCCATGTCACTCTGTATTGTGCAAACTGCATCCAGGTTATTCCGACATGTCTGTTCAGATCATTCTTCTACCATAGTTGCGGTCGCCCTGCACTTATCTTTGCCGTCCACGGTTTCCATGTCTCTGAGTCAAGTCTTCTCGTCCATTTTTCGTCCGAGTTTCTGGCTACATGACCTGCCCTTTGCCATTAAAGAGTCGCCACCCGGTGGATGATGTCAGTGACCTTTGTTTTTTCTCTCAGCGTATCGTTTCTGACTCTGTCTCTTAGGCTTATTCCTAACACGGCTCTTTCCATGGCTATTTGGGTCACTCGCAGTTTCTCTGCACTTTGTTTGGACAGTAATTTTAATTACCTTAATTAACGTAATCAACTCAAAATGCGCTTGATTCTTGGTACATATGATAATATCTTAGCAAGGTGAAACGTGTCATTTCCATAAAAAAATTATAAAATTTCTAGATAATAGACGTTTTCAATCGTATTAATTATTTAAAATGGAGTTTCATACAGTTACAAGTACTTAGACTCTAGACTCCTTTAGAAATTTATGTCATTATGGTAAGATACGAATAGTTAATTTATGTCAAAGTATTAAGATAAGGACAATTTATTTATTTTAAAGTGGAAGATATGAATAGCTTATTTATGTCATATTGGTAAGATTCGAAAAGTTAATTTATGTCAAAGTGGTAGGACACGAACAATTCATTTAAGGCAAAGTGGTAAGACATGAATAGTTAATTGAGGCTGGACATAACGTAGGTGTAACAATTCAAAAACAAGATCTCAATTGGTGTTAAAGATAAAGGCAAATAACTATGCAAAGGTAGAAAGTGATTGTATAATATTGTGTAGTTCAAACGTCACCCTAAAGTTGCTACCGGTGGTACAAGATGTACCAATAGACAGTTTTTTTTGCTTTTTATTTGTTTTATGTTTAAACCACTAAGCACCTTAGTAATTACCAGCCTACAACTTATGTCAAAGTGGTAAATATGAATAGCTTATTTATGTCAAAGAGGTAAGATACGAATAGCATTTTTTTGACCCTCTGTTATTTCCATTTCAAATTAAAAATATTAATTTGACGCGCGACTTAACGTATCCCAAAGGGGGCTTGAATTTGATTTCTTTCATGGGTGGAATTCTGGCTTTCTTTTGTTTTTTTCTCTTTTTGTCCTGTTTTCTCTTATCTTTTATTGACATACTTTCACCCTTAATGGACAGAGTATCAAGTGACTTGACGGACCTTACCCTATTCACACGAAAAGAACGAAAGGACACCCCAAAAGGGATTGGAATATAGTGGACAGCTTTTTTCTGGAGTTTTATCTCAAATGAAAACAAAGAAATAGGAACCTTTGTAAACTTCCAAATTTAACGTTAAAATCCTAAGAATTGATTTATCTTAAAATATAATATAAGTTGGTGAATATATTGATAATAATTTGTCTTTTTCTTTTTTTTGTACTTTGTATATATAACACTATTAAAATTACATATCAGATATGTTTCGGAAAACCACAATCAGTAATTCATATTTAAAAGAAACATATTTAAAATATTATAAAATTGTTTACAAATATGATCAATTTTGATCAATGAAGAAGGACTGGTTGTTCGAAATATGTCGGATATGTAATTTTAATAGGGTTGTGTGTACAAAGTATATAAAAAAATAAAAAGACATATAAAACATCCACATCACTAAGTATGGAGAACATAGAAGATATAAGGATATTTGTTTAGAATGATAATAGTAGTAAGTTATGTAAAAACTAACTCAATAACCATCACGCCGTCTTGCCGAAGTTAGGCAAAAATAATGAACTACCACACTGTTCTTTCCTGACAAACTTTTTTCACTTCTTCAACATTCATAAATCGTATCATGCACGCACGTGTAATTACTTATTTTATAATATTTTATTCAATGAATAAATACGATTTTTCCACTTTTTTAATTATTATTTTTCTCCACGTGTTTCGAAGGCTTTATACCTTCATCATCAGGAGAAAGATATAAACGTAAAATTTTAGTTAAGTTATACTTAGTACGAAGATATTACTTGGTGGTTTGACATATTTAAAAATAAAATTAAACATTTTTCCATGAAATATTTTTCTTTTGGTGCCGTGTTAGGTCCTTCCAACGATGGAGATCACATCAGAAAAGGCATCTCTCTCCAACGCCACTTGAAATAGGTTCTAACTCTGGTCATTCCTGTCCATCCAGGACAACTGCCTTTTACCAACTACCCGACGTCTTTCTATTTTGCCCTCACTAAGTATAAACAACTTTATTTGAATAAGTACCGCCAACTGGTTTCACTCTGTAGTGAGCTTTCTTATGGTTATATCTAAACTGGAAGAAGCTCGCTACAGAGTGGAACCGGTTGGTCCTACTTACTCAAATAAAGTGGTTAATACTTGGTGAAAAAGTTTTTAATTTCATTTTTTTGTATATATCGTTTTTATATACCGGCTTCGGAACATAAAGGAATGGATAGGAATGATCAGAGTTAGAACCTGTTTCAGGCGTAGGAGAGAGATGCCTATTCTGCAGTGATCGGCATCGTTGGAGGAACCTGACAAAGCAGCGGAAGATGAAGAATACTATGTGAAAAAGCAATTTTATTTTTAAATATGTCAAACCACGAAGCATGGAATTGACAGAAGAAGGATGAGAGCAGAATAAATGTGGTAGAGATGAGGTTCCTAAGATGTATGTGTGGTAGAAAGAGAAATGTAGAGCGGAAAAAGATATTATGAACAAAATTATGAAAGGATCGCTGCGTTGGTTCGGACATATGGAGCGCATGAATAGAGAAATAATGGTTAAGAAAGTATACGTTAATGATGCAAATGGAGTACGGAGTCGAGGCAGACCGAGGAAAACATGATCAAATTAATCAAATTTTAAAGGTTGGCCATGTTAGAAGTCGGAAGAATCGACGTGCGTGTATGACTCGCTGTATGAATGTGGAGGAAGCTAAAGAGGTATGCCAGGATAGAGTAGTGTGGCGGTCCATTCTCTCTGCCTACCCCTACGGAGAAACGGCATGATGGTTTGTTGTTCCTGTTGTTGTATTTACCATATATATCGATATTTTTGTCAACTTAATGTCATCGCCGGGAATCGAACACGTTGTAGCTGTGGCAGTCATAGCTTTTGCCACTTTGCCATGAAGGTCGCCATCTTTGATGCTCCATCCAACGATTCAAAATAAATAACATATTTTCATTGAAAATGATAAATAACAATTTCGTTAAAAATATTTCGATTTTGTTATTTGCATCAATGAAAATTTCCACTCAAGCACGAAGCGGAATATTTAATTCAAGATTCGATCTTAAAGGCTTCATGATGGCAGATTTGGAAATGCGTGCACAAAAATTACCCCAAGGGGATTACTCAAGGAAACAGGATAACAAATTTGTGCTTGTTCCCGAACACTCACGCCTTTGAATAAAGCCCTATTTGGGTGTAATTAATTTTGAGTACGGGAAGGTACCATTGATTTATCTTCTCCCCTAGAAGAATTCGTTTAGGGATGTCCCTAACATATTAACAACCGGTTGGTAAGAGTTTTCTTTTCTTAACGAAAATAAAAAATAATAATAAAATAGGGGAACACGGGTAGAAGTGAGCCACGGGGAGGAGTGAACCATTTACCATATTACTGTGAAACACGATTCGAAACATGTTCAAACTTGACCAACGTGTCGCATACTCGTGCTCGTCCAGCACATCCAATTGCCGCCTGAATCTCGTCACGGGTTCACGTGCTGACAGTATCGCTCGCACTTTTCGACGCTAAAGTAAAATTTACGAACTTTTTATGAAGGGTTTGACACCTTGCTGTTTAGTTCTAAACAACGGAAAGTGACTCAAAAGTAAGTACTAATTTATATAGTACCTAGAACTGTTTGTTTGTGGTGCATATTACACATATATATTTTTTTGGAAATTATTTAACTTATTTTGGGTGCTGGGGAGGACTGAACCAACTTCGATTGGGGAGGATTGAACCATGGTTCATTCCTAGCCCGCAGTCACTTTAATCTAAAATATTTATTTTATTATTTCTCCTTTGTGTGCAGGTAACAACAATGCCTCGATTACATAAAAGAAAAACAAAAAATGCAAGGACTACCGAAACTGAAATGCACTGAATGCAATGAAAAATGCACTGAATTTAATAAAGGCAGGAAAGAGTTTACAGAAGTAGATTTCTTGTGCACTGTTACAGACAGAGATATGCATATAGAAGAATACAACTCTTCCGCAACTCATCGCATCATTTCGTCATCATCTGGTATATGTGTTAGCCCTCAGAATTTCAATGGCAGGAAAAAGGAGTGACATAAGAAAGGGAAGAAATAAAGGTCGATCAATGATTGCTACGGATACTCCTGAAAAGGAGAAAATTATGAACAGGTCATGTAATGAAAAGCTGGCTAAAAAACCCAGAAATATTCATCAAGACTTGATGATCAGTAAAGATGAATCAGAAGAAGAACCAGTATTACAGGATTCATCAGATTCAGATTATGAATTTGAAGACTTAATTATTCAAGAGGACGATTTACATAATGATTTCAATGAAGATCCTGGTGAAGGGAGCTTCGTCTTAGTTAAATTTACTATTGCTAAAAAGTCTGTTATATACTATGTTGGGAAGGTATTAGGTTTTGATAATGTAAGACAAGAGATTACCATTAGTTTTCTGCGTAAAAGGGGTATTTTTTTATGATGCCAGACATTCCTGATGTTTCTACGGTAGCTCTAAATTATGTTAGATTGACACTTCCCCAGCCAAGGTATTCAAACACAACAAAAAGACAACACTGCCATTACAAATTTCCGGTTCAATTTGATTGTATTAACGTTCGTTGATTTTTTGTCTTTTTTTATTACCTTCATTAATTTGTTATAATATTTTAATACTTATTTCTCTTCATTTTTACTTTGATTACATTATTTTTATATAACCTTGAGTGAAATAAATATTTAGGCTAAACATTGTTATACTTTTAGCTGGTTTTATTTTAATAATACCACCATCATGTAAATGGTTCAACTCAACCCACTACTTGGTTCAATCCTACCCGTACACGGGTAGGAGTGAGCCAGTAGGTGTCTTGCTGTATTTACTCAAATTATAAAGAACTTAAACATATTATCAAATTTGTTTTATTACCATTACAAAAACAATAAACGTAGCTAACATAGGGAGCTTACTCTGCTGGTTTATCTTGTTTCCTTTCCCCAGAACAACGGTTTTAAAAAAAAGTGGTTCACTCCTACCCGTGCTCCCCTACATTACATTGTCCAGCGATGATTGAAAAAATATTTGTCTTTTTCTTTTTTATATAGGTACTTTGTATATGCAACACAATTTTTTTTCAGCTAAGAAAACAATCGTCGGCGAAAATGGGGACCTTCTCAAGAAAAAACTGTAGGCTGTGGTACATATTGTCTCTATCAGCTGACGTCGAGAGGCCATTTTCCCGTTTTATTTTTATTTTTTGTAAAAGGTCGACTGAGACATTCTCCCGAAAATATAGAAAAATATGTAATTGTACCATACAATTAATAGCATATCACACATAAGATCTTATTTTTTTTAGTTAACAGTATACATAAGTACAGTAACATGCGATCCGGAAACACTGGATCGTAGCTTGGTCTTCCCCCTCCACATACCCACGCAGCCGAACTCGCTGTGACGCTCAGTGTCGGTTTGGCAGCAGAAATTAATTCTGAACTGACAGAAATATATGGTGAAACGTGCATGGGTGTTCAATTGTTGCGCAAGTGGGACAAAAAATTCAAAGAAGGGCGCACAGACGTCCATGACGAACAACGGTCCGGACGGCCATCGGTCAGTGACGAAACGATTGCGAATTGTTGTGCAAATTTATGTCTACCGGCACAACAATAACTGCTGAACGTTACTGCAAAACTCTGGAAAACCTTAAAAGGGTCATACAAAACAAGAGGAGGGGCATGCTGACGAATGGAATCCATTTTCATCAGGACAACGCTCGTCCCCATACAGCCCGCGTCACCACCGCGCTCATTGAGAAATTCGGATGGGAGATCGTCCTACACCCACCATACCGTCCGGACTTGGCCCCGAGTGACTACCATCTCTTCCCTGATTTAAAGAAATACCTCGGTGGAACGCATTTTTCAAACGAAGAGGAGCTGAAAGAAGAGGTTGTGAGCTACCTTCACGGCCTGGCGGGAGACTTCTATGTCCAGGGAATCAAAAAAATGTTGACCCGGATGAAAAAGTGCATCGAAGTCAACGGGGACTATGCAGAAAAATAGCTGAAAGTCTAAGCTTTCCAATGATGTATTGCTCGTTGTAAATAAAAATGCTTTTCATTGTGAAAAAAAATAGGGAAACTTAATTGTATCTCAATAGAGACGAAGATGCAAACTGGAAACTGAATACGGTTGATCAAGGTGTTTACAGGACTTATGACCTGTCATTGGTTGGGTTAAGCGCACGCTTTATGTAATTCCAACATTCCCCATTCCACCTATTTCTTTATGACCATGTAAGACAATTTTTTGGAGGTTGTATATATGTTACAAATCTATGCCTAACTTCACATGTCAGTTTCAATATGCCATCTATGTAGATTTTGATTACATATGTTAATCTTTTTAAGATTAATCTATATAATCCACACACTAACGCCATCTATGGAGATTAATTTTTAGCATTTAGCAGAACTACTTTATTAACACAATGTGAAGGCTATCGCCATTAGCGCATTGTTAGAAGCCGCCTGGAGATATCACTCCTATCTATATGCCAAAGAATTGACCAGAATGATTACAATATTTTTTGTGAATGTATACTTATACTTGTATACGAATACTGGATTTCACCCACGGTGGGTGATTAATTCATGAAATTTAATTGTATCTCAATAGAGACGAAGATATAGGTGGAGTTTTTGCATATTCGTCTCTATTGAGATACAATTCAATTTCATGAACTAATCACCCACCGTGGGTGAAATCCAGTATTCGTATACAAGTATAAATATACATTCACAAAAAAAAAATAGGGAAACCTATTTTACGGACAACCCTCGTATAATATTTTATAAATCCGAGCCATAATAATCAGACCGTGGAGAGCGTTGGAAGCTTCAATATTTCGCCTGTCAAATGACATGTTTCGCCTTAGACAGGCGAAACATGTCATTCACATAAAATATATAAAAAAACTTGTGTAAAGGCAGGCGTTTTCATTCGCATTCATTATTTAATATGGAGTTTTACATCATTGTTCAAGAAACAATAAATACATTGTAATTATTTACAATGAACTTCTACCATGAAATTTCAAATAACAACATTAATATTTTGAACACAATAATGTTAGAAGCCACGCATAACGTCATTTGCTCGATAAAAACAATCTCCCGTACCACGGGTTTGTATCTATGTTATTGTTTGTTGTTTACCAAGCGGGGGAAAACGATCCCATTCGTAGAATTCGCTATACGAGGGAATTCCAAATGGTCGTAAAGTTATCAAATTCTGTTTTGTATAAATTACGGCTGGTGACTGTGATCAGAGGTAGGTACTTGTCCATATACCTACTGTAACATATGTTAGTAACGATAAAACATCGACGAAACTTTGTTTTCCTTTTATAATTAGTTTAGGACATTTGAATATTAACCATGTTCACTATGTTCATATCCCTTGTGATGGACTTGTCAATTCTTGCCTAGCCTCGATTCTTGCCCAGGACATTGGAGGATCTCGACATTTCCTCAACTTCTATTCTTCAGTAGAAACATTTTTTACTTCCGATGTTTACGCGATTAATAAAATTATACACTTCAGTTGGAAACACGAATTTTCCCGCAAAGGTGAGATAATTAGTTGAGGGCTAGGATAACTAGGGCGCCGCTATGGACTCGACTAAAATAATATACCTACAGTATACTACCAGAAACGCGTGAGAGATGGTTCGACATTAGAAAGACAAGATACTCTTTAAAATCAAGAGTATTTGCCTTCCAAAAGTACTTTCACTAGTATGAAAGACGTCGTTTATTCAGAGGCCCTTTATAACCATCTAATACGCTGTATTTTTAAAAACTTCACTATGTTGGGCTCGTTGTCAAGTCTCCGCCTTCTTTCAAAGACCAGCAGCGCATTTCCGACCCTTTTGCTCGGTACCCAACACTCCGCCCCATATAAATACAAGTACTGGTTTCAGCAATGTTTTATACAGTGATACTTTGGTGTTCTTGTTAGCAAACGAGATTTTAGGTGTCTGTGGATTCCAAAAAAACATTTATTTGCCATGTTTATTTTCCTTTTGATCTCAATCTCAATACTAACATTATTGCTGCTAGTTACCACTTAGCCCAAATATTGGAACGATTAAACTATTTCTATATTGTGGGTATCTTTCTATGCTGAATAATGTTCCTGGACCATTTCTGATGTTAGTTGGTGTCTTGGATGCGATCATATATTTTGTTTTATGGGTATTTACTCGGAGTCCCATTTTATGAGCAGCATTTTCCAGGTCTCTAAACCCTTGTTCGACATCATTGGACTTTGCAATTATATCAAGATCATCGGCAGAAGCGAGTATCTGGTAAGATTTTCGGAGTATTGTACCTGTGGTCTCAATTCCAGCGTCTCTGATAGCTTTCTCTAGAACTCAAACATTAAAAGTGTTAAACTGATCAGAAGTGACCCTTAGTAGGTATGCTCGGTATTAATAGGTGTAGAGTCTTGTTCACGAGCACACGAGCACACGAGCACGCGAGCGCCCGCCGCCGCTCGACCTTGGCGGGCGCGCGCGTGCCGGGCGGCGGCGGCGCGGCAGCAGCGCGCGATAGCGTATCACATTGGCAATCCACGGGGGACCTCCGGCCGGCAGGTCCAGTCCGCTCGCACTCGTCTCGCAGCCAACATGTTCGTCGAGTTCCTGTTCTTTTCCTTTGTTATTTATTTAATAACACTAGTGATTAAGCCGAAAAACTATCCTCCTGGTAAGTTAACGCCACCGACACTTATCCGCTAAATATTATTTGTGTAATTATAATAAGCAAACTTTTTTGTTGTGGTTAATCAATTCATCAATAACACATCAATCTACAAATGTATTTGTCCGAGACGCGTGTTTAGGTGCGTTAGTGATCCCATGAGGCTGTTATATTTTTTAGGACAATTCACAACTGTGACTTAGGCTCCACGTCACTTTGACTACCGTCCGCAGTGTAGGTACTCTAATTCTTCTCTCCGAGGCTCCGAGCAGTTGGCTTTATTTGTGACGGTCCCCAATAGTTATCGTGTGGTGCGACAAGCTGATAAACTCTATTGAAGAACTCAGTTCGAGTACGTGACTTGAAATTTGCATGCGCGTTCATAGGACACGCACACAGTCTCACCCGCCTCGTAAGGAGCTCGGTCCTTCCACCGCCGCGCCGTCTGCTGAACTGCGTAACTTGCCACAGAATCTTCCTTCCTCACCCTCACCGGACTCGGGGACTACGAAATGTCTAAAGCAATGCGTAAAGGGGAATGGAACAAAAATAAAATTTATGTCTGGAGCACCGATGAATATAATAGGTACTATGTTAAACTAAACTTTATATCCTCCGATAGTTTGTGATAAGATGGTGCAAGCAAATGGAGCCTCTTGTTGCAGATGGAGTGTTATGGAGCTTATTCCACTTGTATGAGTGCCTTGCATTAGCACACTTGCATCTTATACTTCATCTTTATAGAACTAAACATTGCATAGGTACCGTTCTAAGCAAATAAACGCCCATTTTATGAATTCAAACGAGAGCTTTTTTTATAATATACGTAATGGAGGGCATAAGGTCTCGGTTGCTCCGTGGTTTGTTTCAGTTTTAAAATTTCCTGTTGAGAGGCTAGCTGTAAGTTCTATTCCCGTCTTAATTATATTTTTTTAATTCCAATTATCCTCAAATTTCAAACGATGAGAAAGGAACTCGAGCGAGTCAACAGATAAACTTGAATCCTCGCGTTTGGGCGCGAGGACACCTTGTGATTGTCAGTAGCCCGGTTCTCTTGTTTCATATCACTATGAAACTAATGGGTTATCCAACGCCTGAGTAGCTCGCTCTGTCGATTGAATTCTACATTGGCTCGCCATTCTTTTTACCCGCAAAGAAGTACTTCTTTGTTGACCGCGGTGCACTTTACACTCGCTTGTCCCTCCCCGCCTGAACTTGCGGGTTGCCTTACTTATACACGATACATTATCTCGTTCAACGCGCCAAAATTAATATTTTAGTAAAAACAATTAATGATAGATAAGTATCACAAGCTCTCGTATAAATTTATCAATGACCTATTAATGTGGTATACACTATCAATTTAGTTTTAGAAACACACAACGCGCGCGATAAGGATAATGTGCCGACTATTCACTTCGCTCTGCGGTCACTGCGTATTATCTCAAATGTTGCGATTCCAGTTGGATCCGGAGTTCATCCGAAGAAAAGACCCAAATTATCTGCTATTACAGATATCGAGCATTCTTTGAAAGTTCAACAACCCGGTGTAAGGATACCAGGACGCGGACATTTGAATATTATTTGTTTAAGTTATCGTCCAATCCACGCCGACCTAACCGGTTACAGCGTGAAGTTGCAGAGCGCAGAATCGGAATTGATGCAATGATCGTGCACGCCGATGTGGGCCGACCAAACAGCCGGTTTATTTCGTTGAAATGGAATCGTTTTGATATTGCCTTAGCAAGGCGAAACCTGTTCCAGAAAACAGACCGAACTTAATTAAATTAACAATTCTATACACGGGGGTTAAGGATGTTTTACTAGCAATTCTTCCAAAGCGCGTCTTTAGCGGTCGTTTAACATATATTATGTTAGCATGGCGGGCTACGGTATTAATGATTCTCAGCATGTCGTATAAAAAATATTCAATTAATTGATCACACCCTAAACTTGCCAAAGTGTTAGAATTAGCGAAATACAGCACAGGAGGTGTTGACGTCGTTTGTATAATAATATGCGTAGTAACCATAAATCAGCTGACCAAAAAAAACTGTTCAGAATCACTGGCGTAACGAAAGATTTCTGGATCTATACGAGTACCGCTTATCGGTTTAATTATCACCTTATAAGATAAATCCAAGGAGTTGAGTTCTACCTCAAGGGAGTTCTTTACAAAAATATGTATTTTTAAGATCTGTCGTAGAAATGTGTTATTTTGTTTGTATGTATTAGAAAGTAACCGGGATACTAATTTGCAAATGTTGTGGGCCTTGAAGGTCACAGACACAAACTTGGTGCGATGTAGGCAAGAGTCAGTATAAAATATGCGTGTCTAGGTACATAACCGGCGGGCAACCTTGAGGTGGAGTATTTACATATCCATTGTGATAGGTGATAAATAATTCTCATTGACTCATTGATATATTAACCAAAACTAGTGAGAGCAATGTAACTAGAGGCGCAGGCGCCTTCCGCAGACACTATTAACAACTGCCCTGCCAGTGGTGACGTTGCCAGCCGCCCATCGCCGTTCGACCATTGTTTTTAGGAATCAGAGATTTAATTTAGCAAAAGTATGTTTTAGGCGCGGTGCAAGCGCAACAACACTGGCCGCACATAACATAATGGGGCCTATTATAATAGACGGGGGCCGGCCCAGCCGGTGTTGTTATTAAAGAGGCGGGCGGCTGCGGCTGGGGATTACCTTGTTAGGCTCGCGCGGACAGCTTTGTGTGGACCAATATTTCCATCTTGTTCCAGGGCCCATATGGCTGCCTTTCGTGGGGTGCTCGCCCGCGGTGAAGCGGTTGACGAGCGCGCTGGGCGGGCAGCACCACGCCGTGCAAGCGCTGGCCACGCGCTACGGAACGCGCGTGCTGGGCACCAAGCTCGGCGGGGATCGGTTCGTCTTCGTGTTCACGGACGAGGTGGTCCGCAAGGTACTCACTTCCGAAGACTACGAGGGCAGGCCCAATACCTTCTTTCTGAGGCTGCGGTCTATGGGCACGCGTAAAGGTATATGTTTTGTTGCACAATCTGCACGCCCTGCAATATGTACCTACCTACAATTCATTAATATTGTTGATACCTACCTATTGTTGATGTTCCACATCACATTCTTTGAAAATGTTGTGAAGAATTTTCAGTGTTGAATGTTCAGCCAAATTGATATCCCTACCAGCACTACGGAAACACAAATGGTAACACGTAACATACATAAAGGATAATAATACTATCATTGTTGTATTTTCCACTCATTTGACATTTATAATCGAAATATCCAACCTTAAATTTCAAGAAGGAATTTCCAACAGGTGAATAACTTCCTGGGACAAATGAGAATCAATTACAAAATCTGACTTAATTGGTATCTTTACACCTTCCAATTAATTGTAATTAGAGATGGGCCGAGTACTCGTTTAATACTCGGTACTCGGTGTATTCGGCGTTTTTTTATTACTCGTACTCGGCCGAATAACTCGGTCTAAATGACGAGTATACTCGGTTTAACTAAAGTAATATAATATTTTGGGAAATATAATGAAAACAGGAGGATTAAAAAGTTGCATTTATTAAAATTGAAGTTGCATATCTTTTAACAACAATCCTTCGTTTACATATCGATCCAATTCTAGAGCCATGGGGCTTTTAGGATCGTCGCGCTCCGGTGGCTGGGTAGAAGCAAGTTCTTGGAAGCAATTCCAAAATGATGCATGAGCATCTTGTGATTGTCTTAATTGGTTAAGGTTAGAATTAGATTCGTTTTCTTCACTGCTGCTGGCGCTCTCTGTAGCGTCGCTTCTTTCAATGGATTCTAAAATAGGATCTTCCTGATCAATTCGCATTTCTCTGGATTAGAAAATCTCATTCTGGGGTTCAGTAAAGTAGCCAAACAGTAATATTTATCACCTTCTAAGCCTTGAAAGCGAACTTCATCTTTAAGCTTTTCTTGCATATCCGATATGTTTGGGCAGATTTCACGGACTTGAAATTGAACCGAGTTATTCGGCCGAGTATTCGGTTTGGCAAACATCAAACCGAGTAAAACTCGTACTCGGTAACTCGGTAAAACTTGTACTCGGCGCATCTCTAATTGTAATAAACATACTAAATGAAAGAAGCACATCTTGACTGCGATCTGCTATGCAGGTACCTACATATACCTATTGGTTGAGTGGCATGAGGACGGAATAGTTGTTGTTGAGATTACAGTGAGATAAACTTCAACAGGTGGCAGGACCTTGCACTCTCAGATTAATATTTTGTTTGATAAATACTGATTGGAGCCATCTGCTAACTTTGTAATGTGATCTATTCATTAATTGAATTAATCATTTTACAAACTGTAGCATTTCTATCTGAGCGTAACTTGAACTTTGATACATAGGTACATACGTACATACAATGTAGGCATCTAACAAGGGGAGGGCATTATTTCCGCTAGCCCAGAGAGTTTGGCTTCGATTCTTGTCTTTGGCAGTTTTAGCTTTTTTTTAAGTTCAATGAAATTATTAATCTTACAATATTTACTTTAAAATTATTATTTATTATATCTATCAAATAATAAATCAGATTTGTTAATAAATAGTATTTCTCCTCTGGCAATTTCGAGGGGAACCAAGCATTAAAAATAAATTTATTAAAAATCAGACATGTTAAGAAATCAATTGGGTAAAATTAATATTTTGTGAAAAAATTGCAAAAGACAAGAATCAAAGCCATGCCCTATTGGCCAAGAAAATAAAAAAGTATTATACATCATTGTACTCAAATCATCGACTCTGTGGCGCTATGTGTTAATCGCCATGATGATCAACAAATCATAAGGCCAATCCTTGGGTGTTTGTGGCCTGAATCTAGAAAATGAATGTTTCTCTCACGCTCAATTTTACGTAGTTTGTTCACGTGTCCGCAAACCATCCGCTTTGTTCGTTCTCGCACCTGACGATAAAACGAAAAATGTCGTATCTGTGAGATGGATTATTACATTTTCAGATACCTAGCTAATATTTTGCAGACGCTTGCCTAAACTGAATCCACTATCATGGACCCCCAATTTCATTTTTAATTGACGTGGACCTCTTGCAGGTCGGAATCGACCACTGGGGGTCGATATAGACCACTTTGGGAGTCACTGAAGTAGACGATAATATCAATCTGGCAGCTGTCAGATTGAAAATGAAAAGCGGTTAACTTCATCATATAATACTGTCGCGTCGTAACGGTGTGCGGGCGCTACTCTCAATTTTACCATCTACCTACTAAATGTCCTAAAAAAGGAAAACTAAAAAAAAAAGATTTCTTGGAATAGGCTGACTAATGTGCTTTCTTATAATCCTTAAAAGTCCTATCCCGAATTGTATCACTATATGTTATACCTATTATTCAACACTGTATGTTATAATGATATTAGCATCAACATATATTTTCATTATACGAGTGTGATAATTCTTGGAATAGGTACTGTAGCTGCTACTGTGCAATGGCAGTTGAATACCCAATCAATTGTGTCAAGGTCAGCTATTGCAAACAAACAAAATTTCAGTTTTATTTTGTGTATTAAAGAACAAATTTGAAACTGATGACAGGTATTACGGGGGTGGATGGTCCACTGTGGCAGGAGCACCGACAATTTGCAATGAGGCATCTGAGGAATGTCGGCTTTGGGAAGCCAATAATGGAGGAATACATCATTGAGGAACTGCACCAGTTGGTCAAGTCGTGCCAAGAGGCAGGCAAGGACGTCTATCTCAACTCCATGCTCGCGCCGCACGTTATCAATGTGCTCTGGATGTTCACCGCGGGTAATTACATACTCCTAACAACATTGTTTATCTATTTTTATAATTATTCGAGTTCTCGAAAAGATAAATATAAATGGTGGTCTAGATTTTTGATTTCATTTCCAATTTATTTGAAATTTGAAAAATTTATATTTTTTAAATCAATATTGCATATTTTTATTTTGATTGGTGATCACATGTACTATTCATCTTGATAAGGGAGTATAAAAACCTACTAGGCAATAATATGCCTAAAGAAATGCTGCCTGAGAAATATATTCAACCATACACAGTCAAGTCACCTTGAAGGTGGGCACATTTGGTGATAGTGTGATTTACTTTAACGACATGCCACCCATTATATATACTCGTATATATGATATTCTAGCTCTGTTTAGTAGTTATCTAGTTTCTGATATCTTCAACAAATTGGATTCATAATCTATCATGTTTAAGATAAGTAAATAATTAAAATAATAGTAAATTAAACCAATATAGTTATCAATGGCAATTACAAAAACATAATTATAATATCGGTGGATCATTTTATCTGATATTTTATAATCAATTTATAATGTTGGTGTTAAATATTTTCATGAAGATAAAGTTCTGAAGAATATTGTTGTTATTGACGCATTGTAATTGTATCTTTTTGTTGGATCCAGGCAAGAGGATTGACAAAGATGATGCCCGACTACCAAAGCTGCTAACATTGTTGAGTGAACGATCTCGGGCTTTTGACATGGCCGGAGGACTCCTCAATCAGTTTCCTTTCCTGCGATTCATTGCCCCTAACAAAACTGGCTACAACCTCCTGATCAAGTTAAACAAGCAGCTGCACGATTTCTTCTTGGTACATATAACCATTTCAATAGACAAGTAATCACAGTTGAGCGATGCAAAGCGAGATAGTTTCAGTTATTTTGACCCACAAAAACTAAAGAAAAACCTTAAAGTATACTAACAAAAGTCTTTAATATATTTCTGTGCGTGTGAATTGAAATATTTTCTTGTAATAGTTATCATCTACTTGTTTTATTCAATGTGGGACACAATTTCGAATCACAGCGATGCACTAGCAGTTTATTGTTACTTTACATATTGTGTTTCTTCTTACTTTAACAGGAAGCAATTAATGAACACCGTAAAACGTTTTCCGTTGCTGATGAAGACTTAATCCACACATTCTTGTGTGAGATGAAGGAAAAGGAGAATGATAAAAATTCTACTTTTACAGGTAAGAATTTTATTACTTAGATAAAGAGCAATTGTATACACAATTAATACATGTAATAGCATTTTTTTTTCTCAATTGTGTAACCTCCAAAAGCAAGCTTCAATAAAAAAATCTAATATAAAAAATATCATAAGAAACCACATGTGCTTCTGGTTGTTTTATCCTCTTTTGAAAGTGGAAAAACAGTGTTTTAATTAATAAAAATGTTAAGTTTATCTGAAGTTGATAATTCCATACACTTTAATCAATAATTAATATTGATCAAAGGAAAACTTGATACTTGCTCCGTTACGAATGTGGGCAATACAATACTCATGGTCAGAGAATCTAAAATAAATAATATAGTAAATGGAATATACATATCAATAAAGGTTGGAGAATGTGAAACAATATGTCACACTTCAACTCTCCGTGTCACTGTAATTGATTTTAACTTTAGCTGCAAGTGTCCCGCGTCATTAGTGTTGTCATTTTAGAGAATTGGGACAGCATGGTATGTATGCTATCAAACTTGGTGTTATTTACTGTACTCTGTACCTGACATGTGGGAGATAAAGATTATAATGATTATTGAAGGTTACAAGAATCACAGACCCATGAAGAACCAATAGGTACTGCTGACTATTAATGCGATACATAATCACTATAAGAGAATCCAACTATCCAACAAACTAAGGGGCACTTTTCTTTCCTGACATACTTCTTTTGCTTCCTCAACTTTCATTTACGTGTCATGCATGTATGTCGATTTTTTCTGACTTTTCATGTGGCCGACATGATCATGCCACGTTTTCATCCTCTATTTCTAGTTCCATTTACATCGTTTACATATATTTTTTTACCGTTCTTTCTTTCCATGTGTCCAAACCATCTTAATGTTCTTTTCTTTATTTTGTTCATGACACTTTCATTTGCACTACATTCACTTCTTATATTTTCATTCAACACTCTATCATACGAAAATTTTCTACACATCCGTCTAAGAGATCTCATTTCTACTGCATTTATTCTACTTTCATCCTTCTTTTGCTAGCTCCATGCTTCGCTTTCATACATGAGGGTCGGTTCAAGAACACCATTGTGCACTGCCATTTTAACTTTTTTGGATAGGTTTTTGTTTGCGATAACAACTTTAAGTGCACCATTCGCTTTGTTTCCTGCCCCAACCCGTCTTTCAATATCCCTCTCCGCTCGCCCATCCTTAGTAAACATACTGCCTAAATATACAAACCCGTATACTTTTTCCAGATTTTCATCATTCACACTAATGTTGCAGACTGTCGTGATTTCTTCTTTTTCAAAACCATTGACTCGTTGGCTGCCTCTAACCCTGATCGGGGTTGTCGATGTAGTAAATTGCGTATCCAGCAGTATTACAACGGCGTTCGCGATGAACGGTTGCGGAATATGTCGGCAGTCAACGAGTTAACTTAGTTTCTTCTATATTCGCCATAACTTTGTGTTGCGGATTCCTTGAACAATGCTTTTTTCTAAACTTACAACACAAACTTTCTTAAAAAATTGAAATCATCAGCGTTATAAATATTTTAACAAATTTTTCATGAATGTGGTCAGTTTTGACAGATACAAAAATCTTTAATTTTTCAAACCTTTATGCATTTGTTATAATATTTTAGAGTTCTTACTGGGGTCCAGGTATTTACAATATTATAAATAATCAAATAGATTTAACTTCAAATCCAATAGTTGATTTATTTCCTTTTCAAGTTTGTGTTGTACCTTAGACTTATTCACTTTCATCATCAGATCATTTCGCATGCATACCTCACACTAGCAGTTCATGCTCGTTGTTTGCAAGTATTTATAATACAATATACAATATAGTTGTTAGAGATTGCGGCAGTGCATCATTGTGTTGCTACGTTTATAATTGTGTTTATAAATTTTACAATTCAAAGTAACGTAAAGTTAAGATACTCTGATAACTCATTTAACATTTGAAAAAATAATTCTCATTAGATAGAACCCTTGGCTCTCGATCCAGGGGACTTCTGCATAATAATGACCTATTTTCTGCTCATATTGGAGATTGTGTAGTAAATTATACTACCATTGATTTTAATCCTTTGTGTTAGTCGTAGTAGACAAGTAAACCTCCAGACAAATAAATTATAATGTATTTGCGCATATTTTGGTTTGTATTGTTTGATTCTAGCTTCTTCCTTCTCTGTTAGCTTTATGGCTTCCTACATAACATCATAATCCCTATCTTTCAGTCCAAGAAATACGTTCCTCTCTAACCTGGTAAGATGTAAATAGGAAATCAAATGTTGAAGACAGTAATTAATTAGATTTACACATTATTCTGTACTTATTTTGCACGAGTGACATGTTTTGACTTGCTGGGATACAATCAAATTTATATTTGACCATGCTTTAGCTGTGCAGATAATGTTACTTCCATAAAATAAAATAAAACCCCAGAAAGTTGTTATTTTTCTCAACATTAAATAGAGGGCTAAGATAAGTATTTTTTCAAATTACCCTAATTCATACTGACTTTTTCGATAACCTGAGTTTCATTTTATTGGTAATTCCCTCAGCAAACATGCGAACAATGTCAAACACTAAGCAAGCGACTGTTTATATTTGATGGTATATGTTGTTCAGCTTATCTGCGTTGTTTGTACATATAATGTGCGTTGGAGCTATTTAGTATCTTACTTCTGGCCCTTGTATTATACAATGCTGCGTATACACTCTCACGTTGATATGTAGGAATACTTACTGTGAAGCTATATAATATTATGCATTTTTATTGAAATTTATAAATTTAATTTAAAAATAGTAAAATTGCCAATAGATATTGCCATGGTTAACACTATATTGTTTAATACAAGTGACAAAAGTTTTGCTTAATATAGATGCCAAAGTTTTCCAGAACAGATAATGAATATATTGTTGTAATAATTTTATGTACATATTAAAATGTGGGAACCACAATCACAAAGCTTATGTGATATTAATACATTTTTATAAATATTATTATCCATGCCTTTCAGATTATGTAGAAAATAATCGTCTTGGGTTCGAGCCTGGACACAACCAGATTCCTTCTTTTTGATATTCAGCTATTTTCTGCTCATATTGAAGATTGTAAAATAAATTCTAATATGTACATATCATTGATTTATAATATTGTGAAAAATTAAGAATTGAAGATAATTGATTTCAGATGACCAGCTGATAATGGTTATCTTAGACTTGTTCATTGCGGGATCTCAAACAACCAGCAACACTCTAGACTTTGCTTTTCTCATGATGCTCACCAGACCTCACATCCAAGTTAAAGTTCAGGCAGAAATTGATCGAGTACTCATGAGCAGAACTCCCTGCCTAGAAGACAAACATTTGTAAGTATTAAATGTTTCAATGCCTTTAGAGAAAAGTCTCTCGCTAACGATTATACTAGCGCTGTCGCAACTGTCTTTATGTCTTTTCTTTAACAAACATTTTGGGGGCCAAAGAGGATAGGTAAAAATATTTTAATGTTTAGTGTAATAATAAAATGTTTTCTTTCACCGGACATGTCTCAGTCAAGTATTAATACTGACAACGTTTTGCAATTGAGGTGGGGGAGTACATATTTTAACACTATCGGCAAACCTGAAGGGGGCCATCTTTGGGTACATTTTATTTTCATACACAGATTTACTGAGAGAAGTAATATTTATTTTTAATTTTAGGCTTCCTTATACGATGGCCGTTCTTCATGAGATTCAGAGATATTTCAACATTGTGCCATTGACGGGGCCGCGACGAGTGGTGAGAGACACGGAGCTAGAAGGGTACACCATCCCCCAGAACACGGTGGTGCTCATTAGCCTGTACTCTATCCATATGGACCCTGGCATCTGGGGGGACCCAAGTGAGTTCCGCCCAGAACGGTTTATTATGCCGGATGGTAAACTGGATGAAAACCTGGTCGATAGACTTATGCCATTCGGACTAGGTATGTTTTAGTTGACTAATAATTTTTAACATACGATAAAATGGTATTTTGTTTACTATTTCACATTTTCTCTATCGCTCTACTCATATTTGAATACTTGTACAATTTTTCTCCGTGTCGAGTTCTCAAACGCGCATAAATCAACAACTCACATTTTGAGTTGCTTATCACTACAGAAACAATAATAACAATAAGATGCTTCATAAAATACAAACACCAATATTCCTTTAAAATGTATATAATTACAGTACAAGTGGCGATCACAACTCAGTCCTTTATTTTTCAGGGAGGAGAAGGTGTCTCGGTGAAGCCCTCGCGAGGGGCTGTTTGTTTTTGTTCTTTGTGGGAGTGATGCAGCGGTTCAAGATCGTGACCACCGATGGAGTCATGCCCTCGACTAAGCCCATTATCGGAATCACAAGCAGCCCACCCAAGTATCACGCCAGCGTTCTGCCCAGGATTGAGTGCTTATAAGTAAGGAGAATGTACAGAAGTAAGAGTGAATAAGGCGATGGAACATTTTCATCCGATATACTCATTAACTGCTGAATCAATACATCACATGTAATAAGTATGGGATACTAAAACAGTCAATGTTGTTAGTAATTGAAGTTATCTTGCTTAGAAGCAATCTAAAAGGAGCCTTCCTTTTTGTATTTTTATGTATACCTATAATTTTGTATAATTTGTTTTTGTTAAAAATATATTCCTTTTATTTGGAATCTGCTAAATCCAGAATTAAATGTGTTGCTTGGAGTGGAGATCAATTAGCACAAAGTTACCACACTAAAATACCTAATTATGTATGAGATAAAAAAGTGCCATAGTATTCCACAATTTTAATAAATAAACCAAATTTTAAAATCATATATATATATGTCTATTTTTACCCTTAGAGTAAGAAACTATATACATATCCTTGATATCCTGTACGATGCCTAAAAAATAAAAAATAGAATTTTTTTAAATTCTTCAGGGCACTCCGAGATGGAGTGTGATTCAGTTCATTCGGCCATTGGATCTGAATTTAAGAGAGTTCGAAAAGTCAATTGGCCGAATGACTGGAAAACTCTTGCTCGGAGTGCTCGTAAACAGGGCAATAAGCCATATAAAGTCATAGACAATGTTGACTTCTATGACTGAAAAAGTTTTTCTCTGTCATATTTAAATATAAAAAAGCAGACATTAACAAAAGGCCAGTACATTGGCAAAAAATGAGCTGGTTGCGATTTGAAGCAGAGTCCCCATATTCCTTCAAATTCAAAACGAAAATTGATGATGAATTTTCCACTGTGAACTGTTCGAAATCGTCTCGAAGGATGTCCAATAATTCTGTAAGACAACTTAAGAAAATGCCGGCCCAGAGTCCGATTTCCAAAAAAAATATGAAGATTTGAATTCATTATTCTCTTCTTCTCCACCAGCTATAAGCATGGAGTATATTTTTTTTAATAGCAACCTAAAGTTTGACAACACGACGGAAGACTAAGTTATTTATTGAACTTTATATATTTTTTTTCTCAATAAAATCGATTAAAATTATTCAATTTATATTAGAGACATTCACTATGTAACAATTTCTATACATTTTTATAAAAGAGTTTTATTTAAACACTTTTGTAGGCTTGTCAATCAGTTTTATTGAGCTAGTGAATTGTATAGCATCACCAAAATCGCGATAGCTTTAAATAAAGATTAATAAGTTACATTTACATAGTGTTTAAATAAAACTTCCATAAGTATAAAAATAATATACCTAATTAAAAAAATTTTAAACAGTAACATTAGTATAATAATTCAAGCAATAGTGTCAAAATGTTGGTTCAAAGTCATAGATAACTAATTATTACAAGTACATATCCTGATATACCCCGTAACAATGGTTAGTGCTAAAACTAGATATCTCACTATTTTAATTGTTAAAAAATAATGAAGTCATTTTTGGTCAAGTTTATACATTTAGTGGCTTCCTTGAACTCTTAGCAATGTTTTTCAACAATAAACTAAGTGTTAATTACTATCCTTCTGAAAGTAATGTCATGATTTGTGTAGACAAAAACTTTAATTGCCATTATCTCACTCACTAAACTACGTATTTAGAGTTATCTAGTTCTAGTATTGAACCCACGATATATTAACAAAGTATGCTTTAAAAACGATTATTGGAAACAAGGATTTATCAATTAACATGAAGCGAACCATGGAAATGACAGAAAAAAGATGAGAGCAGAAAAAAGGCGGTAGAGATGAGGTCCCAGGGACGTATGTTTGGTAGAACGATGTATGACAGAATTTCAAATGCTGATAAAAGGATGGAATGTAAAGCTGAAGAAAGCATTATGAAAAAACTTATGAAAGGATCACTGTGTTAGTTTGGACATATGGAACAAATGAATAAAGAAAGGATACTTAGTTTAAATAGTATATGTTAACAATGTGAAAAGAGTATGGAGTTGAGGAAGACCGAGAAAAACATAGCATGACTAAATTTATCAGATTTTAAAGGTCGGCCAGTCGGAAGAATCGACGTGTATGACTCGCTGTATGAATGTGGAGGATCTAGAGAGGCGTTTCAGGATAGAGTAGTGTGGCGGTCCATTCTATCTGCCTACCCTACAAATGCCAGCTGCTTGTCCAAGTAGGTAATTGGTACTCTCAAACTGTCTTTAATGGACCGATTAACATGATGTGAGAAAACATCTCCAGAGAGCTGTTTGGTAATCTTGCACAGATCTTTTATTTTTAACATCGAGCAGAGACATCTTCCATTTGATCTGATTTTTATTTGCTCCGTTTGAGTGGTTGGTTCAATCTTGTGGAAATATTATAGCTCCGATTGTCAAGTCATGCGCGGACCAAAAGTCGATAAAACTATTCCCGTTATCATTTCTAATGCCCATGCCGTGCTTACCCATAAAAAGTTCTAACCTGAGAATTGAAGTTTACATTTTGTTTAGAGGAGGGATATACGCAGCTCGATTAGAGAAGGGCTGTTATCATGCCTCTATGCAAGGGTAAGGGGTCACGTATGGACTGTGGAAATCACCGGACAATAAGTCTGTTAAGCGCTGTTGGTAAACTCTAAAGTCAATTTTTGATAGAAAGAGTAAAAAAGACGACGGCTGAAAGAGTGTGGGATGTACCTACAAGGCGCATTTATGACCGGACCATTTATGGTTTTTGCACTTCGAACGCTTGCCAAGAAGTGCAAAAATCTTATGGCCAAAAGGCGTAAACTTTTCGGTGCGTTTCACAGAGGTCCCAAATTCAAATCTGACGGGAAATTTCTTAAATATGTAATAAAATGGTAATTAATGGTTTAAAAAAATTTTTAACACAAAAACTGCAATATTTGTTGTATGAAATACTTGTTTTATTAAAGAAATGTGAATACATAATATATTTCAACTTATATTAGAAATATCAAAATTCAGTAAATCATCGAAATTATTATATAGATAAATCTACTAATTATTGTTAGAAAATGCATTTATCTAAGACGAAATTAAACTATTGATATACCGTAAAATACATATGTACAAGTAATTCTTGTTCGAAGGTATAAGTAGTAAAAATATTATTAAAAAAACGTGAAGTAAAATAAGGACAAAAATGAAAATTAAGTAGAATCATAATAACCATGTTATCTCAGATAGATTATCTGTAGTATCTGGTGGTTGCGGATTTTGTAGCAATTTTATAACCTCTGGATTAAAACTACCCTTAGGCCTTTGAGAGTTACTTCTGTAGGAAGTTATTAAAGGGTCAGAGGAAATGAGGAGCATGTGAGCATTCCATTATATGGTCCAATATCTTTTGTAAATTTACTTCTGCACAATTTTCAGTTATTTTAACTGAATTGACTGGATAGCACTTTTTTTGCTTCCAAAATATGTTTGTAAGATGGGTAAATATTAGCACCTAGAGCTTTAGCTTCTGATTGAATGAGCATATTTAGTAAGTTTTGCATCAACAAACAAAGCTAGTGCTTTTTCACGTGAGTACATTTTAGCCGACCTAGGAGACTTTCTATATGTTTTTTTTATTCTAGAATAAAAAGCAACTAGTTGCTCTCTTTGGAGAAAACGTAATCTCCTCATTTTGCAGCATCTCTTCTTCCCGCAGATCTTAAACTAATTTGTGCAGCGTACATTAACTCGTCGCCAGACGCCAACTCAAGTATAGGCTATTTTTCGCTACGTTTTTTCGTATAATTACCAAAAGATTTCTTCCTGCTGGTATTTCCAGAAGTAGATGGTACCTCTGATATATCTTGAATCTCTTTGGAAGTCAATTCAGGAAAAGATATTTCAGCATCCAACCACTTAGAATTTTTTTTCATAAATATTTTTGTGTTCTGTTACTTTCGACCCATTTCGATCTTAATGTGCCACAAAAACGCATTTTTTTGTTTGTTTATAGGCATAATAATCTCTTTATTAAACATTTCTAGTTGAAATTTCTGAGAAACATATATTTTACTTTAGTTTTATTATTTCCCCTTCGCCAAATGTCAAACAAGATTCTTCGAGAAATTGAGCCATCTGAAATAAAAAGTAACATACATTCTAAATAGGCAATTTCCGGCAGCTAATTTCTTACGGATTTTATAACATATATATCATTACACAAAATAAAATAATAAAATTGATCGGGTGTCTCGGGGATTTTTTTGTAGGCCTTCACAAACTTAAATGATAAACTTTTATAATCCGATAATTCATTGTTTAACCCTTAGGACACTGGGCGAATTTTCAATAACTGTCCTCCTGGAACGGCGTAAATTTTGACATTCCGAACGCTCTTATACAATAATTAATTATGAGTAAAATAAGACTTTCAGCGAAAAAATAAAAATGCCAAATGAACTATTAACTTATAATCTATCTTTATAAATAATAAAAGATGTACTTTCAGTACTTAAACAAGTTTTTTTAAGTGTTTTTATCTAAAAAAAATACCATATTACGCAGCATCCACAAAAAGAAACACTCATATCTAATCAACGATATGGATTATCGTAAAAATTCTTTCACAAGACCCGAGAACGTACTTCTCACTAAAATAATGAGTCCTTTGAATATCATGTTACTATTTCGGTAATTAATTATAGAATTTTTAAATAAACACTACGAAATTATTGCCGCGCACACACACACTATCGCAGCCGCGCTGTGTAAACATACGAGTAGGTGACTACACGTTGTTCGTGTTTGGACTTGTTTCGGGCGGGCGTTGTGATATACTCTCGTATACGTAAAATTCCAAGAACAACGATTTTTTTTTGTATTAGGAGTCAAGGGAATATTACGCAAGAAATGTCATCCGGTTAGTCTTAATGTTTTTTTTCGTTTTTTACAATTTCAACCAAGAAATTTCAAATAATAAAAATATATTTTTTTAAGAAAAATCTTTCAATCTCATCATTATCAATTGGTAAAATTTAAATTTTTGAAATAACACTGTCATCAATTTTTAATAAATTAAAACAATAATTTTTCCACTTCTTACTTTATTTATCTCGACATGTTTGGATGGTTTTATACCTATATATAACCTTCGAAACATATCGATATAATTATATAATTTTTCATACCGTTTATAATTTTTTCCAATGAATTCTTTGAAACATATCGAAAAAAAATTAACCAACAAAAATATTTTTTTAATTCATAAAAAATCGTCTTGGATGGAATGGAAATCCAAAACGTTAATGCTTAAATTTTTTTTAAATTAACACAATCGTAGTTATAAATACCAAAACTGTCAGATTACACATATTTTCAAATCACATCCTTTCAAGCAATACATTACAAACTTTACCATTTAGAAGAATCTAAACAGTTTCTTGCTCTCGGTTCTCGTCCATAACATATGGGCACCCTAAAGATAACGAAAACATTGAAATCTGACTCGTACCGCCATACACTCAAGCCCGCGCGTGACTGTGTTAGTATTCCAGTTCAGCCCGTACGATTTACATCTGACAAAAAATATTTATTTAAATTAAACCCTGAGTATAAAGAAAAATCTGTGAATGCCAACATGAAGCCAAGACCATACTTGATGAAATGACATTTTTACTTTTGTTTTAAACTAACTGGTAGAGATGTTACATGATGACAAAACCAAGTACCGATCTAACACTGCAATTGCAGTGTAAAGGACCGCGGGCACGCTTTTTCGCCACTGCAAATGCAGTGTATAGGATTCTAAGAGTTAATTATTTCCCCTCAAACACATGAAATAAAAAAGCAAAATAATATAATAAAGTGAATTATTAAGAACATACCTTCAATCAAAATATTCATAATGTAAAACCAAGCAATAATGCTAACACTTTGCTAAAAATGTGTCATCAACTTGGGAATGCAAACGCTACTAAAACAATGAGAAATGTATGGTGCGTTACTTATCAACTTTGGGAACCTCGCATCGCGTTAACACCATTGCCATGTGGTTAATTGACTTGGTTTATGATGCTCCATTTATGTTTTAAGATATTATGTAAGAAATAATTGGAATTAAAAATAGTGAATAAATACCCAATTTCCCGCTAGAATTGACTTTGGCACCTCAGTGCGTTTGTGCGAGATAAACTGTGGTCAATCTTGTATGAATACGGAGTGAGCACAAAACTGATACAGGCGGGTGCTTCTCTCTACGAAGGAAACACTGCCAGTGTTAGGGTAAATGGGGACATCACGCCCTGGTTTGATATCACAAAAGGTGTTAAGCAGGACTGCGTGATGTCTCCATGGTTGTTAAATATGTATATGGACAAGTGTATGAAAGAACTGAAAGGAATAAATGCTGGTGCTAAAATGAGTGATTTTTCTGTAAATTGTCTGCTTTACGCGGATGATGCCGTTCTCGTTGCTGATAGTGCAGATGAATTACAAGTCTTGGTGTCGAGAATATATGATGTATGCAGTCAGTCTTTTCCTAGTGCGCCCTTGGAGTAATTGATAAGTCATCAAAATCTACATCTACATCTACATCTACATATAAATCTACATCTACATCTACATCTACATCTACATCTATCTACATCTACATCTACATCTACATCTACATCTACATCTACATCTACATCTACATCTACATCTACATCAACATCTACATGGTAGACCGAGGAAAACATGGAATGATAAAATTAATCAAACATTAAAGGTTGGTCATGACTTGTTGTATGAATGTGGAGGAAGCTGGAGAGTTGTATCAGGATAGAGTAGTGTGGCGGTCCATTCTCTCTACCTACCCCTGCGTGGAAACGACTTTTCGGTTTGTTGTTGTTGTTGTTGCCTATCCAAAAAAGTCCAATTTTGGCTATTTTGAGTTATTAACACTACTTTGTAGAGAATCTTCTGCTCCATAAGATATGTTATCAATAAATTTAAATAAACCACTAACACCAAATTTGAAAAATTCTAAATAATATTTTTAATTATTTTCATTTCAAAAACTAACCGTAATTAGGCAATTAAAACAATCCAACTCCAGCAAGAACTTCAAAATGTTATCAAAGAAGTTATTCAAATTGACATTGGAACTAGGGAATCCAACCCCGCATGCGCGGGATCCCGCACCATTTTTGCGGGATCGGTGATCGGTGATCGGTGACTACACAAGCGGGATCCGCGGGATTTGCGGGACTGAAAGTCTTTCTAAATATTAATTCATCATCCTCCCGGTCCCGGCCTCATTAATAAGTAATAAAACAAATTTCTTAATGGAACTCATGATTTTGTCTCCCTATAGCGTCTCCGTGAGTGTTTTCGGTATGAGTTTTTTAAGATAACTTTGTTGTATTAGAATCACCTGTTAATAGAAGTACCCGATTTTTGACTAAGAAGAAGCGAATAATTCTTCATCATAACAATGAGAGCTCTCACACATCGGCTCAAACAAAATAATTTTTGACCGGCCAAAACATCAAATTGATGGGTCATCCGCCGTACAGACCTAATTTGGCACCCAATGACTTCTTATTGTTCCTGCACATCAAAAACAAATAACGCGGTCAACGATTTTCGACACCTGAAGGTGCGGTTGATGCCTTTAATACGCATGTTTTGGAGTAGGTACCTTAATAGGAGTGGAAAAAGTGTTTCGAAAATTTGTTCAAACGCATGAAAAAGTGTATTGATCTTCATGGAAAATATTTTGAAAGACAATAAAACCTATTTCGATCACAGCTGTTTTTTTTTTCATTATAAGGCCAGAAATATAAACAGCAACCCTCGTATTAATTATTACTTTGTTTTAGGGATCTGATTTAAAAAGTACAAAAGATCGTTAAACTTTTTAGTTAAAAATCTTCAATGAAGAATGATCTGTTACAAAATTATATCCAAGCAGAATTTGGCACGGAGCTACAGCTAATCAGTTTGCAGAACAACCAAGTCAATCAGTGCATTTCCAAAGCTCTTATTGATCTTAAACTGACATCATCTTCATTTTCTTTCACTGATGAAGAATTTATAACATTGCTTTAGAGCTAGTAAAACTTGCTGTAGGTAAATGTTTTATGCCGCGAGGACACACATTTAGTTACTGCAGAAACCACATTGAGTTTCATAATCAACAAACTGAAAAGCCAAAATAACGGACTCAGACTAAGCAAGGAACTTGTAACGTCTTCTCGCCGGATAAAGAACGTCGCACATCCATGACTGCCGTGTTGCTTTACTTAGAAAATCCAACCAAATGTCTATTACAAGATTCAATGTCTAACACTAAAAACAGAAATTAAGAGTTTGATTGAGAGGCTGCTATTAGAGGCGCCGCCACAACCTCAAACCGAAACCCAGCGAATTGAGTCGTCTGTCAAGAAGTCATGAACTCTTGCCTACATTATAAGATGAAATAGAGTGCAGTCTCCGTAATGAATGGGTAGCCGAGTCTTCACATATGCAGTCCTGATATTGAAACGTGAGATGACGCTTTTCGAATACGGAGGCAATAGAAGAAAGTACTTAGAAGCTGCTTATAACTATGTAAAGTCGATACCGCCAACCAGTGTTGAAGCCGAGCGTGCGTTTTCCGCCGCTGGGTATATGTGTAACAAAATAAGATCGAATTTAAAAAACGAAACTTTAAATATTTTATCATTTTTCGGAAACACTTTAAAAATAGATCTAATTTAAAATATATATGTTTTTAGAAGTAAAAAAGTATGTTTGTTTTAAAAATATAATTGTCTTTTATTTCAAACAACCCTTCATAAATTGATGAACATAACTATAATACTTAGAACAAAAAGTATCTTTTTGTTTGCAACACCGCAAGTCGGGAATTGGATTGGATTGCCTAATTGGAACAAATACACATAAAGGTTCGATAAAATTACGAACATTTATTTTAACAACTGACATAACTCTCCACATAGACGGAAAACTGATATAATTTCAACACCAAACAGCACAAACGTAATTTGTTATACAGTCGAACCTGGATAATTAGAAGCAGGTTAATTGGCAAAACTCTATAATTGACCGCAAAGTTCCGGTCCCACCCCATTGAAGCACTAAAACCTCTTTAATAAATAAAAAGAAACCTCTTTAATTGAACTCGACATTCTGGCCCTAAACCTCTGTAATTGAAGAGCACTCAGTGCCTTCTTGATTTCTGTAATTGACCGGAGAGTACCCCTGTAATTTGAGAGCACTGCCTTCTCGATCTCTGTAAACTGACAACTCCTCAGTTAGGGGTGGGTAAAATGAATCATCTCAAGAATCTGAGTTGAACGGATCGCTCAGTAAAGTGAGCCGACTCTTTTTCATAACTCACGACTCATCATCTTGAGTCGTTGTTTTCATAAAAATGAATATGTCTCGAGAAATCGTGACACCTTTTTTTTTAACTCATCGGTGACTTCCGTTTAGTAGAATTCGGCAGCGACCAATTATTTATAGCTTATTCAGGAAAATCGGACATTCGAATATCAAATTCTACTAACCGGAAGTCTCCGATGAGCTAGCTCGTCAGCGACATTCGGTGAGTGGAAATCGAGTGCTCGATTTATTCACATGAGCAAATGGGTTGAATTCCGGTCAGTAGAATTCGTTAGCAACCTTTATCTTAGCTCTTCGTCTGTCCGATTTTTCCCGAACGATCTAAAAAAATAGGTTTCACAAACGCAATGTTTCACAAACGTAAATATAACGGCCTTGATTTTAGCTTAAAACTATAAAACTAATCCAAAAATTTGACGCCGGTAAATCTCGCCAAGAGTCGTGTAACATTTTTAGCGTGTGAAACAGGCCCATATAACCGATTATTTCAAGCCACAATAATTAAATTTATTGTTTGTATGTATATGCACGTATGCACAATTACAATTTATTATAAACTTGTATTAATTTTTTTTTTTTATGGATCAATCCATGAATTGTTTTTATTGCTTCTCTGTTTATATGGTTGCAAAACCTGGTTAAAAAACCAAAGCACAATCATGACCTGGATACATAAAAAACTGGATAATTGGAAAACCTGGTTAATTGACCATCGTACGCCTGGTCCCTTGTAATGCCAATTATCCAGGCTCCCTTGTAAATAGCGAGTCTTTCAATTTGTATATTTAGTTGTTTGTAACACCTAATGATGCCAAAATCGGTTGGCGAAACAGCTGTCGCAAAAAATAATAACAAATTTATGTGATATCATGACAGTGCTTTGAATTTTTAAGTTTATAATGTTGAAGTATCATAGTGTTTCGGCCAAAACAATGGGCCATTTGATTATTTTTATATTGTATTTATATCTATTGAATTAAATTGAATATATTTAACCATCCTTCGTTTGAATAAATTTAATTTCCTTGTTAAAAAATTCCTAATTCCAGTCTGTAGGCTCAAGGCCTTTATTTCAATTTTTAACAAACATTTTATAATAATACAATGTACTTTGTATTTTGTTAAAATAAAGAGAGCCCAAAGTTCTATCTTCTTATATATAAAAATCTCGTGTTGGGTGTTAGTAGTCGAACTCCTCCGAAACGGCTCGACCGAATTTTATGATTTTTTCTATGTGTATTTGGTAGGTATGAGAATCAATTGTAAAGTATATTTCATATCGCTAAGTATTTAGGGTGTTCCTATCCAGAATTTTTTTTTCTATTTTTTTTACAAAATATTTTTTTTGTATTTTTGTTTTATTTGAAATCAAAAAATAAATATAACTCTAAATTTTCACCCTCCCATTTTTAATCGCTATTAAGTATTTTTGTATGATCGTATTTCAAACAGAACGAAATTATTTATTTTGTTGAATGACAGATGGCGCTGCGTCCGCCTCATCGAACTTTCATCTGCGCATGCGCAAGTCATTCACGAGAAGCGTCGCATCATTTCGACATTTCATTCGGCATTTGTTTTGTATCACAACGCAGTGCTATCTATTTGTGTGCGTGTATTATAGTAAACAATGCCAGCAAGACATAAGGGGGCCAATTTGGGCTGTCGAACGAATAAAGCAACAAACATGCGAAATAGTAGATCAAAAAGAACAGACAAACAAATCCAACAAGATAACGAAAATGTGCGTGTGAGCATGTCGCCATTGCGTGCATCTCAATCACAAGAGGCACGAGCTGAACGAAATCACCAACGACAATTGGAACGGATACAAGCCCGCCGGTTCGTAGTTAACACACGCAGAGCAAATGACCAACAACGCCAACAAGTAAATCAAGCATTTACATCCGCTTCGTTCCTACGTATCGCATTCGAGTACGAGCCAGATATTGAATATTTCGCTCATCCGAAAGTGCTGATTGGTGCTATGGACAAAAAATGTCCCCATTGTCATGCGCTTAAATTTAAACATGAGTCAGCTGGAATGTGTTGCGCATCAGGAAAAGTGCAACTACCAGAAATTGAGACACCACCAGAACCATTGAACGGCTTGCTCATCGGCACGGATCCAGATTCCAACCTATTCCTGAAGTCCATACGCACATTCAATTAATGCATCCAAATGACTTCGTTCGGAGCAACAGAAATAGTTCACAATACTGCGGCAAATGGTCAACAATTCAATTCAAAATCAAAGGCCAAGTGTACCACAAAGTAGGCTCATTGCTTCCAATGCCAAACGAACCACACAAATGTTTACAAATCTACTTCATGGGCGGTGAGGACATTAATCGTGTGCGACTTGGTATCATACAAATCGATCGAAACAGTTTGCGATGCCAACGAAGCTGTAAATTATCCAACTGAGTTTTTGAGCTCACTGGATTTGCCAGGCATGTCACCACACCATCTACGACTGAAAGTTGGATCTCCGGTTATTTTACTTCGGAATTTGAATTCACCACGGCTGTGCAATGGCACGCGATTGGTCATTAAAAAAATAATGAAAAACATTATCGAAGCCATTATTTTGAATGGAAAATTCCGAGCCGAAAATGTTTTGCTGCCACGAATTCCAATGATTCCCACAGACGTGCCAATTGAATTCAAACGCGTTCAATTTCCTATTAGATTGGCATTCATAATGATAATCAATAAGTCGCAAGGTCAAACGATGTCTGTTTGCGGCTTAGATTTGGGCACACCATATTTTTCACACGGACAATACGTGGCATGTTCTCGCGTGGGCAAACCATCGAGTTTATTTGTATTAGCTAAAGATGGACTAACAAAAAATATCGTAAACTTAATTGCTTAATTGTAAGTAATGAAAACAGAGAAAATAGTTAATTTTATTTTATTTCCATTTTTTATATCCCCAGATTACTATCAAAACCCATTAAACGATTCCCAAAATAAGACTGCTGTATCTAGGAATTAATAAATAATGTGAACCGGTGTATTAATATTTTATAAAATGAAAACCGCAAATGCCCCCAAATATAGAATATTACAAGATTCCGGTTCCTACTTGAATATATATTTAATTGTCAAGTTGGCCAAAGTGTTTTATAGTTGGTAGCACTTAAATTTCCGTCACATCCCGTTTTGGTAGGTCGTGGGAGATTTTAGACATTAACTTCACAATATTGTAAAGAAAACATATTTTGTGTAAATTTATCATTCGCCTTCCTATTATGAGTTTATAAATAAAAATTATTTAACAGTAGTTAGAAATTGACAAACATCGTCGTGTAATAAAAATAATGTGAGGTATTGACGCTGTCACTTGTTTTCAGCTGTTAACAAATTCGTCAAGTTTGTATTTATGACGTGTGGTTTTGTTTTCGATTAAAATATGAAGTGTAAAATATGGAAAATCTTACAGTTAATTTTTATCTCTTGTGTTCTGTATTCAATCGTATTAGCTGATGAACTTCGCAGCAGAATGTGTAGAGAGGAACGCGTGAAGCTCAAGTAAGGATTTGTTTATTGTTCGGGTCTCCAAGCGCTTGTTTTTCCGGGACTAAGATTGTCCTTCTTGCAGAGAGGAGGCCCGAGACATGTTCTACCACGCGTATCGGGCCTACATGGAGAATGCGTATCCTGCTGATGAGCTGATGCCGTTGAGCTGCAAAGGCAGATACAGAGGCGTAACACCCAACAGAGGGGATATGGACGACATCCTTGGAAAGTAATGCATATTTTATTTTGTTTCCATATTATTATTCCACATTCAAAACGTTTTTTATAATAATTCTGTTTTCAAAACACTAAACATATGGGTGCTTGTAAATGTTCTAAATGTATGATGCAGCTTCAGTATCAATACATTACACCCAGAAACAATATTTTAAATGTACATTCTTCAGGAAATGCACTGTGCCCCTTGCAATTTTTTGCAATGTGTTGATTGCATTCGATATTCCTACGCAATACGGGCACATCCAACAGTTGTCTAATGTGTTTTACAAAGTTTGTCCATTTTTTCAAAAGTAAATTTTTTAGTACATAAGTAATTATTCAATTAAACATCTATATTGTTTAAATCAAACAAAATAACAATTGAAATGATATGAGAATAAGTTTTCTACCATTACATAAAAATATAAATAAAAAGGGACCACCAATTCTACATTCGTAAATTGTCATGCAGAGTTGTTGTACCTGGAGAGCTTCTGAACTGTATGGTCCAGCAGCTACAAATATGTAATATCTTTGATTAATTGCCATTTCTATTGCATGTATTCTACTCTTGCTCAACTACATATTGCTATTTCTTCGCTGTATTGTTATCCCCTTGATTGTTATTATACTTTAGACTTGTCAAGGTGATGCCAGGTGATGCACAACTATACTCTTCAGACATTGCACATGAACGGGAAAAATGTTTGTGAAGTTGTTAACATTTTCATAAAAATCTTTTTTCCAAAGGCCATAGAGCTGAACCTCCGTACCCAACTTCAACGCATTATATGAAACCAAGCTTATTTATGATCTATTAAAATTCAATGTTGTTTTGTATTGAAGGAGATGGCCCGGTCTGGGCGTGATCCATCTGGTAAGCCGATGGTTATTCAACAATGATATTTATTTTGATAAGATTCTCATAAACCTCTTATCGCAGTAACGGTAGAGTTTTGATAAGAGCATTAAACACCGTCTTTAAAATATATAAATTATGTTTGTATTGATTTGTTTTTCTAGTTTCTCGCTGACACTGGTGGACAGCCTCGACACCCTGATTATTCTGGGAGACTTTGAAGAGTTCGAAGATGCTGTAAAGTTGGTCATCAGGGATGTGTCATTTGACAAAAATATTGTTGTTTCAGTATTTGAGACGAACATTAGAATGCTCGGGTAATATTTTGTTTTACCATATTGTGCATTTGGAATTAGTACTTAAAATTTTAGATTTTGAAAATATATATTTCTCAAGTTTATTAAGAGAATAGAATATTTAAATGTCAGTTTCCAGCACCCCTTGCACATCGGCCCTGATTGAGTACAAATTGGAATAATGTTGTTTTGGGAAAGTTTTTATTTTGTGTTATCTCAACGATTTCTTGTTGCACGTTTTTTAAATAATAATTTTCCATTACCGTAGTAAGGGGATACTTTGCTGCACATTTGTAAAAATTGTTTACGAGTATTTGGATCTAATATTTAAATGAATAAAATAACTCTTTGCCTTTAGCTGAGATGATTTGAATTATAAAAATGAGTAGTTAAGTCACAATTTAAATTTTTTTTCTTTTGGAGCAAAGAATGCATTAAAAGCGGGAAACTTTGCTCCATGATTTCTTCAACTTAGATTCGCCTTTATTTCTGCCACAGAGCATTGTTTAACATTACGTTTCTAACATTTCTCCATCCAGAGATATACAAAGTTTAATAAAAACACAGTTTTAGCTATGAATCACATGTATTTTTATTGACATAAATTTTAACCGAGCTTTGATTATGGTTTATATTTGAAATTAAAAAAAAATATTATAATTTTAAATCTTACATGAGTACCTAATGCAAAATCTTACCAATAATTATTAACAACACAATATTAAAATCAAAATAAAATTAAAAATACAATAAAGAAAGAGGTATAAACCCACTTTGGCGATAAAATGTAATAATATTAGTTAACTTTATCTCAGTGTCCCACAATTGGTCCAATTCAGGAATGGAGAAAAATTCTAGTCTTCCAATTTTTTTTGGTGGGCATATGTACACCCTTATACATCGTCCCATTTGGAAGCCATTTCATCTGCAGACTTTGGCCAACTCCAGCTTTGAATTGACTTTTGCATGGCAGACACAACGGGACCTTTTTTTTTCTAATTTTGTTATGACACCCGGGAAAAGCTCTCCTTCGTAATTAAAAACAATATATCTGCCCACTCTCTCTCACTAACAATATCTCTCACAACAATATTTCTCACTAATGGTAGCAATTTGAAACCTGGGTTTTTCTGGACTTTTGGGGGCTCATTTTCCAAGTCACTAAATCAAATTCTGTTAATGGAAAACCATACTCTCCCATTAATATAATGCACTCCGAGAAGTGGGTTTCTTCTTCCTCAGTAAATATTGACGGAAACCCAGGCCGAGACACTGTTTTTTCTTTCTTTGAAAGCCTTTATTCTATTTATAATTGTGCGCCTAGGTATTTTGAAATACTCAGAGTCTTTCCTTTGAGTCATGACCCCAGATCTTACAGCCAGGAGACATTCTTCCAACATTTCTTGAGTATAAGCTCTATAATTACGGGAATCTGCTCTTTTTACGTATCTTCTGGGCATGATGATCTAAAATAAATACGAAAATTTATAGTCAATTGTATATTAGGGAAACATTGCTCCTGGAGCATTTTATCCCCAAAACCGGAGCAAAGTATCCCCGTTTTGTTAGCGATCTAAAAATTATCATGTCCACTACTATATTATAAAATATGCTTTCAAATTATATATCACTCACCATCTAACGACTAATGTGCAAGATGTAAACAGATTTTTCCAAAGATTCCGTTGAGATTGCTACGAGGTTGTGGTTTATTTGACTGTTACTGTCCAAATGGCTTACTGTAGATGATCAATTCACACGGCAGTTGGTAGAGCAAGATTAGTGTTACCTGATAATATTTTTAGAATCTCTCAAATCTGAGGTGATTACCGGCTGGACGAAATAGAAACATTTTAATATTCATATTTTATTTACTCAATCTTATTCAAGACAGTCACTAAGGCATTATTTGCCAATGTGGTATTGCTGTTTGCGCTGTATGAAAAGTGTAAATTCAATACACGGCATCTGAATAAACTATTTGAATGAAACACATACAAATGTAAATTAATCACTGTGACAGGACAGTTTGGTTTCTAGAACAAATTGGAGTCATTGTTGAATACAGGATCTGGCAGTATTCTACAGAAATTCTTACAATATTTTACTTTACATTTTCAATAGACCATATCATATGATATCATCAAATACAATTGTGAACAAAAAGCACATTGTAAACGCCTTGACACGTTGTCAGTAAGTCACGAAAATCCTTGACCAGATCATGACAAAATGGATAATCGTAAAATTATTTTCAATATAATCTCCGAGTGAATGCAGATCGTAATGGGTGGTAAATTAGGAATCTACCGTGACATGCTTTTTATAGGGAAGTATCAGTACATTTCACATACTACTGTGATCAAAAAGTAAGGTGAAATATTTTATTGGTAGTACTGTCACTGTGTCAAATTTCATGTCAATATCTGCATTTGTCCAATAGTTACGCACCTGTTTTGTGAACAACAAAAAGTTACTTTAGCGATTTTTACTATATCTGATTTTGTTGAAGAAGTTGCATTAGATTTTGTTTGCGGGATGAAATTTCTGATCAGGTTTTGTCACAAATAAATGTTTACAGTATAACCATTCAAAGAAGGCAGAGAAGGCGTTGAAGCCAAAAATCGCCTTGGACGACCATCAACATTACTGATGAGCAACACGTCTAGTAAATCAAAGATTTCTAAAATAGTCGATTAACAAAAAGAGACCTCGCTGATACTGTTATCATTTCATTTGGATCAGTCCAGACTATTTTGAAAGATGTTTTGTGCCTGAAAAGCTTGAAATCTCGTTTGGTGCTAAAAATACTTTTTTTTTTGGAATAACAGCGTCGCTATGGAATCTATGAAACAATGCTCAATTGCCGAAAATTCAACTCATTGTTCCACAACCATCGTATTCATCTTATTTTGCACCGTGTAACTTCTGGCTTTTCCCTAAGCTTGAGAATAAAGAGATAAAAACCGAATTGCAAGCATTAAAGGGCATTTCCAAATCTACTTTAACAATTATCTGAGGATTGGAAAAAACATTGACATAAGTGGATTGATTGGGAGGGGAGTACTTTGAAGGCAATGCATTAGATTTAGAAGAATAAATGTGGATTTTAAAAGTTATAAACAATTTCACCTTTTTTTTTAATCACAGGGGTTGTATCAGTGTTAGTCATGTTTGATATTTTTCTTTATCAAATGAGAATTAAAAATATATCTACTTCAAAAGATACTGCACAGCCATACTCTATTATTGTTAGACATTTTTTACCATGACAAATTAATAAAATTTTAAAGGTTAGTCATGTTAGAAGTCGGAAACATCGACGTGCGTGTATGACTCGTTGTATGAATGTGGAAGCTAGAGAGGTGTGTCAGGATAGCGTAGTGTGGCGGTCCATTCTCTCTACCTACCCCTGGGGCGAAACGGCTGGATGGTTTGTCATTGTTTGTTTGCAGACATTTTTTCAGTATTTAGAGTTTTCAGAAAACTCACTTGCAATGTCAATTTATATGTGAAGAAATCAAAATCATGGAAGCGTGGGTGTGTGATGTTGGTGCTATTGCTGTTTGCAGCGGCCTGCTGTCTGCACATATCCTGGCTACAGGACTACAGGAGGAGGGTGACTACTTGAGCTGGTATCGCGGGGAGTTGTTGGACCTCGCACATGACCTTGGCAAAAAGCTGCTTCCTGCCTTCAATACTTCTACAGGCATCCCTCATGCGAGGGTACAAATTCCTTAATGTTATTGTAAAACTCAATTCACGTTTAATTCATAGCTTTGTATATATCAAGTTGGAGACACACATTATCTATTTGGTTCATATCGGGTTGATTGACCAGCCCATACCAAAATTAAATAGTTGTAAATTCAGTGTGACTTGTTAAATTCAAAACACCATCACAAAGAATCAGCTCTGATCTTCAAATAGTTTTTCCATGTTTCCAAGTGTTTGTAACGTTCTTTACACGAGCAACTAAAACAATTCACTTTGGATATCTAATGGATGAAGCGCAGTAGCCTATGAAGCGCAGTAGTTTGGTGGAGATACCTGTCTTCACACACGATGACCTATCCATTAAGAAAGTTATGCTAAGACCAAAGCATATTATGATTGTTATATTAATGGACTGTTATTTCAGGTAAACTTGAGGTACGGGATGCGCGGCATAGAAAACTCTCGCGAGACTTGCACCGCGTGCGCTGGGACCATGATCCTGGAAATGGCGGCACTCTCGCGCCTGACGGGAGATCCGGTGTTTGAGAAGAAAGCCCATCACGCCATGGACAGACTTTGGAAAATAAGACACAGGTCCTGATAAGAAGTCTCGTAGCAGTGGAAAGATAAACCAAAGTAGAGGAATCAAATCCTGGCTGCTTAATTGTCTTTCATTATTTATTGATTTTCTGTTTAAATTAATAGGACATCGGATCTGATGGGCACGGTGGTGAATGTTCACTCTGGGGATTGGATCCGGAAAAACTCTGGAGTGGGTGCGGGTATTGACTCGTACTACGAGTACTGCCTCAAGGCCTACATCCTCCTGGGCGACGAGACCTACCTCGCCCGGTTCTACCGCCACTACAATGCCGTCATGAAGTACATCAGCCGGGGACCTATGATGTTTGACGTCCACATGCACAGGTGTGTGTTAAATACATGTATTCTGGAAACAGTTGGCAACCAACTCGCCTCAATATTGTTAATACAGTGGGGGAAGTTCAAATTAACTGGAAAACTAATTGATGAACTATTCACATCGTTTTGGCAATTCATAGAAATTTCGATTTCAGTGGAAAAGATGCAAAATGATATATGTATGGGCTATATGTGATTATATCGTCATCATGAAAAACTGCAACGCAACAAGTGACTGATTAATAAAGAGTAGAGCTGGAGAACTCCGTGGAGGCGTGATGTTCAAATTTAATAGTAGGGGCGTTGTTGCAACAAATATTACTATTTGCGTATTTAATGGCGGTCTATCATCAATTTTGCACTTGATTGATGCTATGGTCACCAAACACGGCACGTTAAAAGTTAGCATATTATTATTATTATCAATGTAAATGAAGCATGAAAAAGAGGTAGATCAAATCATTCTACCTGCATGACATTTTATGGAGAAGGCGAGGGAAGTAGATCAGGATAGAAGAGCGGCAGTCTAACTTCTCTCCCATCCTCTTTGTTCTAAATGAATGTTTTCTAGAAGCAAATACTATTGGTTTGTTACAGACCTCACACACAGTCACGCCACTTCATGGACGCCCTGCTAGCCTTCTGGCCGGGGCTGCAGGTGCTCTTAGGAGACGTGCGTCCTGCCATCGAGACGCACGAGATGTTGTACCAGGTCATGCAGAGACACACCTTCATCCCCGAAGCCTTCACTGCAGACTTCCAGGTATTCCGTGCATTCCCCGAGCTAATGGCGTTGTGAACCTGTTAATTGTATCTGGGATATAAATTAATTTGCTTGACATATGTGCATGATTGGCGGCGAATGTGTTTCTTCTGTTTTCTAGTTCACTAACCCAGTCCACACCGGCAAGCGCAAGGCGGACTCTACTGTCTAAGGTGTATCGACCTAAGGAGGGACCTTGTAATTTTATGACCGATGGATATGTATGATTATGGATGTAACAATTGTGCGGCAAGCAAACTTGATCTTTAAATATATTGCGCATTTCTGGTGACTACATACTCTCTCAATTGCTCTGTCACTATAATTCTTATCTTATTTATGTGTTATTTCAGCATTATAAAAATGTTTCTAGTCACAGCATTCACACCAAGTGGATAAGCCGCCACTATAGTTAAATATGAATGAAATAGTGTAATAGAGAACATTTGTGTTGAAAGGTTGATTTAAAATGGATATGATTAGCAATCTAGTCATTAAAATTTTTCTTTATCTTTTTCCAGGTTCACTGGGGCCAGCACCCTCTTCGGCCAGAGTTTCTGGAGTCCACGTATTTCCTCCACAGAGCTACGGGAGACGACCACTACCTGCAGGTGGGCAGAGCAGTCCTCCAGTCTCTGCAGAAACATGCTCGGGTTCCGTGCGGGTATGCAGCCATGAATGATGTTCGCACCCGTGTGCACGAGGACAGAATGGACTCCTTCGTACTCGCAGAGACCTTCAAGTACCTTTACATGTTATTTGCCGATGACACTGACATCCCCATTAACTTGGACGAATTCATTATGACTACTGAGGCCCACCTGCTGCCGCTCACGCTCTCGGATCACCGTGGGAACAAGACGATGGAGAAAGATGGATCGGATGATGATCATCGTTTATATCCGTACTCGAGGTAACTTGGATTCATCATGTATTTCAGGAGTTTGTATTGGGTGTTTTGGAAAGTTCGGTCTATTTTTTTTGTATGAAAATCGTATTTACAGAAGACTCCCGATTTTCCGGGGTCGGGTTAGCCGGGAAGCGGATTATCCGGGACACTTCAGTCGTTGAAAACACAGTACTTATAATGCATCTGTCACAATGACATTGGGCGTGTAGTTCACATTGGCGCCACCGCCAACACACGTTTGCGGCTCTAAAGTTGCAATTTTATTTTACTGTGAAAAGTGTCTGTGGTAAATGGTATGGATAAACGCAAACGAGTAGTACTTTCAATTGAACAAAAATTCGAAATAATTCAAAAGTTTGAAAATGGTGCAACCGTTAAATATTTATTGAATCAATATAATGTTGGTGATCAAACTATGCAGGACGGTATAATCGATTTCGGATTAACCGGGAAATCCATCCCGGAACATCGGGAGTCTACTGTATTTGAAAGGTAAAATTAGAAAAACATATCAATCAACATATTGTCCATCATTAGCCACTACTTTTCCCATCTTTCTGCCAATAGATGAATCCATCGTTGAAAAAACATATCTTTTGAGGTAATCTAGGCATTGACCCGATTCTTGATATATGCATATGAATGGAAGTGCTGCTTTTCTAAGGTATGCGTCATGTATCTGAATAAGTGGTAGTCCGATGGTGTCACGTCTAGTAAATACATACTATACCTTCGGTATAATCGCTAAACCCACTTTCTGTACGTAGTTTTTGACCGTGATTGCGATGTAAGGTTGAGCGTTGTCATGTTGAAGAATCAGCTTGCTGTGCCTGTTGCCCAATTCCAGTTGTTTTTCAACGAGTGCCTGCTTTAATCACATTAGTTGTTGTCGATAGACTTCCCCCGAGACCGTTTCATCCGGTTTGTGGAGTTCATTTTTCGATCAAACATTTTCAATCTTCCGGGGCGTCTATACCATTTTCTGACGTCTATACCATCACTACTTTGGCTATAATAAAAAATCAGGAATCAATTGAAAAAAAAGTAATTCAATGTGGTCCCATGGTGAAAAAAAAGTATGTTTATAACAACGTCCAAGTATGGGAATTGGAAGAGATTTTAAAAGAGTGGCTCGTCAGTCTATGTCTCATCTCACATAAATTGAACAAATTGAACATACGCTCACCTGTTATCCCGGGATTATCTAACAATGGAATAGTTTTGATGGGGGGATACGTGATTTGTTGATATAATATTGATGATACACGTGTTTTGTTCATCTATGCAACTTTGTGAAATCTGAAAAATATTACCCTAGGACATGTCCCAACACACAAAAGTTCCTACCAGAGAGTGTGAGGCGCCCTCTAAGGAACCTGATGGGAGAGTGCCGCAACAACCAGTCCTTCCGGCGGCTGCTGGCCCGTCAGTTCCGCCCCTCCGACCCGGAACACGTGGCTGCGCTGACTGACATGGGTATTTCCGTGCTCACTCTTAAAGATGGCCGTGTGCAGCTGCTGCAAACCTTCTCTATGGTGAGTGCTTGGGTACACTTGTATTTCTTACAACTATTCATAGTAAAATCTTTTTCATTGGACTCTTTGTTTATTTGCGGGCCTAAGAAACTTCTCTGATTGTCTCCAATATTTTCATTAAAATTAATTAATTTACAGGCAAAATCAGCAAAAGATGCAGAAGAAGGTCTCATATTTTTACGGGAAATGGCCGAGCTCTCGGAGAAGTCTGCTGCGAGCGTGGATGGTGTGGCCAAGCCCCTGGGTGTAGCCATCGTCTCTTCCAAACCAACCCGGGTGACCCGAGTGCTGACGGCTGGGCCTGCTCACTTCGGACTGGAGTTCGATGTTGAGAATGCGGTGTTCGGCTCGGTTGCCTTCGCTAACCCTCTCAAGGCTTGTGGCCCTCTGATAGACGTAGCCAGATATAAAAATAAGATTGTCGTAGCTGAAAGAGGGGACTGCACCTTTATTGACAAGGTAAGGAAACTTCAGAAGGAAGGTGCCATTGGCGTTATAATAACAGATAATATTCCCGGCTCATCCCATGACACTTCTTCCTTCTTTGCCATGTCTGGCGATGGAGAAAATGACATTACGATTCCGGCTGCCTTCCTGTACTCGCAGGATGCAGATACCCTGGCCTACCATATTATGGAAGATCCCAATTCCCAAGTATATATCGGTGATTACAACTACGTGAAGCTGGCTCAAAATAGTGCTTTTAAAAATCCTTATGATAAAGAAGAAAGCCAAGTATACGCCGGAGTGTCTCCAGATACAATCCGCAGAGCCAGCAAGGCCCGTCTGTTCAAACACGATATCATTTCTAAAATGAATGATCACAAACAACGCCATTGGCTGGAATCTGTCCTTTCGGAAGTAAATTTTTTTGCTGTTAAAGAAAATAAGGAAGCCGATAGTGATAAAGTGACCAACTTGTTTAAGAACTTCCAGTCGGATATTGAAGCTGCGAAACTAATTAAAGCAGATTCTCCTAGCACCGACGGCGAAGACAATATCAGCGAGCAGCTCAAGAAACACCTTGACATCATATCCAACCGTATGGGAGAGACCATCAATAAGTTGCTAAAGGATTCACTAGAAAATATAGCAACTACGTTGATGGTGGACAATGCTGTTTCCGGAGAAGAGGACACTGCAGTCAGCTCTTTAGATGCTGCGAGTGGGATGCCAGACACAGTCGAAGCCGTTGGTGTTGATACAACTCCTGATCATTCAGGTTTGGTGTCGGAACAGACGAGCACTCTCACCGGACAAGATAATGCAGAGTTCTCCGGTTGTCCGAGGAGTTCCAAATCTTTCTTATCTCTTTATAAAATGAGTGAAGTGACCAATCTCGCTGATTCAATATTACAATCTGCACCGGAGCCCTCGGGTGAAGGAGTTGTCCAGAGTAAAGAGGGCCCGAGTCATGTTCAAGAGATGGCGGATGAATACAAGATAGAAGGACCAACACGATAACAATCCCGGAAGGGAAGATTGATGAAGATTAATACACGATTATTCTGTGATACTTTTTCATAGTTATGAAACTGGTAACATTGTGAATAATGTTTTTTTCGTTTTAATTTATTCACTCCGTGTGCTGTCTGGCTGTGGTGGAGTTTTTAAGTAAATTGGTTTTATTTATTATTTGTTCTAAAGGCTTCTTTTTTTTTATAATTTAATTTTAAATTTATTTTCTATTGAGTGTCTTCCCAACTATATAATAGTAACAAATTTATATTTACGATCAATTGCACATTACCTTGCATCTAAAATCACCATTTCTTGCTTTGTGTTGTTGAATATCTTGCACAATCTCTGCTGCACACACACTGCTACCCCAGTACTTGTCCCAATAGTAACCATTGAAAAATGTTTGTTTTGAAAATGAAGACTACTCGGGAAATATAAAATAATGTCTTTCAAATTTCACATCCAGTACATTCAAGAATTAAAAATAATACAGTGGTCGTTACGTAGGCTTAGTGCTGTATCTGTGTGTTATTTGATGGGCTGTTGTGATGTGCTAAGACGCGTAAACCTCATATGGGGTCACTAGGCCAAGTTGATGTAAATATAAATCTTTTGGATTGATTATTATTGATGTTGAACTGTTTAGGTTAAAGAGAATATGATTGATCTATTGCGTGTTATATATATAAATATATGTTTCCTTTTTATGTATATGCATTCAGTAGTTGCCAAAACTAAAAAGATATATGTAAGGATATAGTGGTGACAAGTGACAGTATATTTATTGTTAAATGGTGTGTTATTACTCGGGACAGATGCAATGGCATGCGACGCACCCGTGTGCCTGTCTGTACTACATATCCAGAAGAAAAGATGAATGTATTCAACAGAGGATTGTTGCAGAACTAAATGGAGCCGGTGGTTTTCCATGAATATTGCAACACTGAACACCGTAGACTTGTGTTAGATCAAATCATTCCACGTCATGTCTGTTCCCTAACTCTTGATCCCATGAAAGCTAATTTGTGGAAGTGATGTTAACTGTTTCGTGTGTGTCCAAAAATGTATATATCCCTGTAACTAAATTGTATAAATGTTAGTGTAAATATATTTATATGGAATGTGATTAGATTTAAATTTAATTTAATAATGGTGCATACATAAATATGACTGACAGTAAAAAAAAAATAGGAATGTTATAAGTTTTTTTTATTGTAAAAAAGTATATGAATTATTATGTAGACCAATCTGCTTTAGTTATCTTGTTACTGAGATTGTAAATTTCTTTCCAAAAGTAAGTCCAGCAACTACTTGCAGAATTTGATTCCCGGTTACTTACTTGTTATATCCTATCTAGAGTTGTTTCAGCACAACGTGGGAGCACCCTGGTAGGAATGTAGTTTGTTCCCGAGGACTTCAAATTAAATTATTCATAGAGACGTGTAGATAAATTATTCACGTGGTGTGTTGTACACGCAGAAAGCAGCCAATATCTAGAATGACACGGCGAGACCACAAAAGATTAGTGTAATAAGTGTATTGTATGTAAGTGGTTAGTGTAATCGACCTTTTATTTGATTGCAAATAAAAACACAGGTTACCACAGATTTCCTTGGACTTAATTGAGAATTGGCTGCTTCGTGCATAACTTCATCTGATTTTGTCGTTGACATGTTTTCACTTTAATGTCATTCCGTATACTTCAATAGGTCTAAAATTATTGGAATTGTATTAAAAATAAATATATGTTTTAAAATAATGTGATCGGTAAGTTTGTGTTCTGACATATCGAAAGAATTAAAATTGTGCCCAAATCAGGCACTCTGGCCCTACAATGTGGCCCTTTCATCACTTTCTGTTACATCTTTAAGGGTTAGATTCAAATTGTGAAGAGCCATTAGTTTATCTCTGCATTTCAAAACTAATAAATTTGGTTTTATTTTGTCAAAGTGTTGTTTATTAATTACATTCCAAACAAAAAGTATTCTAATGAAGTTATTAAAGTAAACAAAAGTTGTTTCAAAATAGAAGAACTAAAAATTCTATAAATGATATGAAATATTCACGACATGTCTTATGATAATAACATCATTATGGAATTCCATACACCTAATCATACATCGATTAATATTCTAATGAACATTCGGCTTTCTAAGGCATATTATTACGTCCCGTGACATATTTTGTTGATTGGTTATATCGCACGTTGAAAACAAAAGTGACACTATACAAAAATCTCAATTTTTCAGTACGGTCATTTAAAGTTTTTGTGAGGTCAATTACTTGACTGTGAGTAAAAATATATCTAATGGTGTTGTTTTATATATTAGTTTTGATATTATTCTATCAGAATCTAGTTGATTTTAATTAGGTTAATAAGCAGGCAAAACTTTAAATGACCGTACTGAAAAATTGAGTATTTTGTATAGTGTCACTTTTGTTTTCAACGTGCGATATGGTCTTTACCATTTGTTATATTCCATACATTATGGTACCCGTAGTCGCACGCAGTCGGTCCTTGCTCAGTTGCATCCATTTTCTAACTGTAGACAGATTGTTTTATCAAAGATTATCTAGCTAGCTCTTGAGATAGTGCCAGCCAGAGATTGATTAACATTGCACACTTCCAGTTGCTAGCAGGCACCTCCACGTGCCACCGATAACTCGCCCACATTGAAATATGGTGAATTAGTTAACCCTGAGTATCACGACAAATCCCGCGTCTTCCAATGGTGACTTGCTTAACACTAAACATTTGTCATTTTGTTTCTTACACACGTTAAGGGGGGAAATAGGTTTAGAACTACCTTTTTTGACAAGGATATATAATTTATTGAAACGTTGAGTACATTTTATGCATACTCGTATATTCAAGTAAATACAGTATTTTTATTTCCATCAACTAGCACCTGTCGGAGCTCATCATCAGATGGAGCTGTTTGGGTGCACTAGGGGCCACAATTTTCATCTGAAATCAATAGGCTTTTAAATTTACTTTAAGGACATGTCTGTCTTCTATGTGAATCTAACTTCTCCCATAAAAATTCTAAATTGAATTTTTTAATCAGTGATTCCAGCACCATATAGCAATTCTTCTTTTTCTTCATATCCTTCATTTTGAGCTTGCAACTCTTCTTTTGGAGCTTTCCGAGCTTCCTTATTCTCCACCCAAGGCACTGCTTCGATTTTGTCAGTTTACTCTGAAGCTACAATTGCCAACTACAATATTAAGCTCATTCAGCACCGATAAAATGATTGAATTTCCTTCATTAAGAGCGTACAAGTTAGATGGATGGAATATTTTAAATAAAATTGAGAAAGCGTAAGTGGGAATGACATAAATGAGGTTTACATCATAGAAGAGATTAGTTGTCACATGGCTTTACAAACTTCTCAACCAGTGTATGGAGGAGGGATATACCCCGCTTGACTGGAGAAGAGCGGTTATCGTGCCTTTATACAAGGGTAAAGGATCTTGGTTAGACTGCGGAAACCACAGGGCAATCAGTATGTTCAGCTCCGTTGGTAAGTTTTATGGTAGGATATTGATAGAAAGAGTGAGAAAGATGATTTTCGGAAAGATTTGGGATGTGCATGGGAGCTTTTATGAGTGGACGTGGATGCATGGACCAGTGTTTGCACTCCGCAATCTAAGATTGTTTGGACATATGGAACGAATGGATGAAGGAAGAATGGTTAAAAAGGTATATAAAAGTAGTGTGAATGGAAAAAGAAGTTGAGGAAGACCAAGGAAGACATAGCATGACCAAATTAATCAATTACTTAAAGGCGGCCATGTTCGAAGTATGAACAATCGACGAGCGTGCATATCACGTTGTGTGAATGTAGAAGAGACGCGGGAGTTATGTCAGGATAGAACAATGTAGCGATCCATCCTCTCTGCCTACGGGGAAACGGCGTGATGGTCAGTTAGTTATGTATTTGGTTCCCTTTGGTTGGCGTCCCCCTTTTTTGGTTTTTCCATCCATTTATCTGGAATCATAACAAAACAAATTTTCGTCAGTAAGATTGATTCTAGGAATATTTTATATTAATTTAAAATGGGTATAACAAAGGTTAGTAGGCATGCAAACAATAATTGATCGTCAAGGATTATTTGGTCACGGGTGTTGTATTTGAGTCTATTGATTTCTAAAATGTCTAATTTTTAACTGGTGGTTATTTTCTATCTAATGACCTTGGGCGTTCGTCTAAGAGATCTCATTTATTCTACTTTCATGCTTTTGCCTGGAACTGGAAAAAGAAAAACTGGCATGGGTTGTCCAAGCGCCCGAGAGGTGAGTTATTTATTAAAACGGCGTTATACAAATTAGCATAATTATTATTCATTATTTTGCCAGTTCCATGCTTCTACTTACAGGATCATACCATACATTAGGGTCGGCACAAGAACACTATTGTGCACTGCCATCTTAGCTTTCTTTGATAGATTTTTATTTGCGATGACACCTTTAAACGCACCATTCAATTTGTTACCTGCCCCAAACCTTCTTTCAATATCCTCCTCCACTCGCCCATCATTTGTAAGCGTACTTCCAAAATATACAAATTCACCCACTTGCTCCAGATTTTTACCATTCATGCTAATTTTAGACACCAGGACTTGTACGTTCATGTTCGTTGTCTGCAAGTAGGAATGGTCGTCCACGTACAATAAACACTTTCCTAAAACTCTGCTCATTTTGGCACCTGCATCCAAACATTTCAGCTCTTTCATGCACTTCAAACTACCACGGAAAAATTGCGCAACTCTATTTGACACCTTTGTTGATTTCAAACCAGGCTGTAAGATTTTATTTACACTGACACAAGCAATGCTTTTCGTGTACAGCGATGCATTACCGTGATCACTGTTGTGCTACAAAATTCTATCCACGCGATCATATGCTTTTTGCAAATCGAAAAACTCACAGAAAAGTTACCAGAAACTTCTCTGTCATTGTATGAAGTGCAAATTTTTTATCCATTCATCCCCATTTATAAAGGCACATTGCACTTCCCAAACCCTTGTCACTCGTCATCTTTCTTACTCTTACTATTAAAATTCTGCGATAGATTTTACCAACGACACACATGGTACTAATATCTCTGTGGTTTTTACGTTCCATGCGCGAACCTTTTTCTTGTACAGAGGCACGATTACTGTTCTTCACTAGTTTAACGAAGTATATCCTTCCTCCAAACACTGATTAAAGAGTTTAAATATCCATGCAGAAACCACTTCGCCACCGGTATTGATAAATTCCATATCGATGCAGTCATACCCAACAATTTATCCACTTTTCATTGCTTTCAGGGATCTTTCTGTCTAATTTGTACTTATTTATTATGTATTAATATTTATACTTCTCGTACTTACACTAGTTGTAATACTTTGATCCTCACTTGTGTGACCACTATACATTTCCTTAAAATACTCCACCCATCTCTCTAGTGTGATCTTACTCTCCGTAATCTCTCATTAGATTTTGATCACGAAGATCCGCAGGCCGTTGATTATGTTGCTGTTACATTTAAGTTTAACAGATGGCGCTTTTGCTGTTGAAGAATAGTAGGTACCTATATGAAAACACGCGCGTCAATATTTAAAAGAAATCGCTTTTTCTAAACGAAGAATAATAATAATAACTACTCGTAAAAACACGCGCGTATTCGATTTCAACATTGTGTCAAAATTTCAAAGCGATCGGTAAATAATTTTCGGAGATCTTAGATTAGAAACACGAAAAATTACATGTAAATAAACGATCCAGCCACAACGCTCGACGAGTCCATCTACCAAATACCTATCAGGAAGTATCTGCAAATCTGCGGATGGACCCTTGTCGCCTTGTAGCCCGAGCAATGGTGTTGATGATAGCCTCCAAAACATGTTGATGATAGCCTCGTGGCAGGTTGCAGCCTCGTGTCGAAATTGCTTATTCCAGAGCCGGCCGTGCTTGTCTTCAGATGTAATGGCAAGTACAAGTACACAGCTAATACCATTTTGTTTTTGAAAACCGAGCACTTTTCTCTTTAAAATAATCATTATTTAAAAAGCTTATTTCAGAAAGTGCCAAACAAGGACTTTCTAGCGCAGTAACTCCGCTGCGGCGCTGATTAAGTCCGCAAAAAGTTTAAAAAGTCGCTGTTTTGAGGGAAAAATTGAAATATCAATTAAAATTCTCTCAGCTTATACCGTTTCCAATTAAAAATGAAGTACCTTTTCATTTCCATCCCCGGGCGTGCGAGAGGACGTTCGTAATTAATTTCTACACCGGCCGCGGGGCGGGACGGGGTGGAACGAGGGGGGAAATAAAAATTCTTGTCCATTTACAACCTCCTCCATTCCGGGGATGAATAATAAACATTCTCACTCCAAGAGTACACAATTAAATACCTAATTAACATAAGCAGCAAAACATTCTTATATCTTAAAGATGCCTCTTCAATCCTCAAGGTGTGCATTGTGTTTTCATAATTATGGCGGGCGGTGCTAGGAGTACCAGATATGACTGCAGACAATGCTGATAATCGGGGTGAATATGTTATCTCGCAGTACGAAGTGTCTTTGCTGATTAGTATTCACCGGTGCGACGTGTCGGCCGTAAATAAGAGCACGGATTTGATCCGAGGCGCGAGTGGCTGCGGCCGCCCTATTCCGCGCGCGTCGGCCCCGCCCGCCGGAATCCACATATTGAAATTCTACGGGGGCGGCGGATGGCTCGGCATTTGAGGTCCCGCCTAAACAAAGGTGCTGAAGGTCTAGAAGACAATCGTCCTTCGAGATTAATAAGATTTCACCCTCGCTTTCGGAGGCTGCGTGCATATTAATGACCCTTTGATTCCGCGCGCATTCAATTCAGGCTGCTGCCGGTCGCCACTACACCACAACGAGTTCCAGAGAAGACCGCTTCGTCCTCGAGCCTGCGAGTTCCCTATAAGCTATTCGTAGTCCTCTTTTCATATTATCTACAAGAAGATCTGTTGCCACCCAAGGGGCTCACTCGCGTATGAGCGAATCATTGTTCATTTATTAATAAATAATCTGTTATGATAATGGTTTGATCGTTTTTGTGCATTATTCAAAACCTGGGAGTGGAGTAGTCATCAATTGGCCATTTCGTTTTCAAAAGAGATCTCAGAAAACTAACAAAAATTCTTCCTTCTTCACGTTCGTACAATTGATTCTCAAACAATGATGTAAAAATAGACGTAAAGTAGGTTTTCTAGAAGTTTATTTGCTAGTTGTTGGGACGTTATCAAATGTAATATTAGTAACTTTTGATAACGTGAAATGGGTCACTCCCATAAAATATGTGGGTACATCAGTATAAATTGTCTAGTCCGCAAAACAGTATTTCCATAAAAGAAGTTAGCCCATTTTATATTGGGAGTTTGGGTATGTGGAGCGGGCCCAAGAACAAAGATCACATCTCCGAAGGAATTCCTCCGGGGGGCGGCGCCCTTCGCGCACAATTTGACGGGAATTCATAGCGCCCGCCGCAACTATGCCAGTAATCTTCATCCATATATTTGATTTCTAGCCCTATACAGTACGTCCGAGGACGTTACGTGGCGCGGGTGCAGAATCATCTACTCCGGAGTCTGAGTTATGTATGTGTAGGTACAAAGAGGACCACCGTTCCTGCTTCCGGCGTGTTAGATTTTAGCTATTCTGTATATAAGAAACCTGTTTTAAAATAAAATAGAAAATACACATTTATTGTATGGTAATAATACAAATATTTTATTTCCCCCTGTCTCTCTGGCAATTTGTGGATGCCACGCCAAAAAAACTATTTCTCTTTTGGTTGTTTTTCATGCAATTCATGGTTTAAATCCATCATTTGTTGTCGGTTGCGTTCAGTATTAATGGTTTCGGCAGGTTTTAGCACCTCATAATATATACCTACCACCCTTTAGATCAGCCAAACACAGAGCATTGTTTCCGTCCATAGCCATTTGGCCTTGCAGGTGATGGCGCTGGTTCGCTTGGAGTTAGACATGATATTTTACACTTAGAATTTTTCATCGCCAGTCACGGTTTGATGGAGAAATGTTTTTTTTTGGTACCTGGAGAGCAGCAGCATTTCGCAAGTGGTTTTTCGGTTTCATGCTGTCTTTTATTTAGTTCACGTGAAACCCATTTTCCCACCTTCCCGCGGCTTTCAAGCGTAAGGAGTTCCAACAAAGCTTATAATTTGGCTTCAAATTTTCTCTGTGTTCTTCTAAAGTCAAAATCGCCATATTTTTCATATTTTTTTACACCACTAACAGCACTGCGATTTACAAAGAGCATGCTCACCAAAAGCTTCGTCAAGCATTCGATGTGATTCCGCAGTAGTTTTCTACAAATGGTAACAGAAAATCAAAACTATCCGCAAATCGTAATTTTCAGGCGTAAAATTCGACACGTTTAATGCTATGAAAAATTATGTTGTCGGCTTAAACTTGTATTTTTGTGAGTTAAAATTCTTTGACAAATGTAAACACAAGAAGAAGGCGCTGATTGCGCGGTTTGCCAGTCACTACATTGACATTGACAACTAGAACCGTATCTGAGCAATTTCCGGTGTCATATTTACATAATAATATAGTTAGTTCTTCATTAATTATGAATTTTATTATGTTGGATACTTAGGATCCCTTCATCTGAAACACGAATAGATTCACAAATGTAATGTGTGTAACACCAAGTGTCATCTATTGGCTGTGTTTGCAACTACAGCTTGTCGAGCAAATCGTCCGCCCTACGACAATACGGGGGCGGGGGTCGACACGAGAAATACATTAGCACCCTCTCTGCGATCATCTTTCGGAAAGGAGGGGGTGCAATGTACGCACATACACACACACACACACACACACACACACACACACACACACACACACCGACGGTGGCGAATGGGATGACAACGAACATCAAATTTCTACACCGCTGTTCGCCATAGGCACATAATACGTATAATATAATGCTTCTTTTTCAGCCTGTTGTGGCCGTCCACTCCTGGACTTAGGGTCTCCTCTCGAATTTTCGACTCCCTTCCATCCTGAGCAATTCGCATCCGCGCACTTCTCATACTCTTCCGGATATCGTCGCGCCAAAGCAACTGAGAACGCCCAACTCCACACTTTGCCGTCTTCGGGCACCAGCACAGCAGTGCCTTGTCCACTTTTCGTCTGGGTCACGAGCGACGTGTCCCGCCCATCGCCAGGATTCGGTTGCAGCCAACTTGATGACGTCGAAAACTATTGTCTTGACTCTTATGTGCTTATTTCTGACTCTGTCCCCCAAGCTCATGCCCAACATGGTTCTCTCCATTGCTCTCAGCATGTTGTCATTTTTTTTGTGACATTGTGACTGTCTCAATGCCATATGTGAACACTGGCAGAACTGAATATTTTATTACTAAATTAAACTTGAATACCTAGGCGTGTAATACGTAGGCCTGCCATGGCTGTATGAAGTTGTAGATTTGATGAAATATGTGTTTGACAAGACAAGCGGTGAGTCACCGTTCGTTTGCGGAATAAGCTGTGCTGTGTAAGTGTCAGTACCTAGTATGTACGAGGAATGCATGCACGAGAACATGAAAACTTGAAGGCCAGGTAGAGTGGCGCGTACCACGGCCAGCGTGTGTTGACCATAAATTAGAAATGAACGTTTAAATTACACCGAAAATAGTATTTTATTTCCTCGGCCACCCGAAGGAACCGTTTGAATAATGTAACAGTTAACACGTCACTGCTAGCCACCCCGCGGTAGGTGCTCCAGCGCGTGCGACTGCAGTCGTTTAGTGTTAATAAGTGGCGCAGGCTGTGCCGCTAATTGCGGGTTGGATTTCCCTGTAATAGGCCGGAGGAGGATGATTTACGGCGAGCACACAGCTCTCGGCCGTGGGCGTAGCCCGCACTCCCACTAAACTTATTTTTTGTAAACTCCAGCTAAAGTCGTTATTTATTGTCCAAGACGGTTGTCATCGTTGCCATCATTCATCGCAACATTTCCTAAACAAATAAATTCCCACGCTTAACAGCACTCGCTTCATACTTCACGGTATGACCTGGTATGGTCATCACAACGGCTATGTAATACAAACTAACCAAATTGTCGTTTTGGAGTGAAGAAAATCCAATTCTAAGAAATTAGTTTGGTGTGGTTTATGGAGCGGTGGAATTATTGGACCTAACTCGCCATCGTTATATAAGAATAGAGCCACTGCTCTAAGAGTGTATTTATTGAGTCAAAAGTTTCATGGATGCATTATTTCCAAAGATGGTACTTTTGCATGGCCGTGTGAATAGACAGACACCTTTTGTGTGAACAAGTTATTGAAAATTTTGACAAGAGAGTCACCATCTCTAGAGCATCAAGAGGTGGTAACTTACATGATATTCTTTTTAAAATATTAATGGTTAGGTACTATTTATTTATCATATAAAATAAAAAAATTAAGATATTTTCAATGAAAACATTGCGTTTTTATATTACCCTACCTTTTATTTTTGTAGGGATAATTTTTATGTTTTTATTCATACAAAACACAGACACATTAGAAGGAACAGGCTTACTGGTTAACAGCTATATCGGGGTAGAATGCGTCCGAGTTATAAAGAAGAAGGGCAACTGAAATTAGAGAAAGTTATGGAAGCGCGAGTGATATAGAAGGATCAATATTCCGCTAGGGGCAGTGTTGATCCTAAGTAGGTACGAGCATCTCTTATACTATACTTGCAGCTATTCTCATTGAAGATGTGGAAAGTATTAGTTGTTTGTTTAGTTCAACGATGTATTGTACTTAAGGGTCTATTAAGCTGACTAAGTTTAGCTCTGTGGTCCATGGGCTGCTATATTTATGTTCCGACATTTCTTTTACAGCTGGGAAACCATAGGAAACCTGATCCGGAACATTTGAGAGTATGTCCAGGGGGAGTTATGTGCGACGTAAAATGCCATGAAACGTCACCTTGCACGACCCAAGCAAGGCAAGGCCTCCATTGCAGTAAGCCCGCTCCCTGCCGTCCTAGAGTTGTCCTCGTGACCCCGCGAGTCCCGGCCAATGTGACCGCTGGTCTTACGATCATAACGGACAGGGAGAGACCATTGAGCCGAGGATTAAGCTAAGGGAAGGTAGCCTCTACGAAAATCCTAGGAATCCAAGTATTATGAACAAAATTATGAAAGGATCACTGCGTTGGTTTGGATATATTGATGAAGAAAGAATGGTTAAGAAATTATAAGTTAACGATGTTAAAGGAGTAAGGAGTCGAGGAAGACCGAGGAAAACATGACATGACCAAATTAATAAAATTTTAAAGGTCAGCAATGTTAGAAGTAGAAAGAATCTCCGCGTATGAGAGAGGTGTGTCAGGATAGAGTAGTATGGCGGTCCATTCTCTCTGCTTACCCTTCCTGGGAAACGGGGTGATGGTTTGTTGTAGTTGACGTTGATCTAATAGTTTAAAACTATGGGGAGAATGAAACCACTTCGTGTAGCCATCTCCTGGAACGTAGGTCGGAAATTTTCGTTTCTGAGGGGGGCCGCCCTCTTCCATCTTCCATCTATCGTTACGGGGCTCCAGGTAGTTCAGAAGAGCGTACTCGATAGTTTGGTCGATTGCATTGTCGCATTGGCAAGCCTACTCTGCTCAATAAAACAATGATTGAATTCCACATAACATTTTCCTAATCAGGAAAAACAATGAAATCAAAAAATAAAGTTATATGCACCATTATCTCTACAAAACATGTAATTCCCGTAAAATAGAATACAATTACTAGGAAACAGACGTTTTGACAGCTTTGTTCAAGAAACAATAAACTTATAATAAAAGAACTTACTCTCACGCATAATACAAATATTTAAAATTTCTGAAATTATTTGCGAATATAAAATAAGCACTCCAGAGATGTGTGATCAAAGAACGAAAGCACCAAGCCCAGAGCATGGCCTGGTCCCGCCAGAGAGCGCCCGGCCTGTGTCCAAGTCTCTGAAGGCACCCACCATACTTGTTATTACAGAAAATTAGATATATACGACCTCTGACTTTGATGGTTTTTGTATCGTTCGACTATCGACTTGGTTGAAACTCGCCGACGGAAAGTTCCAGAGGTGTACGGATTTCTTTACGAGAATGGAAAAACATCTGTTAAACGTGTAACCTCAATGTTTGCATACTCTGTATAATAAATTATTCGTGAGCGCAAATGATATATAAATAAGTGTTTTAATTCAGGATGCTGGGAAATCTCATGCAACTTCGATCCTAAATCTCAGAAACGCAGATTGGTCTAGATATCTTCATTCCTTATCCGGATGATGTGCTACACCCCTGCATAGTACCAGCGGAATGTATTTTAATGACCTGAGAACCATAAAGCCTCCGGGTATTGTAAATTTGATTGTAGATGTTGGAAATGTAAAAGAGTTAAAAAAAACTATTAGTGTGTTTATGAAACGTGTGTTTAGATAATTGGATCAGAATGCTTGTTCAAGTTCTACGTTTTTTCCCTTCAATTTAATTGTACTCGCTTCTCTTGTCCCGTATTAAACTACATAACATATGTTAAACTATACGTAAGGCATTTTTGAAAAATTGTAAATAATTAGCAAATTATATAATATATTTCTATCTGTACAATTTTGACCCTTTAATGATATTTCAGTTATCATGTGATTTTAAGTCTATCGTATTCAAAATATTGTTAAAACAAGAGATTGGTAGATATTCTGGTTACAATTAGATTAAAAAAATATACTTTTAATTGAAATTCATTGGTAGCAGTTCATTTTAAATAATGAAAATAAAAAAAATTATACGAATTTTCTTTAGTATTATATATTAAGTGGGCTTCCACTTGTATTTAACGTCGACTGGTTTCGGCTACTTGCTGCCATCTTCTGGTGGAAGTGAAAGCGCACTAAATATATAATAATAAAGAAATTTTGTACAAATTTTTATTTTATTTTCATTATTTACAATTAGTTAGGCCAGGTGCATACAAAAGTTAGGCCAGGTTAGGGTTAAGGCAACAAAACAATTCGGACATAATATGAACTCAGGACTTTACAAGAAATCCAAAGGACCAAATTATGAAACTCTTTTTAGATGATATTGGTGTCATTTAATAGTGAAATAAACAGTGCGCAAACCCTCATATTAAAAAAGAAACCGCAATGTTGGAACGGCCCTTGTTTATAACGTCTGAAGACAAAAACATTTCTCTTGTTAGATGTTATTAAACGATTTTATGTGCCGGCATTAGGCCGCTCTACTTCGTACACTCTGGGGTGCCCGCCGCAATAGAAACCAGCAATAGTAATCTGTCTAACCGCAAAGTCGCCGCCAGACCTGGGTGGCCGGACTCCAGCAGCCAGTCTCTGTGTACATAGTTTTAACTGTTGACAAGGGTCCATCACAGTATCCAATGCACCATAGCGTGACCTTCAACCCGGTAAGCTGAACGGAGGTGAGCCGTGACAAGAGGATGGTTCAACTAACTAACTAACTATCACGGCGGACCGCCGCAGTGGGTTATCCTCCACACCGGGGCACGCACGCTAAATATAACATAGACATACAGTATTATTATCCTTCTAAAACAATGATGGATCATACTTAGGATTTCAATATCGCACAGACTAACAAATCATCAATATTATTGTGCGGCTCGAGTCAATCAACTTCATGGATGTGTGTAATGTAGGTAATTACTGTTGTCAGTTGTTGAGTGAAACATAGAACATTGTCGATGCAGATCGCTTATCCTTTCGTGAAAAGTTAGAAGCCTCAATGGACAGAGACGAGTAGTTGTGGTATGTAGCGTAGTGAACTGAAGGCGTCACCCTTCGCTGTTTGATGTCATTAGGGTTAGCAAGGAGGTCGTCTGCTATTCTCCAGAAGCCTGATTGGAATGATCCTCGAATTACGTTGGCGACGAGAGATACGGTGTCGGCACTCCGCGTATTTATTTCTTCTTCTTCTGGATTGGATAACTGTCTTATGTTTACTGATCTACGGCTTACCGATGCCGGACTTGGCTCCTACTAACTAGAGCGGGAGTACACCGTGTAGTGCGGCTCGCGGTGATCCTCTGGAGGACTCCTTGAACTGACTCGTTTCCATCGGAGCAGGGATATGTTTGAGAACCAGTTGGAACTTGTGGTACGGGGGGTGTACTGCGCAATTACACCTAATTCAACCCTGATAATATCTGATTAAAAGACTGACTACAGTGGCTTCAGAATGGAAGATTTATGTGCGCCCGATCGGAAATGGAAGATAAATTAAAGATATCGAGAAAACAGATGTTCGAAAGGATGGGACATTTTTTATTATCTTGGAACGCTCGGAAATTCCTCGATTCGCCAGGGACAAAATACATATTTATGTAAGAACAGATAACATCGATCTAACTTTGTAAAATTGTTCATTTTAAAACAGGATGAGAATATGATAAGGTATTTCGATCATGTCCATAATTTGCCCCGAACCAGGTTTAAGTTTTAAGGATGAAATGCGATTCTAGGCCTCTAAATATAATCGAAATAATTCATTTATTCGTTTTATTTAATTTTACTTGAATGTATGTTACGGGGTGTCATGCCGGTTGAAATCAATGAAATAAGTCACAGATATACACAAACCAAAGGAAACAAACCTTAGTCATCATCATTGGCCATCCGTCGTATCCGAGGAAGACTGTCCTTCGCGGATATGGGTCCCATGTGACTAGAAAGTCTAATTCTGGACCCAGAGGAATACTGGAAGGAAGGATGGCCTTTCCTTTCGTCTCAGAAGTCTTGCCTGCCTTGCCTTCTTGTCTGTTGTTCTCTATCTAGGTCTATCTTCTGCAGTCTTTTACCAGCGTTTACTATCAATGGTAGCCTTTAGGAGGTTATATCCTACTAATGAAACAATAAAGCAATATGCTCTGCGATGACGATTTCATATTTCATATGTAGGTAAGTCAATCATAGCGTTGTTAATACTACCTATATATAAATTAAACATAGAATATGGTTCCAAAACGTTGGGATTGCAAGAAAGAAGTAATTTGTGTATCGCGTAGATCACACTGCCTATTAAGAATTCGGGAACATCCAATTTATGTTCCTTTCATCTATTATTGGTGAACTATACCAGCGGTTGCTAACGTGGTGGTGCGCAGATAAACGTGTACATTAATTGCCCTTTAATCCGCAGGAAAAAGCCCTACAGAAAGAGAGATTGCCCTCATAGAACTTCTTTTAGACCTGGTACTGCAAATATGTAATAAAATATGCCTTCTTTTTAATACTAAAATATGCTTTATCTACCTCTCCATATTAAGCTTGGACTAACGGAAAACTTTGTAATTGTTTCAAGTAGCTAAAATAAATATTTCCTCAATTACCATTAGTGATGAAAAACCAAAAGAAGGCATATTATTAGATCTTATATAAGGAATAAATAAATGAAAAATAATTGAAAGGACTTCTGGGAGATGAAAACTATTAAAACCTCATAGTTGAATTCTCGAAAGCCTGTGATGATGATGATGATAATGATGATTTATATAGCGGCATTTTTGTGAAAGATTCACTTCAAGGGCGCTCAACGTCCAGAAAGCTTCTCTTAAAAAGAAAAGTTTTAAGAGAGCTTCTGAACACTCCTTCGTCGTTTTGATTGCGGATATTGTAGGGCAGCTTGTTCCACGCCGTCGGTCCCGCGATGCCAAAAGCGCGATCTGCGAAGTTTGAAGCTCCTTGGCGCCGCGGGACGAGAAGTTTGTGTGTTGCTTCTTCTTTCGAGGATCGTAGAGTTGACTGCCTTGGGTTCAAAGTGAAACACTAGGGTACCTACCTTGCTTCATGCAAACTAAAACATTCACAATTTACTTCTAATGGATAGTTTTATTTCATGAAATAGGTGCAATTAAACTGATTTTCACTCTTAAAGTTTAGCGACCCGCACCAGACATTAGTACTATGCAGCGCAACTCCCTCCAGCATCCCGAGATATCGCAGCGATGAATTATTTATGTAAATGATTTGCTATTTAACTAAACGAGGCCCAAAGGATAAAACTTCGGTCGCAAGAGGGATACTTCTGGGAAACGAACGAGTGAAACACCCATGCTGACGACGTAAAGGCACGCGTCATGGCATCGCTGCTGGAGAGAGCCGAAGAGTCACCACCCTCTGGTACGGATTTTTAGTGGGAAGGTCGGAAGAAGCTGTTGGAATAGTTTATGTCATCTGCGAGTAATTTGGAAGCAAAACAAAAGTTTACAAAGTGTTTGTTCATAGCATTGTACGAGTATTACTTGTTCAGTGAATCAAATACGAGTACAAACGTAAGAAATAGTTATTCAAACAGAGAATTATAAACTCCTGACAATATTAGAAGGTGAAGCACAGTTCGAGTCGTTACAATTCGATAGATTTTTCATAAAACAATAAATCATTTTTAATGATTTGCGTTGATTTGAGCAGCAAAATATGTTTTTTGCGGAGGCCTCCGAGCGGAGAGGGCCTGCGGAAGATCCGCCAAACGTGATCGGATTTGGAAAACGACATTCCAAGAATATTTGTTAAATGAACTTGACTTACTCCGTACCTGACTTAGTTCACCGTTCAGGTAATTGGGAATAAAACTAATCATTTTCTAAATTGAATTTTTAGTGTTAAAGTTCAAAAATTTTGAACCAAAAAGCAATGTGACATGGTGTTTCTCGGACCGTTAGAGCACTCAATTTGTTGATATTTTATTAACAATTGGGGTCGGTCTGTGGTCTATTGTATGAAAGTTGTCCAAAAGATGTTGCAAAACTCGTCCGAGATACCGAGTGGGTACATGACGAGCATGCTGGATGCTGTGTTTGGCTGTCAATCAGCGTCCCATGGACCGCTCTTTGTGTGTTTCCCATAATGCCTGTTCCAGTGCAAGGGCGCCTTTATTAGTTTTTTGTGTTGACAAATCTGTGAGATACCTTCGGCAACTGTCAATCAAGTAGTAATTATTTCTCTCCAAATATTTCAATAGTAGAATGACTTCTGTTCATTTAGTTACTTGCTTGAAGTTTTCAGAAATTACGGAAGGCTACAATATTAGGAATAAAACAAACAATATTATTTAGTAAAGTAATTTTACATTCCAGTTAACACCGCCGCCGGGCGGTTAGTACTCCCCGACACGCACCGTTGGGGCCTCCACGCGAGTCCTCTTCATTCGAGACCTCGTGCTTCCAACTAAACGAGTGTAACGTTACAATCCGCCTTGTGTGTTGTCGTCGCATTGCTTTTTATAATTAGACAATTCAAATGGCTGGCAGCTTCGCTAGAACACAGTACTACTCTCGCTGCAGAGTCGATGGTTCCAAACTCGCGCCGAGCTATGGTGACCCTAGATATTGCTCCACTTTTGTGTGCGAAGAAACGAAGAAAGATTACATCTCGGTATAAACTACAAATATTTGCTTTACGTCCTAGTTCTATTACCAATCTGCAGATTGCGGGCCCTAAGTCCGAGATACGATCGGCCGCGTGTACTATGCGGGAACTCGTTGTTAGGCGTTTGGTAAGTTAGTGTTATAAGTTCGTTATATTAGTTATTATACCTATGTACCTAGAAGGGACTAGGCGACTAGACTCGCCGCACACCCAAAATAACTCCTTGTCATTGTAATGTTTCCACGGAGGATATTGGCACTAAGTGTAATTAAGTCAACTATTTAGCAGACAACGCGAGATCACTTATAAGAATGTGCGGAAGAACAATGTACCATATGCTCGAACACCGGACGAAGAAGTAAAAAAATAATGTAAGGCAGATGAATGCGCCCTTAATAGAATTAAGAAAAGGTCACTAAGATGGTTAGGATATATAGAACGAATGGGGAAGGAAATCGAGGAAAACATGTCCTGAAAATGATTATTATAACAAGTGCTAGCGCGATGTCTGCACACGCCCCGACCCTAGATGCCGATGATGAGATCAAGAAAACATTATATTCCCAACTGGACAATATCCTGCTTTTGTTTAATAATAAAGAGATGTGAGGCCGTGCGGGAGATATATAAGGTTAAAAGAATAGATTAAAGGTGGTTAGTCATCCTTTTGATTGATGACAAGAAAAGGCTAAATTAAATGAACGCAAGTCCCGGATGGACAAGGAACAGGCCTAGATAGTGCAGCGAGACTGACGAAAGGGCGTCGCTGCGTCCTATAACAGTCTCGGGTGGTGGTGGGAACCTTATATATTGTTGGACAATATCCTGAGTCATATCCCCAAGTCCGACAGAATCATTATTTTCGGAGACTTTAACGCGTGAGTGGGAAGAGAGCCAGTTCTCTGGAGAGAGACAATAGGGAAATAAGGAATTGGGAAGATGGATGCCAATGGCCAGGCTCTGTCAACAAAATGTGTCGAGCATGACCTTGTGAGAACAAATACGATCTTCCGGAAAAAAATCGGCAAGAAACCTCATGGCATTATTTAAAATCCAAACGTCATTGTTATGAAGAGAGATTAATAATAGGTCATGATCATAAAAGCCATGACTGGAACAGACTATTGCTAGACCGATCATAGATTAGTGTGCTCTGAAATTTCCCTTCAACTGAGACTAATAAGACTTAATAAGCCAAAATTAAATGTGGTGAAATACTACACAGAGCTGCTGAATGATCGGTGCATACATGAGGTTCCATGACTGTTTGATGCTGAGACACCCCCTCCCCCAGGGCCGTCCAGAAACTCCCTGGACAGAATTTGTGATTAACATGTTTTTTCTTGCAATGCTATCAGCAAGATGGCAGGTTTGTATTAAAAAGCCTTTGATAATGTGAACTCCAGTACAGAATATTTGATTTGATATCAGTCTCAGTCTCCCTTAATAACGTAAATCTAATAATACTAATAATTGAAGGGGTAATTGGTGTCACCATCGGTAGCACTCTACTCCGTGTCACGAACGTCCACACGATAGGTATCGGTGCGTAGTAACCGTAGCACTTCTGATTCCTAACAATTGCTTCCACATTTATTTGGCCCCGCAGATAGCGCTATCTCTTATCTTCCCATAAATAACAATCATTTAGACCAATTACTTAGCATTGTTCCCCCTGCGACCCCTTCTGCCGCTCCCGCGTGGTAAAGGTGTAAAGAGCTGAGCTAATTTCCAATAAATTACGACCCGAAATTAAATTATTTGTTTGTTATCCACCTTGTTGAACTTTCTACGAACTTCTTTCTTTATTAATTTTTCCCATGTGTTCAAAACATCAAAGTAATCCTTTTTTAAGTGGTTCTGTGATAAGGAGTCATCACGAAGCGAGATATTTCGTTATGCTGGAGAGGGTTCAATTTTTTTTAAGGTATACATGAGGGGGTATGGTAGCTAACCGGGCCTCTATCCCACGTAATTTCTTTTGGAAACGCTGGGAACCAACTATCTGCTGCTTTGAAGAGATGGGCATCTCATAACTCATTTCTTTAGATTAATCAGGGGATAATTCGAAAACTTGGCCGTGCTGACAACACATAATATTTGTTGTACCTACCGGCCGCCAGAACCAATCTGCCTCTGGTGCCACCGGTCTGAAGAGCAATTAGTCTCCTGAACGCGTCTCCTCGGAGATCGACGTCTTTCATATTAGTGAAAGCTCGTTCAGAAGACTAATGTCTTCTTAATGTCGAACCATCTCTTATGCGTTCATGGTGTTGGCTCTCTTATATATTATAAAGAATTGTTCGAATTAATGTGAACACATACAATTTTTTACTATTTTACATTTTTCACAGTTGGCAACACTCCTATGTCAAAGGAGCGGCCATTTTGTTTTACTGTTCAGTCAGTCAGTGAGTAATGATATATAGCAAGCTACAGATGCGTTGCATTTGTTGTTTTTAAGCATTATTGTGTTTTGAGTGAATTAAGGCTTTATTTGGTTTTTATTAGTGAAGATGGATATTACTCCCAAAAAGCGCACTAAAATTGTGACTTTGAATGAACACACATCAATGACTTGCCAAGGAGTCAACAAGATTTTGCAGCAGTAAAGGGACACTGGGATGATTGAAGTGAACCGAAAAGGGAAATGTTGAAAGAAAATAATATAAGGTTCCCACCACCACCCGAGACTGTTATAGGACGCAGCGACGCCCTTTCGTCAGTCTCGCTGCACTATCTAGGCCTGTTCCTTGTCCATCCGGGACTTACGTTAATTTAATTTAGCCTTTTCTTGTCATCAATCAAAAGGGTGACAGACCACATTTAATCTATTCTTTTAACCTTATATATCTCCCGCGCGGCCTCACATCTCTTTATTATGAAATAAAATCAGAAGTAAATATTATATAAAGCACACCTTAAATTAGTAAAAAAAAAAAAAAACAACACATTAAAATGATATAAAACACACATTAATTCACAATACACAATAGGACAAATATATAACAAACTAAATTTTAAAACAAGAAGAAGATGGTGTATGAGAGAGGCGGGAAGATGTTAAGTAAGAATGAATAAATTGGGATGGGATGGATAGAGGACAGGTTTTAGAAAGAGCAGAAATTAATTAAAAAAAAACAGTATTTATAAAAGACACATTATAAACAGAAAAGTATATCAGAACACACCCACCAAGGGGCAGTGTAGACTTCCGGTCAAATACAAGGCAATGAACAGGAGCCAGTGGCAACATCCATGAGCAGCAACTCAGGGGCGCAGAAACAGAAAACAAAACTAAAATGCACAAAACTATTGTAACAATCATAGCGAACATACTATTCATAATTATCACAATAATTATAATAGCAATAATACCATAATAATAACATAACCAAAGACAAAGATAATAATAATCATTTATTTATAACTATCAAAGTAATCATAATAGCAATAATAACACAACCAAAAACAAAGACAATTTTTAACAAATAATGCCAAATAATTTATAGAAACAACAACACGGCACGAGAAGACATAGGGGAGTAAATAAATTACACATCCATTTCACTAAAAAGTTTTGTCCACGCACGAATAAAAGTACGAAGGCAACTGAAATTTTTATCGCTACTTGTTAAGTCACTATTCCAAATTGGTCGATGATCCACTGTCACATTCTCAATCATGATATCTCTATCACTCTGCAAGAGACAGCACTCCCAGAGGATATGGTGGGCCGTCTGGGGCCCCCCGCCGCACACACACTCCGGGTCCGGCGCCAGACTAAGATCATGGAGCCTGGCACGGAAATTGCCGTGCCCCGAAAGCATCTGCACAACGTGATGGTCCAATCGCAGCCACTCACTACCCATCCTCCCAGTCACAGAGGGGAAGAAGGAGTAAGTCCACCTTCCTCTAGGAGAGATGTTCCATCTTTCCTGCCATGCCGACAGAGAAACCTCTCTTAAGCCCCTGCACAGGGCGGTGAAACCATCCTCATCGGAGTTGAATGTAATACCCAGATGGGTCACACTCTCACCCCGCTTAAGGCGCCTCTTAGCAACGGCCTCAAGCACTTCCAGGTCGGCAGGAAGAACTCCCCCTATAACTGGAAGCGCCACTGAGGCCGCAGTCCTGTAAGCACCGGTCAGTGCAAGAAGAGGTATGCGTTGGCCTCTAAGCAGCGCCGAGGATACCGTCCGAGTAGCCAGACGTCCCGACCACACTCTTGCCGCGTATGTGATTCTTGACACATACACGGCTTGGTATAGTAGACGAGCCGCTGGCGTTCGAAGGCCCCAGGACGCAGTACTCAAACGCCGGACCTGCATAAACAAATTCGCAGACCTCTCCGACACAGCCTTGACGTGCCCAAGGAAAGAGAGCGACACATCGACCTGAACACCAAGATATCGAAGTGAATTCTCAAACTTGATGCTAGATTCATTCATCCGTATGACCGGGTTCCTGTTACGATTTAGGTTCCCACGGAGAAGCATGCCGGACGTCTTGGCAGGGGAAAAGGAAAGTTTATTGTCAATTCCCCAATTAGCTATCATATGCAGACAAGAATTTGAGATATTCTCAATCTCACGTCTGCTTCTGCCGGCCACCAGAAGCAGAGCATCATCTGCATAGGCAACAATGGTTGAAATTCCCGGGAGAGGCAAGAGTAAGAGATCATCAAAAAGGATGTTCCACAGGGTTGGGCCAAGGACCGAACCCTGAGGACATCCCATCGTCGAAACCCTCTCAACTCGAGTCTCCCCATGAGATATCTCAACTCTCCTACCGCAGAAGTAATCTGAAATAATAAGGAACAATTCTTTTGGGCAACCGCGATCCTTCAGTTTCTTGAGAATCATCGGCCACCACGCATTGTCAAAAGCACCCTTGATGTCCAGGAATACTCCAAGGGCATATTTGTACTCTTTATTTACAGAATCATTCACCCAGTCCAGAGAGTACCTAATTGCATCCTCCGTAGAACAGCCTCTCGTGAAGCCAAATTGGCGGGGGCACGGAGGAGTCAATAGGACATCGAGCCTGTTGCGTATCAGCCTCTCCAACACCTTACCCATGACAGGCAGGAGCGTGATAGACCGATACGCACCAGGATCAGTACGTGATTTGTCTCCAGACTTGGGAATGACCCTGATGGTACCTCTCTTCCAGTCTGTGGGGAAGACGCCTCTTCTCAAGCAAGACTGCATGACGAGAAGCATCTCCTCCTTAGCATATACCCAGACAGCTTTCACAATCATACCAGTAATCTTGTCCACCCCGGGTGCCTTATTTGAACCAAGGTTGCGAACGATGACCCCCAGTTCAGCTAAGGTGACTGCCGCAACAATTTTATCATTCTCCTGTGGAGGAGGAACACGACACGTGGCTCGAACCAGTTCGTGCGAAGAATTTTCAAAACTATTTGTCTCTAAGGGAGATAGCTTGTCCAGAAGCACCGACAGCGTCTCCGAGAGATTAGAAGTCTCCTGGCCGTCGCCAGTGATTTTGGTGGAGAAGTAATCACCCTCCAGAGACCTCGCCTTCCCGATTACACTGCAGATTGTCCAGGGATCCGAGTTTCCCACCTCAGTGACCCATTTCCGCCAAGAGGTAGTCTTGGCCAGCCTGAGGGTCTTAGAGTATGCATTTCTGGCAGAACGGAGCCCGTCCAGGAGAGCTCCCTCTCTCGTGGGAGAAAGTCCGCCCTTCTTGGCCTCTCCGGCCCGTCTGTATGCACTTCTATAAGCTCTTTTGGCTTCTGTACAGTCTGAGTTCCACCAGACTGATCGGACGCGCCGACCAGGCTTAGTGCGACCCAGGGCTGTATCAGCCGATCTGACTACCGCTCGGCTGAAATGGTTCCCTAACTCATCAGGATTTTCAACGGCGACCACCCTAACCTCACTCAGCTCGTCTCTCAGGGTATCGCGGAATCGGTCCCAGTCAGCGTCAGCTGTCCGGAATCGCCACTGACCCCGTTCTGTCTGTCTCACCGCGCCCCCGACCGAAAAGGTGATGAGACGATGATCGCTAGGAACATCGCACTCATGCACTGTCCAGTCGAAGACACAGGGGGACAGCAGACTCGAGCAGAGCGTGACGTCAATACGACTCTCCCCACAAGGTCCGGCGAAAGTAGGGAGCTTCCCTGGTTGGTTGAGAACGTGTAGGCCTGAAGAGACCACAAATTCCTCAACCTGTTCAGTTCGCTCCCTACTTCCATGGTTCCTCGTGGTCTCAAACCAAAGCGGAGAATGCGCATTGAAGTCACCACCAATTAAAACTGGTCGATCACCAGCCCTCTCCAGAATTCTCTGTAGAGCGCTGATATACGGCCCAGCAGGGTCACCATACTTGAAGTAAACGGAGACAATGATGATTTCCTTACCTCCGATCACAACAGTAGCACAGACGACATCCTCACTAGAGAGGCCCTCCAACAGGAGAGGGCGTATTGCCGGGTTGACAATAACAATCCCCGCTCTGGGGGAGGAGCCTCTCTCAAGGACAAAACTGGGGTCATCAAATCCGCGTGTTCTGCCTCCCCAAGTATACTGCTCCTGGATCAAAACCAAATCAAGCTTCTTTTCATGAGTCACACGCGACAACAGGAGAGTTGCAGCGCGCGATCGTCCTAAATTTACCTGCCCCAGTTTGGTGTGCGGTCCAGCAGCCATAGTCGGTATTTCTTACCACCGACTGTATGGCCGCCAGATACGCTGGGCAGTTCTGATCACCCGTGGAATGACTCGCCGGCTTGCGGAAGTGCGTGCAGGTGGCACACTTTCTGGGACTGTCCTTGTTCGGACAGTCCTTCTCTTGATGGCCCTTGACGGCGCACCCGCGGCAGGTGTCCTCTTTCTGTGGGCACCGTCCAACCATATGGCCGTATAGGTGGCACTTATAGCAGCGCACGGCGCCCACAAAATCGCGGCATCTGCACGCACTCCAGCCCATATATATGTACCCGGTCGCAATAAAGGCGACCCTGGCCACTGGATTAACCGTAAAAACACCGTTCGTTTTATCTCCACCCTTCTTACCAAACGTGGAGACCCTCTTGAATGATCTTATGAAATCTTCTTCACTAAGGGAAGAAGGGGAGCACTGGCCGGCCAGGTTTGTCTCAAAAATTTCTCTGGCCAGGGCCTCGTCCTTGATCGCAACCGGGACATCATAGACAACGATCTTCGGCAGTTTTCCTTTCGGAATAACCACACTAAGACCGTTGTCTCTAAGCCTATCGCTGAGGGCGTTCAGTTTTTGAACGCCCTCATTGGAGGTAGTCTCAACCAGGAGGCCGGCACCCCGAACGTTCCTGGTGCGGACTGGCTGGAAGCCGTCCTCTCTCGGGTTGACGGCCTTCATGAGAGCCGCTTTGGTGCCCTCCGAGGTCGCCCCCTCCGGTACCGTGGGGTACACCAACACCGCCGGCCTGACCTTCCCCACACTCTTCTTTATTTCGTCGACAGTTCTTCCCCTGGAGGGGAGAGGGGGGGCAGTCGACGCTGGTGCCACTGTAGTCAGGCGAAGCGCTGGTACAGGGAGCGAGGCTGACGTCACTCCGGCATACGTCCTGTCGGTGTGCGACAAGGGAGGGTTCCCCGGCGGTAGGGCCGGTTCGCTGCCCTGTCGCCCGAAAGTGACAAGGAATTCCTCCCTGATCGCAGCACGGACGACGTCCCCAACACTGCTAAGCGTGCTGTTGTTGTCGTTGTTGTTGTTGCTGCTGCCAATGATTCCCACTCTTCCTCTGAGCTCCAAGAGCTCAGCACTCTGAGCAGCGAGGGCGGCATCACGCTCCCTGATGATACTCATCAGCGTTCTCGTGCCCTCGCGCACGTCCTCCTGGTGCGCGGCGACACGACCCTTTTGTTCTAGGTTCAGCCTGTTTGATCCTGTGGTCGTGATCGCCGTGATGCCACTTAGAGCCTCCAGGATGGATGCTCTGGCAGCGTCTCCCGCACCGGGGGCGGCGGCCGCCACCGCACTCGTACCAGTCGTACATGGAGTGGCTCCAGCAGCAGCCGGAGAAGCAACCTGTGAAGCAGACTGTGAAGCAGCCGGTGAGGGAGGGGCTGCGCTTCCACCGCCACTCGATCCCTTTCCGGCTCTCTTCGTCCTCTTCTTGACAGAGGAGGAAGACGACGACTTGTGGGGCGCTGGTGCAAAAGACACTCCACTCGAGGGTGAAGGACCACCCGCACCAGCACCACCAGCATCATCAGCATCATCACTTGGGGCGGCGTCCACAGCCGCGGTTGTAGTCGCAGTGGTCGAGACTGCAACCACGTCACTCCTCCCCGCAACCCCTCCCCTTCTCATCTTGGGAAAAAAAAAAAAAAAAAAGAAGAAGAGGACGACAGGCGGGTTGACACCGATGTATCACTAACTAACTAACTAACTAATAATTTCGGTAAGAACTTTCGGTAAGAACTTTTGGTAAGAACGTTCGCGAGAAATTTTTAAACAGTTCCAAATTTCTTTGTTTTAGTTTGACACTTGTAAATTTGTAAAAAATTTCTTCACATACGATTTAATTTAATAAATATTGGACCAAAATCATCGAAATTTAAACACTTGCACCAAAAAAACATCATCTCCCACGTGGCAGACGGCTAAATACATTAACAACACAACAAAAAAAACATTTATTATAACATCAGTTTAAACGAACACTCGCGTGCCTCGCGGCTCGCGGCCGCTCGACGAAAATTTTAGAAATCTTTAAAAAACACACATTTTATTAATTTTTAACACCAAATCACAAAAACATCGATACAAAAACACATAAAGTTGAAGATTATCATCAAATCACCAAGTTTAAATAATAAAAACACAATAAAATACACCAACTGCAACAGGAGCTCTTTAATGACGTCTACACTGTACCACTGTTGAAAGACACTACACTGTTGAAAGAAAAGAAAGACAACAGCAAGGGACGAAGCTTTTTTAATTAGAGGAAGTAAATTAAACCCAAAACAACTAAGATGCGAAATCTCCGTACGCCAAGAAAAAATTGAACAGGTAAACCAATTCAGATATCTCGGAAGCGAAGTAACCAGCTCTAATGACCTCCCCAGAGAAGTAAGGTCACAGGTAGATGCAGCCTGAAAGATGTCATATGGAGAAACAAGGACATGAGGACTTACAGCAAGGTACGCATTTATAAGACCTGTGTGCGACCAATCCTCATATATGGCATTGAATCGAGGGCAGACACTGTCAAGACAAAGAGCATGCTCAACAACCTAGGACAACCGAGATGAAAACACTCCGCATTATAGCTGGCAAAACCCTACGTGATCGAGTTAGGAATACAGCAATCCGAGAAATCTGCGAGGTCAGATGGGGACGTCAAAGACGGCGATACTGGCATCAACATGTAGAAAGAATGAGCCCAAATAGGATACCATACATAGCTCTCTATGGAACGCCAAACGGACAACGCCGAAGACCCCCGAAACGGTGGAAAGAAAGCTGAAGTTCAGCGTCTCAAGAGGACCCGCCTGAAATAACAGACTCTTGAGTCTATCAAAAGTGAAGAAGAAGAAATTAAACCCTAGGAAAACCAGCCAAGACCTTCAGCAAGACTTAGCACACGCTGGAATTATTGTTCATGACTCCACCGTACGAAAACGACTTATTGAAGGGGGAAGAGAAACAATCAGACCTCAAAAAAAATTGTTATTGACTGCTGCCATGGTGAAAAAACAATATGATTGGCCAAAAAAATATGAATGCTGCACTTTTGAAGATTGGAGAAAAGTGTTGTTCTCAGATGAGAACCATTTTTTAGTACAAGGACAGCGATCTCGTTTCGTTAAAAAAAATTACAACGAAAATATTACGACAGCTCATATTGATCAAACACTTAAACATCCCTTAAAGATGTTTTGGAGCTGCTTTTCTTGTAAAGGTACCGGATGCCTTGTGCCGATCGAAGGGATGATGAACTCGCAAAAATACAGAGACTTGCTAGAACAGAGATGATGCCAACGCTCAATGAGTTTTTCAACAAAATTCGGCTCCATGCCACGTGTCCAAGATTACGATGAAATATTTCAAGGATCAAAAGATATCATGCCTTGAATGGCCAGGAAACTCTTATTCTTCTTCTTCTCCGGCGCAACAACCCTTGATGGGTCTTGGCCTCCTCCAAGAAACGTCTCCATCTCGTCCTGTCTCTGGCCGCCACCTCCCAATCTTGCTGCTCCAGGACCCGACAATCTGCCACGGCACCATCCAGCCATCGCAGTCTCGGCCTACCGATGCTTCTTCGCCCTGCTGGATTGTCATACAACACGCTTTTGGGGGGCTCTAGATCTCCCATGCGGTGCGAGTGCCCTAGCCTGCGCAGTCTGTTTATCTTTATAAACTTGACCACGCTGACGTCCTGGTATAGATCGTAGAGCTCTGTGTTGTATCTCCTTCTCCACGTCTGACCATCCTTAATGGATCCGAAGATTCTGCGGAGGATCTTCCTTTCGAAGCAGTTTATTTTGTTTTCATCTCGTTTAGTGAGCGTCCAAGTCTCCGAGGCATGTGTTTGGACTGGTATAATCAGCGTTTTATAATTATATTGTGGTCTTTGTCTTTCTAGACAGTAGAAGTGACTTTAGGTGCTTATTGAAGGAAACTCACCGGACCTTAATCCTATTGAAAATCTGTGGGCTATTGTGAAAGCTAGACTTCGCAAAACAGATTTCACAACAAAACAAAACTGATTGAGGCTGTAATCCATACATGGTTTCGATTCAGCACATATCAGAAAACTGTATAAAAAATACAGTTTTCTGATATGAACTTGTCGATTCTATGCCAAAACGTGTTGAAAAAGTTATAAAAACCAAGGGAGGACACATTTTCTATTAAAACAACTTAAATTATATTAATTGATCTGTTTTCTTGTTCTATAATATAACTGGTAAATGTTGGTTTTTTCAAATTATCACTTGAGTTAGTTGAGAACAATACTGTACCTACCTATACTCACTAGATGCCTTAAACATTCATATTATTATATTTGTAATGTTTGTTGAGATAAAACAAAACTGTTTTCAGTTGATCAAATCAAGTCAGCTTATTTCATCAACAGACATTACAAAATTAATTTTTGTGGCATCTATTGAGAACAGGTAAAATAATATATTGTGTATAGTATACTACCAGAAACGCATGAGAGATGGTTCAACATTAGGAAGACAGGATACTCTCCAGAATTAAGAGTATTTGCCTTCTGAACGTACTTTCACTAATATTATATGAAAGACGTCGATCTCCGAGGAGACCGCGTTCAGCAAATTAATTGCTCTTCCCACCGTATTGCATAAAGTATTCAACAATGTTTATTTTTTTTAAGTTTGTGCACAACACCAACTTTATTGAAAATTAAAAAAAGCAAACATGTTTCGGACACAGAAGCCCTTCATCAGTGATATAAATATTACAAATATTAAAATTTTTGGTTTTCATCAATGTGGTCAGTTTTGACAGATATTAAAATGATTTATTTCGGAACGTTTATGCTTTTGTTCTAACAAATATTTTGAATAAATTAAAAATAATAATTTAATGTTCTTATTGGGGTCCAGTTATTAATCTTACAACAAAAGAAATAAATCAATTATTGATTGTTTTTTAATATTTTTAAAAAATAAAGGTGTTGTGTATAAAGTTAAAAAAAAAGAAATCAACAACACAAAGTTACGGCGAATATAGAAAAAATAAAGTATTCTTTCTACAACGGTGGCAGAGTGATCACTCTAGAATAATCAACGTAGGTAGGTACATCGCAATGTGTGCAACGTATAGGGTACACCAGGTATCGTGTACCACACACACTCACACACACACACTCACACTCACACTCAAAAACCAAAAACCACAATTAGTTGCATGTCCGTTTTTCTAAACACGTATTTTCGTATGTCGATAAAGTGGAAACAAAGCACGATATGGGTAATAAATTTACTTTTCGGAGTGTAAATTATCCATAACAATAGGTTATGTTTTGTAAAAACAGCCGGTTGTCTTTATTTCTGTAAAATATTCCTAAAATATGCCTAAAATATTCGCCTTCCGACCCGTCCGCTTGATGTACGCGGCCTCCTGACGGACTCGGCCGGCTTAGATTTAGCTAAACGGCCTCCAGCGGCGTGATGGATGTAGGCAGGTACTAAATATACATATTTAACACATCACTCAATAGTTTCGCTCGCGATCTAATTACGCAGTTTATTACAGCCTACTGTGTTTCTTACACTCTCATTCTGACCCTTATTATTGACACTCGTATATTATACACACATTACCGCAGGCTGAAAATATACGTATTAAACAATATTATCCACCTACTAAATATTAGAGTCATCAAATAGCCAAAGGAATAATTACTGAGTAACAAGGATATAGTACAAAAGGTACACATGTATTGTAGATAATTAAATCAATAATAATGGTAATAACGAAGTACTCAGATATCATATTATTATATTTCATGAGAATGACATGTTTATAGAGCACATACGACAAACAGACTCTAGACTAGACTAGACAAAGAGACAGGAAATACTTCTTAGCCAAACCATTTTAATAGAATTCCCCTAGAACACACTCCTGATAGCTTTCTGAAATTTATTGATTCTACCTACATGACATGTGTAGTTGCAGCCGAGCCCGTGCAACTCGCCCCTGTTCCAAGTGAGACACAGTAGATATAGATAAAGTAGGTATATACTTTTCTCATGACATATTATGGTACTCAGAACATGACGCGCATTCCACCTTAAATTTTCATCTATTGTATGTATGTATTTGAAGTGTTCCAATATGGGAGAGTTTTTGTTTTTCAATTGTGAAATATTTAAAAGATTTAGTGTTAGATTTGGATAATAAATATATATGCCATATGTAATATGTATAGGTATTGCAATTAAAGGGATTTAAAAAAAATAATTTGGCTGAAATGTCACGTCGAATAAAAATGAAGTAAGAAATGGCCGGCGGATGGTGTGATTTATGTTCCAGCGGGGAATATCCGCTGAGCTTGCCGCGCACCTGTCTCTACCTACCTGCAGCGGCTCGCTCGGCCCGGAGCTTGCTGGACTGTCGTCTAGCAGTTTACCCTTTATCGCAATATGCCACGCAACCATTACATCTAATGCACATGAAACCTTGCGCAGCATCTATGTATCATATCAAATAACTTCATATTTTACTTTAAAAAATCTCGAACTTGGTTTCTGACATTCGTCAAGACTTTGAAGCTAAAAAGCACAAGTCTTGACGCAAGAGATCGTCTCTAGACACGAGCAGAGGGCGCGATGGCCCTGGGCGGGTTCTCGCAGCAGGTTGACCGTATCTAGATCTCGGAACAGAGTCGCCGCTAGCTCAAAATTTAGAAAAAAAAACGTCGTGGCACCTCACCGCCCAAACTTTGTTTTCGGTATATTCTGTTATCTTTCGAGTTATCGATCAAAGGATACTTTTTATGCTCGGGTTAATATTATGAGACTAAACCGTGATCCGAAGAGGGTGCGCCCTAAAGGTGGTAAATTGAATAGCCATTAAGAATCCGGCGGACCTAATGACGTCCTTTTAAAGTAATGACCGATGTTTTTGTATAAAAAAAGGTGACACATTAATTATTTTGTTGTTTTGTAATAACAGGTATTAATATAACAATAAAACAACCGCCTGCAGTTATCGAGGGGCAGTAAGAGCTCCGGAGGTCCTCCTCGGTGAGGAAGTGCACAAGTCAGAGATTGTAAGGACTTCAGTGAGCACAATGAGAACGTGAACAGCGCGACTAAATCAAAACTCCACACATTTTAAAATGTCAAAAGAAACTGTTGCGCCCCCATATTGTATTGTGATATTGCGAGCTCTTATTGTCTAGCGGCACTCCGCGACTCTAGAGTGTCAATCACCCCGGACTAGGGGCCGGCCGGGCGGCAGCTTGCTTTCTTAAAATTAAAAATAATAAATTTTCAATATCAAAGGATTGCGACACGCTCACGCTGACAGGCAACGCCATTGCTGGGCTCCGGCCACTGAAATGTGTCGGCCGTTTAGTACCCTGAAGAAGGAGAACTGAACTTGTGTCAGGATAGAACGGTGGGCCGGTGAGTTTCGTCAGTTAGTACAGTAGCATTCTTTGGATTTTCCTCCTGGTCTGACTGTCAATGCAGAACGCGAGATTGTTAAAACAGGTAGAAGAGAGTCAGTCCACCACTTATGCTGTAAAGCCCGACATGTTCAAACAAATATTACTTCAGCTGGGTCTTAAAATTTTACTGAACTGAACCGAATTCGCCGAACGTAATAGGAAATTTCATATAAACCACCGTCGTATGTTTCTTCTTACACACAATTAACCCAATAATCTAGGAGCAAAGGTCTCGGTGTATATTCATAAACAAGCGGTTGACAGAAACTACCCTCTGCGTGAGGCAAGGGTAGGGTAGGAATGCTTTTAATGTTCGCGAAAATCGCATCAACCCTAATTTTAGAAAATAACGGTGGGGTAAGTGGAGGCGTATTGACTTCAGGGTTATTTGAAATTAAGAGAGGGTAGGATTCTGGAATGGAATGAAAGGGGAGACGTAATTAATTCACTCCAAGTCACCTTTTAATTATGATTTGATAATCGCATTACGACCTGTTATATAAAAAAGATTGATGATGCTGTTTTTGATTCCCGATGTAATGAAAAAAGTGCTACCAGTCCTAATTAAACGAGCTAATGAGTATTCATAGAATAAAACAATAATATTATTACAAGTCCGGTATCCACGCGTTCATAATCTTCGTTCTTGTATTTTTAGCGGTGTATTATGCGATACCTAGCGATAGCTGTTACGTCGGCCGTATACACACACCCGCTTGCCCCCGGTAAGAGTACACACAAGGAAGTCCAATCTGTTTGAGCTGGAGGGCTGGAGGGAGCGGCCAGTGAAGTCAAGTGACGGGAATATTCATCACGGTGTACAAAACATCCCCTCTGTCATCAAGTGTCTGCCGTCACTCCAGACAAGTCTGCGCGGAGTGGCTTATCCCTCTTCTTTGTTCCCGATGCAAATTTACTAGTCTACACGTCTACACACGAGCTACCCACTTTGCTATTCAACAGGGAGTTTCACGTCCGCATTGGACTTAGATACCACGATTTTAGAACAGTTATTGTAGCCGAGTACCTACACCTACATATATTTGAGGTAGGTACTAACAAAACATACCAGTATATCATAGTTTAAAAAAATTAATAATTAAAAAAAAAAATAATAATCTTCTAAACATAATTTCCAGTTTGCCAAATAACATATCTTCGTTTTTCTAGCATCATTTAAATTACTCTTTCACAATTTTTTTTCTGTTTTGAGTCAAAATATTATAATATATTATAGCTAATAAAAATAATGAAAATACATATACCCATATTTTTTTAATGTATATTTGGTTAAAATCCTCTAATGTTTGTGTCTTCGACCGTTTTCGGTTTTCGGGCTTGCTGCCGTTTTTTGGTGGGTCTTCTGGTACCATGAAATTTAAAATAACAAAATTAATTATAATATATAAAGGTATTTAATAGTCATTTTATTAACACCATCATAACTTTTATATTGTATGTTTTGCTTTCTAATAAACACCAAAACTAGATAAACTATAAAGATAAATGTTTTTCCAATTTCGAATACTCGAAAGCCATTGATTTTGTATCCACGCTTTGATAAGAAAGCAAGCATGTCTTATTTCATTTCTCGTTTCCAGTGAACAAATTTTGTAAAATAGTATTCCATATTCAAAAGTTATTCTCAAACGTATATTTGTTCACCTTCTCTGCTTAATTCGTCCCGAAGGTATCTGTTTCCATTATGCGGCTTCAAAAAATGCAATTGAATGCTTGACTACGAGTATCTGAGTTTCTCCGCGATTTTCTGAACAATTAAAATGGCATATTTTATGATTTCACTTTAATAAGTTTTCACTAAGTTAACATTATTTTAAAAACATTTTTTTATCGTAATCGCGAGCCATCTTTGACTCTTGCCAATATCCAGCTCTTTCTCAGTAGATTACACATATTGTTGTAATACTAGTTGCGTTCTCTTTCTTCGAAAAATAATATAAAGGGTTGTTAAAATTGAGTTTTATAAATTACAATTCACTGTTGATATGTACCTTTCGAGTATAGACACCAGTATAATGTGGTGCGAGGGCAGCAGTCAAAGTTCATCTTACCGTTGAAAACGATGAACGAAAAACTTTTTTAGTAACCTTAATATGATCACAGAAGGCAGACTAGTTTTGTAAGCTAATACTGACAGAAGTCCGTACACAGACCTTGAAGATTTATTTGGTCATAGACCCAGCTAGACCCAGTTGGCTTGCCTTCAAAGTGTTTTGTGTTACAATCCTGAAGACCAAAGCCACATTGGGTTTTATGTAATGGTAACAATTAATATGGTTGGATATAAGTTCCTCTCAAGTTTCAGTTTTCTAATTAAAATGGTCCCGTTGAGAATACTTGACCTTGTAAAATATTTTGTACGAAAATAACTTTCAAAGAATTATACATTAGCCATTCTGAGTTCACACCCGCAGTTCTTCATCCAGGAGAGGGGCTCGCCGCCCTGGAAACTTTCCACAGAAAGGAAAGTTCCAAGAGAGCTCCTGAAGGGTCCTCCCGAATGTAGGTACGAAAAGATTGTATGTATTATTCCTTTTTATTTGAATAATGAGAAACGCGCGGGAACATTTAATGGATTAGTTACTTCGTTACCTCAATGACACCTTGATACTTCACAGTGGATCCATATTTGTTAAACAGCGAGTGAAGAAGAACTTAGACATTCCGGCCAGAAGCGACGCGACGGAGCAGGCAGCGTGTAGCGCACGCAATCAGCTAATAACACGAGCGGCCGCCCGGGTGGCAATCTGCGCCGACTCTGCACTCGTCACATATGGCTGAGCGTTTTTTGTATTAAAATGGGATCAACGAGTATTCCCTCAAGTACGAAGGGTTTATAAGGGATTATGTTGAATACACCCCCTCCTGACACTCCGATAGAATAGACTTCAGCGGGGATGTTATAATAGCGTTATCGTGTCGGAACACGGCGGAGGAAGGCCGACATACAAAACGAATTAATGCGATGTACTACATTTATTAATTAATCCGTTTTATAAGTACAAAAGCTCTCGATTAATGTCGAAATGTAAATTACTCCCCTAGAATCGATATTCCCGTTGCTCGAGACATTATTGGCGCTTTCAGGTGTAACGTACTCGTACATATACCTACTCGTACGTAGGTATAAGGACTCGGAGATGTGTTAATATTAGTCAAGGAACAGTTTAACTCATTTACTTTCAATTTACCCATCATGCAGCCAGATAGAAGATTGTGGATGTCCATCCTCTCTGCAAGCCGATGGTAAATTCAGAGAGGTCATTTTTCTGATTGAAAAAATAAACGTTTTTTTTCGAGGGTGAAACTTTACAAATACTATTCGATCCCATTGACAGATCCGAAGCACACCAAATTACATTCGGCGGGCGGCGAGAGTACGTGGAGCATTGTGGAACAGTGGAACTCTGAACAAACAAAGGTGCAAGCCGTCAGGAGTCTTGCCGACAACTAGGACTAACAGTGGTGAACTAATACCTCGACTGACACGTATTGACAAGGTGATATTGCCAAAGTGACAAGGATTACTGCGTAAGGGATACCCAACAGTTTACAATAACTTTCGATAAACCGTTTTTCAGGCGAGTGAATCGTACATATTTCTAGACACTAGCACTGTCATAGACGATTTTAAACAAAGACATTTTTGAACTCTGAAATTATTGTAAATAAAAATATTGTATTTTTCACGAATATTTTGTTGAATAACTTTTGGAAAATATTTTATACACACTTCATACATACACACGTTTTGGACGGTTCTCCTTCTCATCCTTTAACGGTGTACAAATTTAAAATAAAATGAAAGCTGATCATTTTTACTGCATTTATGCAATGTGCGAATATTATTACAATCAACTTTGCTGATATAAACGCAATTATAATAATAATATTATTAGCCCGGCACAGACGATGGAATCAGTAATTAGTAGTCAAATTTCATAATGTCGAGATTTGTGAAAAACTCTTGGTGATTAATTTGGCATGCTTCACGAGAAGAAAAACCCACCTTATCCCTAATTCGGAACACCCAAAGGTTGATATATTATAAAAAAAATGCAAACCAAAATAAATATTTATTTATATTTCATATTTCATTATGTCTCCTTCAAAGTAATCCCCGCTGTATGTACTGCATTTATGTCACCATTATTTTAACCATTTTTTACATCACACGAATTCGAATTATACTTTATCTCATCTACTGAGTCAGCAGTTGTCTTTTCAATTACCATTATTATTATTTACATTTTATGTGCGCCGTTTCGTGAAATCAATTACTCCAAATGCGCACTATGAAAATATTGACCGAACAGTGCAGTCTTTAGTAGTTTCTTAAATTTAGCCTCACTATCCTCATACTTAATACTAACATGGAGGCCATTCCACGCCAACGGACCCGCAACGCTGAAAGCACGATCATAGAAACTTGCTTTGTCAAATCTGACAGGATCGCTCCCGGATTTTGAGCCAGTGAAGTTCATTCAGGAGTGGCGTAATATGAGAAAAATTTTGTTGCGCCATAATCAATCGGGCAAACAGCATTGAATACGTTTTTCTGATTACTTTATGATTTGGCAATCCAGCGTATATGCTACACTAGTCGAAACGTGACGTTCAATGTTCTTTTGATCTTCACGATACATCTAATAATAATCCACGTTATTGACATTCTTCACGAAACATTCCATATTTTTACGTGTGCCTAAGCTTCCGAAGGTTTCGTACCCCACAACTCGGGTACAGGGGTACACTCCCGTTGAAATTATTGTTTTTTTCTTTCCCATTGACGATGGCCACTTGCCGGTCCCCGGGGGCGATGGTAATCCGGCGGAGACTTGTGCAAAGTGGCGTAAAGCCCGAGAATAACACGTCAATCACGCTGCAGCGGGGACATCTGTCTGCCGCGACTTACGCAATTGCTGTAGGGACGCTGCACAACTACTGCCAGATATGAAACGTTTTACATTACTAAAATGGTATACCTATACGCGAGACACCCTTTATCAGTATTGATTACGAGTATTAAATTATCAAACTTAATTTATTGTTTCTTGAACAATGATTCCATGTTAAATAATTTATACGAATGAAAACGTTTGTTTTGTGAATGACATGTTACATTTGATAATGCCTCAGTCAAGCGAAACATGTCATTCACTTAAAATATAACAGAATTTGTAGAAAACAGACGTTTTTATTCGTATTAATTAATAAAACTTGAACTATATATTGTACTAACTAAGTAACTAAATAAGCATTACGCTGTTTCCCCAGCGGGTTAGCCAGAGAGGATGGACCGTCACACTTTTCATTCCTGATATAACTGATGTGACACGAACGCTCGTCGATTGTTCCTACTTCGAAAACGGCCGCCTTTCAGTAATTGATTAATTTAGGCTTGCCATGTCTTTCTTGGTCTTCCTCGACTTCTTTTTCCATTCACACTACTTGTTTATACCTTTTAAGCCATTCTTCCCTCATCCATTCGTTCCATATATCCAAACCATCTTTATGACCCTTTCTTAATTTTATTTTGGACGCATTAATTCGCCTTTTTTACTTCTTCATTGGGTATTCTATCATGCAATGTTTTCCGAAAATTCTTCTCACTGATCTCATTTCTACGGGATTTATCCTACTTTCATCCTTCTTCTGCCAACCCCAAGCTTCCATTCCACACATAAGGGGCGGCACTAGAACCCCATTGTGCACTGCCATCTTTGCTCCAGTCGATTTATTACTATTTGCAGTGATGGTATTGAGTGCAACATTTATTTTGTTTACAATCCTTTTTTCGATATCATTCTCCATTTTTCAATATCTTGTAAACACGCTTCCCAGATAAATAAATTCGGTAACTTGCTCCGATTTCTCACCGTTGGCAATTATGACACAATCCGTCATACATTCTTCCTTTTCAAATAACATAACTTTAGACTTTGACACGTTCATCACAATGTCACTTTTATTGCTTGACACCAAGACTTGTAGATCGTCCATGTTGTCAGCGAATAAAACAGCGTCGTCTGCATACAGCGTTCATTTTCGCACCAGCGTTTATCTCTTCTAGTTCTTTCATACACTTGTCCATGTATAGATTGAACAAACCCGGGGACATTACACGGTAGAAGAGATAGTATTTTTTTTTAAACGAACTTTTGTACATAGAAAATAACAACAAAAAAAAACCCAACAATACAATTGACCAACGGAACTCAACAGACTGATTGCCCAGTGGTTTCCGCAGTCCAACCGGGGTATATCCCTCCTCCAATGGTTGAGAAGTTCTTGAATAACTCCATGGCAATACAATCATACCCAACAGTTTTACCACCTTTTATTATTTTCAACGCATTATTAATTTCATTCACTCTAATCTCTTTTATTCTGTTTCCTTTATTTATGTCAATAGCATATATGTTTACGTCACGCCATTAATTAATTCATTCATTAGCATTCTTCCGTATTCTCACAAATTTGCTTTATCACATCCGCTGTCCGAAGAATTCCGGGATATTTGAGTCTCCTTCCAGAATATCTTGATATTTTCTTGGATGTGGTTGGTAATTTTTTGTCCGTCCTCTTTTTTTTCTTTCACTTTCACTATAAAATCTAATCATATTTATTATCTTATGGCGTTGACACATTAATTGATTAATATATAGTCAAAACGGTTTATGTTAAAACATTATTTGAATTTTCTCGTATAAAAATAATTAATCAGTATTTTTCCGAGTGGACCTACTTCACGGCGATCCTAGTCCCCGCGGTTATAGTGCTCGGTGAATCTATCCACCCATCCGATGTGTTATTATAGTTGCAGTATTCAATATGATGGAATATGTCATCGGTATTCCAATCCAAGTAATGGCAGACACTTGAACATATTGCACAACAAGGGTACGTTTTACTCTGATTAATGAAATGTTTATGGTCAAAGGCAATCAGGCTCGATATTTTCCTTAAAGATGTTATTATTTTAAGGATTATTAATAATTAAGAAGAATGACAACGTCTATTTTCTCAAAGCTTTATATTTTATTGGGAATGATAAGTTTCGTCTTGCTAAGGCATAATCAAATTATACATTTAAATAACCAACCAAGGCGAAATCTGTCATTCCTCTAAAATGTAATAAAACTAATAGAATACTGATCTTTTCGTTCGTATTAATTATAGCTTTCTAGCTTAGATGAAATGCTTATTTGTCAACTCCCAAATGTCTATTCAACCCCGTTGAATAAATTTATCGGCATGACTGCATCAACTTTTTATCGTGTTAATCTTTAATAAAGAATTTTGGAGATTAAATATCTCCACGTAAGATATCCATTCACTCGGTCAAGTCCCCGCAGTTTCCCGACTTCTGCAATCCCACCTAGAAGAAAAGATTTCAGTTGACTCTGACTCTGGCCCCTTGGCGCTGCTGTAGAAATAAGGTGTAAAATGTAGATTTGGCTTTTCGGTTTGACCAGAGAGCGGCGCGGCGCGTGTCGCTCGGAAAAAATGTTTTCTTAGCAGTGTGTCTGTGTAAAACAAGTGTGCCCTGCGCCGGGCGGGCCATCTGCCGGCAGGACGTCTCACTTTCACGGTGCATTAGTGCATTTAGTTATTGGCTTAGGAATGACGAGCGCATTGTTACGGCGCACTAAACGGACAAATTAATGGACTCCGTGACATTCAAGGTGGATTGGCGGAACAGTGGGGGCTCCGTCGATTAATCGACTCGAGACTTGAATGAGAGCGATGAACTTCGACATCAACGCCGTTTGTAATAGAACCTACTCGGTACTCTAACTGAACGGGGAGGCGTGTTAAGAAACAGAGCGGGCTCCTGGTAGGTAGGTGTAGATGTTAAAGTATTAATATAGCAGTTCGGTCAACAACCGAAGCACAAGTCGTTTTACTTCGGAAGCTAATTCCTAGTCGGAGAGGGGAAACTCGGGAAATTTGGAAGACAGGGAGCGGCGCCAAGGGAGAGGGAAGACAGGCGATCCCCCGGGAGTGAGCGGGACGCGGATTCAGAGCGCCCAAGTGCTCAACTCATAAATAAACAATAATTTCAAACATCGCCAAGAATATTCCGACTTATTAAACTTAAACACGTTTCTGATTTGCTTTAAGATTCCGCCGATGAAGAGTGCGCTACGCTACAAGGGCGGGCGCTTGCCGGGGAGGGGGCGCAAGTTTTTGCGGGCGCCGAGTTTATTATTTCCCCCGCCAGATGGCACCACTACTGCAGACTTAGTGCCAACTTGTATAATTGGGTGTACGCAATTATAGGTATAATGGAGTGCCAGAGGCGTGCAGTCTCAAAGGCAACATAGAATCACTTTTTCTGAAATGCCTAAAACTTTGTTCATACATATGAGCGGAAACGCCAATAATAAATAAAAGTAACGTAGACTCTATAATAAAAACAAACAGGCGGGCACATAATGGAATTAAAGTCGGGTGGTGGTCTAGGGGATCCAGGGGACATGGGTTCTTCATAATAATGAGCTATTTTCAGCTCACATTGAAGATTGTAAAATAAATTCTAATATCATTGATGTTAATCCTTGATGTTAGTCTTTTAAAAAAAAATAATCATAAGTATCCTCAACCTGCCCATACAAGCATTTTCTCAAAGACAAGATGGAATAACTTTTTACTGAAATTCCTAAAAACTTTAAAAAATAAGTGAAAATCTCAATATCAATTGAAATTATCGTAGACTCTTTAACAAGTAATAAAAAAAAGGTTTGGAGAAGCATCCAGAGTCCACTAACCCGCCAACTTCAGTTCATGACGCAGTTCAGATCATATTCTCAATTAATTCACTCGGCCTAGGGAGACACGGAGACGACCTAACATACTCAGGGAGCTATGGCTATATTCTGTGAAGTACTCTTCGACTGCTCTTATAACCGCGACCCGCAACAATCATTTGACTCGCATGCTTACCGTTGATTATGACCTATTTGAAGACTATGTTCTTTATCTAGCAATGACATATTTGCACCGCACTACTCGATATATGAAACGGCAATGTCCCACGTCGTATACAAAATATGTCCGCGCCGTCTCTGCGGCGGGGAAGCCTGGGCGGCAGGTAGCGGGGTTTAGTGTTCATTTCACGTGTTATGTGTGTCGCGTAATTTGTGATACTGCTATGGGTGAGGCGCTCTTCGTATGTAAATGAAGGCTGGTAAGTGAAACATCAAGGCACCCGGGTACCTCCGAACAATGTTCCTGAAACAGGCAACTTCTGAATCGCCCCTTCCTATGACGAGCCGCGTCAAGCTAGCGCACGCGCTACCATATAGGTACGAGTAATATTTGGAATTAGTTAGAATCGAGGAATCGGTCGAGGTACTGAGGTTGCGTTGACCATACAATTTGTATGAAATGCAATTTGTTCTTTGTTAACCCACGATTGTATGCACTCTACATTACAAAAGAGCACTGTGCTAGAATGTGTAGAAAAAAATCATTTTTAGATCCATGATCCGTGTGATCGGATTATATTTTTATTTTGTGCTTTTTTAGGTTTAGATATATTATATTAGGTCCTTACATATGAAATTGGCGTTTGTATGGGAGGAACATAAAGTTGATTTTTTTTAAATATAATATATTTATTTAATCAAAGTATGTACCATTGCTATCTATGCACTTTTGCCATCTCATAGGTAGTTCATCGATCCCTTTACTAAAAAAAACATTCGGACGGGAATCAATAAAATCTTTGAAGTCGGTTTGGACTGCCCCATCGGAGTTGAATTTTTCCCTTGCATAAGTTATCCAAATTTCGGAAAAAATAGCAATCTGTTGGGGCAAGGTCCGGAGAGTACGGTGGATGTCTTAGACATTCCAATTGAAGCTCTTCTAATTTGGTAGCCGTCTGTTGTGCAGTGTGTGGTCTAGCGTTATCATGAAGCAGCAGTGGCCTAGAGCGATTAACCAGCCTCGGTTGTTTAGCAGCTAGCTTTTCCATCATGGTTTGCAGTTGCTGATAATAGACATCTGCCGTAATCGTCTGGCCAGATTTAAGAAAGCTGTAGTGAACGACACCAGCACTAGTCCACCAAACGCTCACAAGTAACTTTTTTGGAGTCAATTTTCGCTTGGGGCATGGTTTGGCTGGTTCGGCAGGGTTCAGCCATTGCGATGAGCGCTTCCGATTATCATACAGGATCCACTTTTCATCACAGGTAATGATTCGATTCAAAATCCCTTCATTATTGTGCCGGTTGAGTAATGCAACGCAGCAGTCAACGCGCGTTTGTTGATTTGCTTCACTCAATTCGTGAGGTACCCACCTTTCAAGCTTTTTCACCTTCCCAATTTGCTTCAAGTGGATTAAAACAGTTTATCACTAACACCGCAGCCTGCAGCTAACTCGGACGTGGTTTGCGATGGATCCGCTTCCACAATAGCCTTCAATTCTTCATTATCAACTTTGGTCTCCGGCCGTCCACGGGGCTTGTTCTGCAGGTCAAAATTTCCAGAACGAAAACGTTGGAACCAAAAACGCACTGTGTTTTCTTTTGCGGCACCGTCGCCATACACATCATTAATCCTTCGAGCCGTTTCTGCAGCACTGGTGCCACGGTGGAACTCGTACTCGTAAATAACGCGATATTTCAAGTTTTCCATTTTGTAAACTGAGTGACGCAAAGAAAAAAAACAATTGAGGAAAAAACAAATGAATTATAATTTTCGAAACACAAATACTTGAGTAAATAGCTGTATAAATTTGAATTTGGAATTCCTAACCAAAGAAAAGATATTTGAGATCAAAGTTGCCAGTACGGCAAAACGCCAATTTCATATGTAAGGACCTAATATATAAAATTGCTTTTCTCCGTTTTACACAATGACATCGAATATTTGATGTTTTTGGTTCACCGTAAAATACAATGAACCCATTTCATTTACAGATTCTGATATATGTTAAAATCTATTAGTTGCATTTTTACTTCAATCCTTTTCGTTATATTCTAAACAATACGCGATGACCAAAACATATCAAGACAAATAAACTCAAATGTGGAAAAAAATCTCTTTTAATTCATAAAAATCTGTCGCCGATAAACGCTTTTGACTTATGCCTACACAAGTAAATTTATTTGTGGAATTCTCTTCTTCTCCTTCTTCTTCTTATTCTCTTTATAGACCTTTGGTCTGTTCCTGAAATCAAGCTGGCCTCTCTTGAGAGGTTCACTCCCAACTATCTCTCCATCTCTTCGGCGGTCTTCCGGGGGGACGGCAGCCGGCAGGAATCTGATGAGCCACAGCGTGTGGGATTCTGGTAGGATCCATCCTCTTCCAGTATCTTTTACGTTGTCTGCTCCATCTCACGATATCCTCCCCCTTGCGAATCTCGCGGATAGCCGTGTTCCTTACCCTATCTCGAATAGTCCTTCCTGCTATCATCTCAGTGTCCTCATCTCTGCCACTAGTACTTTAGCCTTCGTTCTTGTGGTATATATGTCAGTATAGGCCTTTCGCAGGTTTTATATATTCTGACCTTACTGTCAGTTCTCATATACTTACTTGTTTTTCCATATTATATCCTTGAGATAACCTGATACCGCCGAAGCCTTGTTGACTTGTCCTATTGTTTCACTGACAAGATCATTTTGACTGAGCAGATCCACACCCAGATATCTAAACTTTGCGACCTGTTCCAGCATTCTGTCATTTCAGGATAACCCGCATTCTAAGGGTTCTTTTGAGAATGTCATGGTTTTTGTTTTCTCAACTGAGATCATCATATTTAAGTTTATGGCCGATGTCTGAAATCTATTTAAAAGTCTTCGCAGTTCGTCTTCCGACTCTGTGCAGCATCGTCCGCGTAGCATATGACTCTCACTACATCCTTCCCTATGCAGTATCCCAAACCAAGTTATGTGACATCTCCTATTATTTCATCCATAATAAGGTTGAAAATAAATCGACTCAAACTGTCTCCTTGTCTTATGGCTGTGGAATTCAGTTTTAAAAAATACATAATTTTAAATGCATATTTTGTTTCATTTCACTTCAATTTTAGTTTAATACTATATATAGTATATATATTATAAATGATTTTTTATTAAAGATTTATTTACATTCAATATTAACAATAACTTCTTCCAAGACATTTCAGGTAACAACGTTAATACTCACTCACTGAACTCACTCGCCTAGCAGGAGCAATAGAAATTCTGTTTTCGGTGAAATCATGACGGATGCTGCCCATTCCAATATTTGTTTGATATATTTGATATCAAATATGATAATTATAAATAGTAATAATACGCAAACTTCTAAAGCGCCTTAGAGTAATCACCTCAAGGACGTGTTTTAAATCCCAAAATCTGAATATGAACGCTGCTTCTGATATTCGCGATTGGTTAGAAAATAATATGAAACAAGTAGGATGTTCTACAATATATACGAGTATACGCTTCTATGATAATATGCTTCTAAAAAATAAATTAATTTAATATGCTTCTAAAAAATAAATTAACTGTTTCATATTATTGTCAAAATAATAAATAAATAAAATGTTATACGTACATTTTAATACGAATAATAATCTAGATAAAAAATAATTTATAATAAAGATAAATGACGTAAATGAATTCAACCGGGTGTTTGCCATATAAAATTAATAGATATGTAATTATTGCTCTTCATTTATTATGTAACTAGCGGGCCCGACAGACGTTGTACTGTAATTCATGGAAGATCATGTGAGATATTCACTTCAACACTGCACTTACGCAACGTACGCAACTGTGATACATGCCATACGTGGAATATCAAAACACAACGAACAGCATTTTAAATCTACGCCACGCTACAACGCAAGCTAGCTTGCGGTAGATATAAATTTGCGCATGCTTAAACACAGAATTCGACGTCTATGGTTAACAAACAAAACTATGAATTATTCTTAGAGTGTCAATTATTCTTAGAACTTCACCTACCGGGTCCAATTGGGAATCTAAACCATCCAGGGAGTCGCTCAAATACACACAAAAAATTTCTTCAAAATCGGTTCAGCCGTTTAGGAGGAGTTCAACCACATACGCCTGTAAGTAGTTGTTAATTATTACAGGGAATATATTTATAAATAATGGGAGCAGTCGGAAGAAAGGCCTACTCGAGGCTGTAAGGCTAAAGACGCGCCAAAACAATCTCGGAAAAGGGGGCTAAAGTGTAGTTGTACAATGTCCATTGCCCAGGCCCGCTTCTACTGAAGTCTCGATCCCTCTGTCTCCGAGGCTGTACGGCGCACCGCGCCCCTGCGCAGGGCCGGGACGTTTGGATGTAAATATTTAAGTTAATATTTGATTGATGGAGCACTTCATTACCGCCGCCGTGTTCTAAAATAAAAGCGTGCGGTACGCGGTGCCCAGGAAGTTGAGAATTTATTTGAGAGCAAGTTCTTGTCGACTGCGGTTGCAGTAGTTGCTGAAGTTCCCCGGCGAGCGCAATATCCGCGCTGGTTGTGCTCAACTTTTCTTCTAATTATTCCAGGCGCCTTTCATACACCCGGTAGATCGAGTGCAGAGTGTCTAGAAACTTCTCAAAATATTAATTACGGTAAAAATTGTCATCGGTACCATCAAGATTGCCCGTTGTAACGAGTGGAATAATATCTTCATATGGAATAGCCTCGAGTAATTGTAATTGGAATACAAGAACTGAGATGCGAGTGGGAGATAGGGGGTGTCTACACTCGCACAAAGTATTACTTTAAAAAGTAAGTAAGCCGTGGCCGCAATTGGAGCAGAAAGCGTATGTCAGGAGTATGACACAAAAATGAAATGGCAAGAGCGAGACAATTTTACTGACGTCCGTCGAATTTATACAGCAAATCTGCCGCGCACCCTACTGAGTTATTGAAATTAAATTACGGCCAAATCACCCCTTTCAATTTAAAATGTCGGCGCTGTCAGATAGACAGTTCGGCCGCCGCGGGCCCCTCGCGGAGGGATGCAATTAACAACTTTTCAATATAAAAATTAAGCAAAAACAGCCCCGGGCGCCCGCGCTCGCCCGGCTCCCCGAAGTTTTAATTCTGAGCACTTTGTAGGAAGAAATATTCAAAGTAAATCTTTTCCTTAAAGGTTTGCTTTATTTCAAAGAAAGCCTTTCTTTTCCCCTAAGTGCAAAGCGGTATTCCACTCGAATGTAGCTCAACCCTAATCGAAGCGGATAATGAGCATCGATTGCACTTACCGTTTACTGAATACAACAATTACTAACTAATGTTGAATCACTAGCCCTGTACACTAAACTTACTTACTTCCTATGGCCATACAACTCTTGAAGAGTTTTAGCCTCCTTGATGATTTTTCGCCAAGCTCCTCGATTCCGCGCATTTTGCTCCCAGCAGTCCGATTCGCCCAACCTAGCCAGATCAGCCAGAACATTGTCCATTAGGCGCTGTCTAGGCCTTCCTAGAGGTGTTACTCCAGTCGGTCTAGGCGGGTACAGGGTTTTGATTGCTCTGGTCTTTTCGACTCGACATACGTGCCCAATCCATGCTCCCACGGTGCTCGTTATAAGGGGCTGCTGGGTCATCGTACGGATCTCTTGGTTGGTCCTATGCCTCCAAGTTCCCGCTGCAACACCGGGTCTGGGTCCCAGGATCGTTCTAAGTATTCTATTTTCAAACCAGTAGATTCTATGTTGATCTTTTAGAGTCACCACTGACTTGATAATGGTGTTATAAATACGCAGCTTGGTGTTTCTGGATAGAAGCTTGGACTTTAGGAACGTTCGCACGGAGGCTGCAGCTCGTAGGCCTTTTTGAACTTTGTGTTCCAACTCCGCGTGCATATCGTTGGCTTCCGTTGTTACCATACCGAGATAAATGAACTCTCTGACTTGCTAAATTTTATCTACCTCCATGCAAATATCTCTCAGTGGTGAGGCTAGGCCATTATTAATCCTGGAAAAAATCATCCACTTGGTCTTATGTGCATTAACCTGCAAACCAATTCGGGCTGCTGTATCCTTTAATTTTTTGTACATCTCTATTAAATCGTCTGTACTATAACCAGTCAACACCAAATACATTGTGAGTGCTACCAAGATTAGTGCCCAATTCCATTTGTTTAACATTCCAAATCAAATCAAATCAAATCAAATCAGTTTATTAACTCAAAACACATTACAAACAGGAAAATGTTTAAGGCATCTATTGAGTACAGGTAAAATATTATAAAAATACAACAAAGTACCAGGAACGCATTAGAGATGGTTCGACATTAGGAAGACATTACTTTTTAAAGTCAAGAGTCCCCTGAACGTACCTTCACTAATATAAAAGACGTCGATCTCCGAGGAGACCGCGTTCAGCAGACTATTTGCTCTTCCCACCGGTGTCACCAGAGGCAGATTGGTTCTGGTAGCCGGTTGGTAAAACAATCTGTGCTGTCGCTGTCGGATAAATCTATCAGGAACAAAAAGATCAACACCCTCTAGCACGGCCAAGTTCTCGAAATATCCCCTGATTAATTTAAAGAAATAGGTTATAATTTTTCGCGGTTTGCAATTCCGTTGGGATTCGTTCCTTCTGCCATATCAGGAGTATCAGATTAAAGTTCCGCATTTCCACGCCGTGCCCACCATATTTAATGAGTTCTGCAGAGAGTCTGAACCTGGTAACTCTCTGCGTCAGATGGTGGTTCACAGTTAAGAAGAGAAGAGAAGTATTTCCGCCATCTGCTTAAAACCTCGTCTTTTTCAGTCAGGAAGATCCCATCTTTTGACTTGACTGATGAAGTTTTGGCTTTAAAGCCGTTCTCTCTCTTCTTATTTCGGCGTAGAAATCGCGGATCTTTCCCTGGTGGTACGCATTTTCCAAATCTTTGAGTTTATTATCGAGGAAATTTCTCTTCTCGCGTCTCAAAAATTTGTTTGCTGTACAGCAAAGGTGTTATTTATATTATCGATTCAAATCGCTGAAAGATTTATGTCCAAAAAGCGGTCATATTAAATTAGGTAAAACGTTCTCCTCAAATTAGGCAGGTATGCGTCCATTCATCTTTATTACACACATTTTGACATTTTAACAGCAGGTGACTCAAACCGGAATACAGAGAGAGCGCTCACTTCTCGATTGAACATCCGCAATGTTAATACACACTAGCACCGTTCGGAATGGTCGCTTCGAATGGAGGGGAAGGTGTGAGGAGTGACCTTACATTATCTGGTCTGACAATTTGATTCATGGCGTGAAAGACACTCGGCAAGGAAATGTAAATTACACCGCGAATAACGTATCGCCCGCATTATTACTTAATTCTATCTAATTTTATAATTATGCCGATATGACGTCATTATTTATTTACAGTACGAGGGGAGGTCTTGTGGCGTCTGGTCGGTCGTAGAGGCCTCGGCACCCCGGAGACGGAGACTTGTGACAATGGTGACTTATGCCATTATCTCCTCACGTATGTGACGTGACGTATGGAGCAGCCGCCGCGCGCTGCAGATAAGTCAGTCCAATCATTTTTAAGCAAATGCAAACATTTCGTGAACGCATCAATCAATCGCTGAGTTCGCTATCTTGTTTGCTTAGTTCGCTAAGCCGCGCCGCTGAACCCTAGTTTAACCCGCGAATTCGGCTTACGCGACACTATTGCTCTAGTAATAATCTGGTAGTTAAATGTTATTTATTGCCCAACGAGTAGGGTTGTTCGCCCTGTGCGAGAAGGGATATTCGGACGAATTACGATATTAATCCGTGGGAAACGCAAACAAATCCTTTTTGCATCGCTCAATTTATGGAAAAACAATGTCAATGAAGAGCTATTCGTGCAATTCATTTTAGTAGAAGTAGCAGTGCAAGTACACGCCGCGAGTAGGCTCACTACAACCTCATATTTTAAACTGAAAATAACCAAAACAATCTCTTTTCTAAGGGACCATGAGGACCACAGCGTGCTTATATGCAGACATCGACAAATGTGTCAAAATAGAAATTCAATTAGTCCAAGACGAGTGGCAGCTAGCATATAGATAGAAGGGTACAATGGAAGATGATGCTCAACGTGCAAGGGAAAGAGGCCGGTGTTGATATTTTGTATACACTTAAGATCGTAGAGTTTTAGAGTAAGGTTAATAGCAGATGTTTAAATAGCGCTTCTGCGTATGTACCATAATTGAAATGTCACCGAAAAATGTACTGAAGCCAAGATACGATAATTGATTCCCCTATTATCCAAATTCTGGGGACAGTAAATGCCATCCGTAATCGATATAAAGTTATCCAGACAAAAAACAGATGTCAGTTCGGTCACGGCGCGGCGGGCCAAGGGTCCATTATTCTATTACTCGTACATTAGGACATTATGATTAGGAAGATAAATAAGTTACGGGCCCCAGCAGTGGAGACTTCTAGGCTATTTGACGGTTGGAGTTGTCCCCAACCGAATTTCGCCATTAGCATCTGTTGTATCAAATAGTTGTGGTCCGGAATCCAGTTATGTGAGTAATTTCCGTGTATCATTGAGTCCAATAAATACGTCACATGCACCCGCTCGCCTACTCCGTTACTGTATGCCGAGAGGTATGTGCGTACACGTTTCGGAAATACTTCTGTTCTGTAGAATGTTTGGCTGTAATGATACGAGTAACATACTCGACTCGTTAAATTGTAGCGTTTAAATTGTGGGTTCAACAGTCACCTACTTTTAAAACTTATTCAACTTATTCGCCGCCACATTCAAATAATCATTGAGGGATAATTTCCGATTCATTTGTTATAATTAAAACCTCTAAAAAATGCGAACATGTCAAGAGGTCAATTTATGCGAGTGTAAACATATACCCAACGATTCGATGTGTTTATCAAACTACAAGTTTGTAAATGATGTCCTATACTTACGTAAGTTTCGGGAGAGATACTCATGCTATACGAGAAGTTCTTATTAAATAGGAGGGTCTCAAGAATGTCTCCGGTATATTATTTCAATTTATTTTTAATTTTATGCTTAGGTATCTCATTATCGCCGTCGATAAGGATACATCTATGGCGTATGAGCTTTCTTATTTGTATTGTACATTGGGTAAATGTAACCATAACTAACATTAGGAAAGGTGGTACACGACTATTAGTGATTTTAATTATTACGTATTCTTAGGCACATTATGGTTACGTTAGTTGGACGCTTCCTTCGACATTTAAAGGCATCTGTTGAAATTGGACCACAGCGATGAAACACCATAATAGAATTGTTCAACCTAATAATATTCCAAACTGTTGTATTAAAAAACTTTGTTTTATGTATCACAATTGTATTTTCATTTTATGCGACAGCTATTTCGTCAACCTATGTTGACATCATTAGGTGTTACAATAATATATCAAATGTCAAATTGTCGTAATTTTTCATGTGTATTTGTTCCTATGTTTTCATGTGTTATGTGTATTTGTTCCTATATCAATTTGAATAATTTCTTTGATACCTAATTATTTTAATTAAAATAACGGTTCGTTTCTATTTATAGGAGAAAATATTAGAGGTGGAAAATATAATAATAAAAATTAATAATAATAATCACAATAATAATAAAAACAGTAAGCAGAAAGAACAATTACACATAATATAGAGTCAAATACGATGAAACATAATAAATTAAAGACGATAAACAATAAACGGAAATAGATATATATTCAAATTGATATTGGAACAAACAGAGATTAAGGTTCGAAAAATCACGAAAATTTGACATTTGATATATTATTGTAACACCTGATGATGTCAATATAGGTTGACGAAATAGCTGTCGCGTCAAATAAAAATACAATTGTGATACATAAAACAAAGTTTTTTTAATTTAAGAGCTTATAATGTTAAAGTATCATAGTGTTTTGGCCAAAACTATGGACGTTTTAATAATATTCCCTTTAAATTTATCAAAAAATATTGACATGGATGTAGGTACCGCAAATAAACAACCCCATTCCGTCATCCTCCACCGGAGGGAATTGCTTGTAACACCCGCCGTCACTTTTTCACACAATCAACATAGAAGGGGTATAGAAAACTGGAAATTTGATTTGAATATAACTATTTCAACCAACTAAACCTATTCAGTAATTGATAATTAAAACGGAGGGATGAAATAAAAAATGCTGGTTACAAAATGTAATTCCGAATCGACGAAGGCGTAATCATGGTACGAGTATATAGGATATACATATCAGGCACAACGCAAAACCACCAAACCTTGGCCACTACGATATACATACAATACATGAGAGGGAAGAAGAGAGTGTGTCAGTCAGCGGTGTCAGATCATATGAACTGTCGTCTCACTTGCTAGAGGTGAAAAGTGTAATAAAACAGTAGATTAGACCAAATTCAATTAGAAATGGTATTGCGGAATGTATCCTTTAATAAAGTTTCCTTTGTGATCGTGTAGCAATTGATTAATAAGGATAATAAATATGACATTTACCAAGACAGAGCATTAATGTAACTGTTTGTGCACCGAGGCGAGTTTCCGCTAATCCGGTGACAAACAGCCACAAGGCCGACCTCGGGCGACCGCGGCGGTGGTGCGGCCGGGCCAGAGCGCGTGCATTAAGTGTACGGGAGGGGCCATGCTGCCCATCCTCGGGGCCGTTCTTCAGCCCGTAGTTTAAATACACACTACAACTATTCGATACCAGACAGGTGTACAGTTGTCAATTTGCGATTCTGGTGAAGTTCGTTCCCCGTTTTCTTTTTTTTATAGAAGTTTAACCATAACTGTCGTAGTCTTATCCAGTTTCCAAAACAGGTAAAAATATAAAACAAGCGAAATAAAACGATACATCTATTAGTAGGTATCAAATGGGTTAAAGATTACCTTAAACCAAAAAGCAAATTAAGCTTCGTTTTATCTGTGTGAATCGCTCTAAAAACTGGCCCTCGCTGCAATATTCGGAAATGGTTTGGTCATCGCACTTAGCGTAACAAACGACCGCGGGGGCAATATTGGCTCGCCGCTGCTTGTGATTATTGTATAACAGCGGTCCGTCCTTCCGAGGCGGGGCCGCGTGCCTCGGATGATTAATCTTCGCTTTCAATTACAGCTCGTTACCTCCGCGCCGTCTCGGGGATCTCGTGGATATACCACCACCGCACCGGATATACCACCACCAATCAATATTTATTTACCACTACCTACCTAATTTATTAAAATTCTGGGAGAATTGACCGAGTAAGATTAACCAACTGGCTCATGAAACAAAAAACAAGTAAATGCTTGTTTTTTTATTGTTAGCGGTTTAAAATGTTTTTTGTGATTTAATACTATTTACCAAATGCTACTTGTATGTTAATTATAGATCATAACGTACCTGACATGGCTCTAATTATGTTATTTGTATGATCTAATCTAAACTGGTCTGCGTATTTATAAAATAAATTGAACCTATCCGACTTTGCATGTTTAAACGTGGCATTATGTAGGTACATGATAAAGCAGCTACGTAACGTAGTAATGTAGATAAATACATAGATTGCATAAATAGAACATAGATTGATGATTCTGATACTCCGCTATGCGCGTGAAAGCACTGAAATAAAACAAATCCACGCAACCTCGAGGGCGAGTGGTGCATCTTGCACTTGCCGGGTCCGTCTCGTCACTCGAGCCTATGGGCAGCACAGTTCTGATTTAATTGATAAAGCTGCGGGATATCGTGCTCGGGCGCCATCACTCTGGCCTCTGCTAATTGGCGGTGAAGTGACCACTGTGCGGCCGGCGGCAATAACTCAAGTAAAAGGTGTACTACTGGAAACACATGTCGCGCTGTAGCTCCACCGAGTACACAACATTAATTAAGCTACATCGGACACTAATGAGGACAAATTTGCCATTTCGGCTATTAGCGATATTACTTGTACACCTATTTCACTTGCGAATTATGAGCACTTTCAACATAAACCAAAATCACGTTTTTTTTTCATGCGTAGTATAAAACATCCAGTTTTTATATCTGCAGCAATTATGCAACTTTTTATTAATTGTTTTATTGAGGTTTGCAAAACATTCTTTAAATTGACGGATGTCTCGTGGTCAGTTGTCCATTTCAGTGGGAAAATACACCGGAACCCCTCGAAATAATAACACTAAAATATTCGAATTTTTATGAATTAAAACACTGATTTTCCAATTTTTTCCTCTTTCAAAAGTGGAAAAAACAGTGTTTTAATTCATAAAAATTCGTCATTATGGAATTCCACAGTATTAACGCCTTAAGTTTATCTAAAACTAAAATATTCAATAGCAGCTAGCTCAAAACACCACAAGACAGCACTCAATAGTTTTTGTTACATATGTGAAGCAAATAGGCAAAAAAATAATTAAATTTTTTTATAAGTCTCACCCCCTAATTCTTTTCCTTTAGGGCTAGTAAGTAACTGGTATTTTTTTGTAATTTATATTTAATAATAACACGTGCTCCAAAGGGAATGAAAATTGAACAAAATTAGTTAAATTCTTAAATTTTCGAAAAATTGTTTTATTAATTTTGTTTCAAATTCAAAACAAATATTTAGAAGTAAAATAACTAAAAAATAATGCCAAAAACTCCTCAACTATAAAAAAATATTTTAACATACAATTTTAATTTTAAAGGTTCAATAATTTACTGAAAATAAATGCTTAGGGCGATATGGAAAATGGCTCTGATAATATAATATTTAAGACTTGCCATAGGTATTGCTTTTGCTCCTCATCTTGTGTTGCAATATTGCTGTATTATTACATAAGATTCACACCTCTTTCTGCGATGTTATTGATAACCGTAAGGTTTCCGACTACTGTAAGGCCATGTTGATAATCTTGACGAGAATTCCAGTTCGCAGGATCACGATCAATAAAATCCTCATTTGTGCTGCACATCTTGTGAGGTGAACCCAACTCAGTGGTTACATGGAAAAGGTCAACTCATGCTACATACTATAAATTATATGTTAAGTTAAATTAATGCCAACTTCCGTGTGTCGATCAACGGGCAACAAATCCCTAAATCGGCACCAGTTAAATACCTTGGAATTAAAATTGAGCCGAACCGTCATTTAAAAAAAAAAAAAATAGCAAATTGGACAAAAAAGTATAGTTTGGTAGGGAGATAACATATATAGTATAACAAACTATAATATATTATCTTAATAGATCTGATTGTACGGTGTCCAGCTATACAGCTGTACAAAACAAACCAATCTATACAAATAATCCAAGATCCTGTGGATGATCACCGTTCGCGACTAACTAGAACTAGCATAATGACATTGCAATGAAATGAAGTAATTGTCTTCCTTGTATTAAACAACAAACTAACTGGCATATTTCTCTCGCTTCCTTAAGGCTTGTCGATCTTCGTGGCAGAGTGGTAAGACCTCGTAAGTATGATTGTCACACTGTCTTTGGTCTGGTATATAATTCACGTGACAATAAAATGGTGATAGATTGGCATGTCATGAGAACAACAACAACAACAAACCATCACGCCATTTCCCCGTAGGAGTAGGCAGAGAGAATGGATCGCCACATTACTCTATCCTGGCACACCTCTCTAGCTTCCTCCACATTCATACATGACCAACCTTCAAAAGTTGATTAATTTGGTCATGCCATGTTTTCCTCGGCCTGCCTCGACTCCGTACTCCATTTACATCATTAACGTATACTTTCTTAACCATTCTGACGATTATATTTACATTCAGATCTATTAAGATAATAAGTTATAGTTTTTTATACTATAGATATATGTCATGAGAATCATCAATATAATAGCTAAAAATAATGTGTAAACAGTAATTGGGATCAAACGACCTGTTGCATACAAGGAAAAAAAACATTCATACATCGTGTCATGCACGCGTGTCGATTTCTCTGACTCCTCACGTGGCCGACATTCAATATTTGATTAATTTGATCATGCCACGTTTTCCTCGGTCTTCCTCTATTTTTAGTTCCATTTACATCGTTTACATATACTTTTTTAACAATTCTTTCTTCGTTCATTCTTTCCATGTGCCCAAACCATCTTAATGATCCTTTCATTATTTTGTTCATAACACCACCATTCGCACCGCATTTCGTCGGTTCAAAGGTAAAACTCATTAAGTGAATTTTTTTTTTTTGCAATTTCTGTATCAAACTTGTGAATTCTACGTCAGAAAATAATCACCAAGTGTTTTTATTAAAGAATAACTGTTATTCTTTAGTAAATAAACTTGGTGATTATTTTCTGACGTAGAATTCACAAGTCTGATACAGAAATTGCAAAAAAAAAAAAAATGTCACTTAATGAGCTTTACCTTTGAACCGACGATTTACTTGTTATATTTTTATTCGACACTCTATCATACATAGAGTATCACACATTCGTCTAAGAGATCTCATTTCTACTGCATTTATTCTTTCATCTTTCTTTTGCCAGTTCCATGTTTCGCTTCCATACATAAGAACACCATTGTGCACTGCCATTCTAGCTTTTTGGGATATGTTTTTGTTTGCGATGACAACTTTAAGTGCACCATTCACTTTGTTACCTACCCCAACCTTTATTTCAATATCCCTCTCCACTCGCCCATCTTTTGTAAACACACTACCCAAATACGTGAACTCATCTACGTGTAGTGCAGGAAGCACTGTAGTCGGATATAAAGATATCTCGACACTTTCAATTCCACGTAAATGCATAATAGTATAAAACTTACGTGTAAAGTGTAGCCCTGTGCCAGAGGGATGCTGCTAAAGTGACCGGTGGTCCATTTGAAATGCTGCGATCATTTGCAAATTTAACGAACGCTTTAACATTCTGTAATTAATGCCAGGCATCCTAAAGAGGACATTGCTCTTCCGCGTGTCGGCCGTATTGGACGATGGACGATCTTTTTACTAAAAAGGATTCTTTTTCAAGTTCATATCGATAGTTTATTGTTATTTTTACTATTATTGCGCATATAATACAATATTATATAACGGTTGCTTGCGTGGAGCATTAGTTCGGGTGAACAATTTTCTTTATTCCAGTTATAGTGATAATATTTGGAAGGTGGGGTGATCAGTGACCGTTAAAAGAACACACGAAGTGTAGTGCCATTGGTCAGCCCGATGTCATATCGCGGGCAGGGGGTGAGCGGAGCGGGGATATTAATAGCAGCGGACGACTTGTTTCAGTTACCCCTTATTTAGTATTAGTACTAAAGGGGTGGTTCGTTTGAGGGTGGAACACGCTTTAAACGAAATGGTTACTATGGGGGTGTCTACAAATTTACCTGCCTGTTTAAATACTGAATCTTACTAACAATTCGCCGGTTAAGGACTGAATTGCTTCTCAGTTTTCGATTTATACTCTTAACATATACAAATATTAAAATACTTCACAATTAAATGGCAATAAAGTATATTTTGTAATTTGAAGATAAGTTTGTTATTAAAATTATACTAGAATTCAATCTTCGTTTTGTGTTACGAATATTTTAGATATATCTCCTGCTTTTGGTAACTTCACATGTTGTTTTGTCTAATAAGTTGCTTTGTCTAATAATAACATTATAACTATTATACTTAGGAGTAAGGGGGATCCTATTGACTCTTCGAGCGGTGCATGGCCATCACCGTGGTGATAGGCTACGCTGGAGGATTGATCTGATCCCAAGTACCTATCCACACCTCCTCGACTTTGGTCTCCCCTGGAAGCTATGCGAAATGTTAGAGATCGAGTGTGAATAACCTCGGTGGATAATATTGATGCATAGGCTAACGTGGAAGGACACCTCGCCAACCCGTCTGGCAAGCGTGGCGTTGTAATGCCAACCACCCCCCGTATGACATGTTACACATGGAGAAGTATGGGGGAGGCCTATGTCCAGCAGTGGACGACAACGGCTGTTAAAGAAGAAGAAGAAGATTTATTAAATAGTCCATTGTTTTGGCCGAAACATTTGATATATTATTGTAACACCTGATGATGTCAACATTGGTTGATGAAACAGCTGTCGCGTAAAATAAAATACGATTGCAATACAAAAAACAAAGTTTATTCATTAACAGTTTTAGATAATTATGTTTTAATTTTTAAAATGCATAACCACTATTATGTTTATGCAAATGAATTATAATAATTATATTTTATCATGCTTTTGCAAGTCGAAACATGTCACTCCCATATAACCCAACAAAATCCTTGCTAATAACACAGTAGGTAGGTACAGAGAGTTTAAATAACCATACGCGAGTATGCCCCGCAATTCATTAACTTCGAAGTATTCTGTAGAAACGTGTTGTATTGGCAGAAGCAAATAAATATTAATTGCCTGGGTAGGTACTTCCCGAAACAACTCCACGAGAGGTGTAATGTAAAGGTGTAAAAAAGTGTTTTATTCGTCGATGTTAAAATCACTACAATAATAAATTAAAACACTTTGATACTTTTGTACAGAGTAGTTAATTTCTGGTGTGGCATTATTAAAAATAATATTATAACATTTTTAACAGTTTTTACACCACTTTGTTTTGGTTAAAACTAACCGGTTTCGCTCTCGCTGGAGCTTCGTCGGTGTTACAAACAAACTGAAGAGCTCCGGCGGATTGGAATCCGGTTGGTTTTAACAAAAATAAAGTGGTGTAAAAATTAGTAAAAGTGTTAAAATATTATTTTTGACAAAATACTTTTATATTTTCGAATATTCCCAACAACTGTTAGCACCGTCTAAATTAATTTTAAATGCAGGGTTCATCATTTTTAAAACAATGCCAAATGAACGTAAATTCGATGGGCAAATGGACTAAATTACATTTCACGTGACTGTAACATGCAAATAATGAGATGGGCCATATCAAGTAAGAGTGGACTACACCAGCACCTCTTCGGACAGTCTCGTTCCCGGCGCTATATCAAGGTGGTCCTTTATTACCGACCTTTTTATATGGCACCTTAAACGTTAATACCACTTTAGTAATAAAGTATAAGCGCGGTGCAAAACACTGTGGGGGGTTTATTGGCGGAGTATTTTCGAATTATTGCCTACAGGGGCCTACTAGGGGCCTACTAGGGACCGCGGCTTAGATAACTCGCCTCAATTACACGTCCGCGTCGATTCACCTGGCTTTCGCGCAGTCGCGGCGGCCCGAGCACCGGCTCTTGAGACTTATTACCTTTCTCTCTACCCTAGAGGTGAACCCGGCGCCATTGCTGCTTGAGGCCCTGAACTGGGTCGCCGGAGAACACACCACATCTCTTGACCGACTCCACAAGGGCCACGGAGGCGCTAAGCGACAACACGCCCGCTAATCTGATGATCGAAGTATGTGAAAATATTTCCTAACTACTTAAAAAACGAGGTACTGAATCCACCTTCTTTAAGATCAGAGGTCCCAATGAACTGAGTGGAAATGAAAGAACTGATAATTGGAAAGATACGAAGTCAAAACTACAACGCGCTACTTCGAGTTTCTTCTAAGTTACTCTAAAGACATCATTTGGCAGTACATTATGATATTGTGGGAAACAGGTACGACAGAAGCGCCACCGCAAGCGAGACAAAACAAATTTCAGCTGGGGAAGGAGCTGAGGAAGAGCATCACGCCTACATTCACCTCACGCGAATGTATGTTATACTGGACGGTGAGCAACACTTGTACTTACACAGGTTTAAAATAAAAAATTCACCGCACAACCCCTTGCGATTTACTAACAGACCCAATACTACCTATACTGCCCCAACTATACACGGAAATATGGAAGCTGGAGAAGGAATGTCAAAGGAGGGACCGACGTACCAGCCATCCTCTGCAACAAGGAGACATCTAATACATGGAACATTTCGTCAGAGTTACCTTAGTCATGATATTCAAGATGTCAAGATTTATAATAAACTCCCTTTGAGTGTGATAGCTTGCACCACATTGAATTAAAACCTAAGGAAAATTAAAGAAACACAACCTAATAAAACCATGGCTGGTATCACTGTGACCTCTTCTACAGTGTCATAACACATGTTCTTGTAACCCATAAAATGGAAATCTGCCACTGTCCTCGCTTCGTAATACATCTTACTGCCTAACCCACGTCATTGTGAAGAGAAATAAATATTAATTCAATCTAGTCACGCTTATTTCTCTATATATGAATGCTCCTGGGAAGTACTTTCTTCACATTGCAAGAATCGAAAGTCCCACCAAGGAAAATATGTATATATACACTCATTGCAATAAATCAATTTGCGGCTCGCCGGCTTAATATAGGAATTTTTACAATGGTACCGAATGTTTTACAACCGAGAACAGTAGATACGATTTAACATGTGTATACCCGCAGTACATTACATTTTCGTTTAAAATCCAATTACCTACGTAAAATCTAGTTAAAATCAATATATCGTATGGACTCCAATAATTTTTCGTTATGTCTTTCAAACAAACACTTAGAAACCAACAACTCGGTAATTATTTCTGGTACTTAAATAATTATTTTTCGATGTTATATGTGAAAAAAATATGTGTTTTAATAATACAAATCAACATTCTCCCGATGACGAAGGTATAAAATCTTTAAAACATGTCGGAAAAAATGAACTCAGAAGTGGAAAAATCAGTGTTTTTTCTTAATAAAATTCATAAAAAAATTGTCATCAAACCCAAACCTGTCACGCTGCACTTCAAAAGGTCTCACTCATATTCTTCGCCTTCCATTTGAGATAGTAATATTCTTGAAAAAAAAAAGAGCTGTTCGACCTTGTTAGAGCGAAGTGTTATAGTGGAAATGTTTTGAACTACCATTTGAAACCTAATATTTTCACTGAAATCTCGTGGTGAATGTCCCTGTTGAGTTATGTAATACAAAGTTTAAAGATGTTACATTTCTTCCACAAATTTAATATTTTATTATGGACTGGTTTCGTCAATATCGCTGACATGTAGCAATGAGACTAACCGTCACAGTCTCACCTTGATCAGTAAAACCAATGTAAACCAATATACGCTGTGACGCTCCTACAATAATGTTATAGAGATTACACTTTTCGTGATGTACAAGCCAATTTGCCCTACCGGGCCTATAGAAGTTTCACTTCAAATAAGCTCTATAATTGTATTTTATTTTATTCCATATATTCTTCCAGTTTTGACCGGTTTCGATTGCCATATTCTGGCAAACCAGTAGACGACAATGAACTGCCGAAACTGGTTGAAACTAGAACAACAAGTGGAATGAAACGTAATATATTACGAAGACATTGTAATTATTATTATTTTATTTGAACAATAAACCTGTGGGGGTTCACTTGGTCTGACGGTACTACGATTTGTACTCGTAAGTACAGTCGAAACAGTGGCACACCAGTGGGTCTGGGTGTATGCCATGATTATACTGTGATGCATGGATAACATCATTAGGTCGTGGGCTGTGTTGAATAATTAGTCAATGATACTAGTGTTATTCGATACAGAGAGCTGTCGAGTTGTGGATATTGAGAACTTTTGATTAGGTCTGAGTGTCGAGATCACATCTTATTCGGTTCCTGTAACCAGCATCAGCCAGGTGTGAAGACTTCGAAGTCGGACACCACACGATAGTCGGTCTGTAACGAGCGGCCAGCGGTGCAGTAGCACGTCTCAGCACGTCTCAGGCCGCCAGCCCTCGCAGGGTCGCAGGGAAGGGAGCCGCCAGCACTATTGCGGAGTAAGCCGCGCCACGCGCCAGGCGCCCCGCCCGCACAGTGTGAGAAAGTTGCCATTATTTTAATTCGTAATCGCATCGGGCGAGTACCGCGCGCGTGTGTAAACACTGGCAGATTAACTCCGCGTTATTGACGGGGAGCAGCAATAACTGGGAGCCTGTCGACGGTGACACCCAAATGACATCACAAAAATGTACCCAACATTGGGACAGGAAAACTCTTATCAGACACGATCGGGTGGAACATTTTGGCCGTAACATTAATGATTAGGTTTTTATTGGTTTCTATATTGTTATCCTTGCTGTTTTTTTAACTCAAGAATATTACAAGTAATTATTAAATTTATTTTTATGTCTATTTACTTAGCCTAGAAAATGTCTACTGAGATGACTAACTTGGGACCATGGGCTATCTATATAGTAACTTTATGTCTTAACATTTTCCTTCCAGTTAAGGAAACCTTGGAAAACCTCAGCCGAAACATTTGAGATATGTTCGTGGGGAGTATAATAAGGAATTCGAAATATGTTTCTTCTGTATGAATGCAATGCAATTGCAATTGATGTAGTATAAAACTATGTGGAGGTTGAAATTCACATTTTATTTGTTTAGTGTCCTTAATTCATTGATTGTGCGGTAGTCATCTCCTGGAATATGGGTCGTACATTTTCATTTCTGAGGATAGCCAGAAAGTCGTCGAGGGGGTCCGCCCTTTCTGGGCCTCTTCGTCCAGCTTCTATCTATCGTTGGCGAACATCGGGTAGTGCGGTAGTTTGCTCCTTTTGCATTGGCGTCCAAGGAAAGCAGAATCTGCAGAGATAGGATAATGTCGTTAGTGGAAGCTAACCCAAAATCCAAATATTCGTTTCGATACCCGGGTGATATATAATTCAGAAATACATTATGCGAGTCCTCTTGAAAATATTTAATTAAAATGTCGTGTTATTGTGTCCCCCGCAGATACAGTGGTGTGTTTGCACGATAAAACGAAACTAACTCTAATATTAACATCGCTTTGTTTACGTATGTCGAAAGTGGCATTGCGAAAATTCGGTAAGAGGGGCCTTCGACTTCTGTAACAGCAAACAGGGCCGCGTGCGCCGGCCCAAGATAGGCGGCACTCGCGGGCGGCGCGTGGCGCTGCGCAAATAGCCGCCGTAACGCGGATTGTATTGGCCAACAGGCAGAGACGCTTTTGATTGCTATTTGCACGGTGACCCGACTGATCCGAGGGTTGTCGGAATATTTGAATAATTCATATCGACAGTATAAACAATCCAACTCTATTTGAATGAAAGCATATATTCCGAATTACTTCGATGTTTGCAGTAACGGTCGTTAGCACTAGCTCCCCCGAGTCAGTAATGATGACATCCATGCTAATCAAAAAGAACAACACATTGTATTGCGTTCCATCAGGATTGGGGAACCATCCATAAGGAAACAAATGATAACTATGCTGAACGGTACCAGTCTATATATCTGAACTTTGTGTTGCTGATAGCCCTAACTTGCGGCAATCTACGCTTCGATCAGCAAACTCCTCGGCAATAGGCAGATTAATTGAGCCAATGCGCAACGGTCATTCGAAGTGGCAGGTCCGTCCGCCTGGAATATGCTTCCTGCACGCCTCAGATGCATTGACAATCCGACAGATTTTAAATCTCACCTAAAAACCCACCTTTTCAAAATATCGCAAAAAATGTAAACAACGGTTATCTGAATGCTGGTGTCACATGCCGCTCTCATGACTAAAAACACTGTTAAAGCGCCCTTGAGGTGAGCTATTCACGAAAACGGCGCTATACAAATTAGCCTAATTATTATTATTATTATTATATTGCTATTTCTAATTGAGTCTCATATATACAAAAAAATAGACTGCCAAGATCTGCTCCAGCTAATAAAATATCATATACTGCATGGTATCTTAGTATTTCACTGTGATAGCACAACCAGAAATTATTTACAGATTGGACAACGAGTCCGATGATATCTTTTACTCTGGTGTGTGTATAATATATTTAAGTCACATTCAATTAAAAATAATTCTGTGTAAATTTGTACCAGTTCCGCTCCTCTCTTCATTGTCTCTTTTCTCCGAAGGGGTAGCAGAAATAATGGACCGCCACACTTTTCTTTCTCGACATACTTCTCTGGCTTCCTCAACATTCGTACATCGTGTCATGCACGCAGATCGATTTCTCCGGATTATCCTCACGTGATTTTTTTAAATACTATTTAATTTAATATAAAATTTGCTCTTAGTATTAATACATCAGAAATATAAATATAATAAGTAAAAACTCTTATACATTTTGTACTAATACATTTAGTTTTGATTTTTAACATTACCAACCGGTTTCACTCAAAGCGTATTTCCATTAGTGTAACAAAAAAAACTGTTGTATTACTTCGAAGAAGCTTCCTTTCACTATACTACTAAAAGCAAACTAAAGAAGGGTTAAAACAAAATGTGAAAATGTTTTAATTTATTTCCAAAAATCATCAGAAATCAAGTGCTTCGTCGAAAATATAAAATCAAAAATATATAATTAAAAAAAAAATTTAAATAAGAAAATGTATATTTAGTCTTCTTCTTCTTCTTTTAATAGATCTGACGATCTGTGACACAAATCATATCTCGTCGGATGATGAGATCCAGTGTCCCTCATCTCTTAAGCGGTCTTCCAGGTGGGCGGTGTCCAGAGGGGATTTAATAAGCGGCTGTATTTGTTCCTTTTCAAGGCCGAGGTCTTTTTCCAGGTCAGTCCGTGTTCCGGGGCTGTGTTTTTACCCCGGGCAGGTGGCTAGCCTAACCCAGTGACCCTTCTCCTTTCTCATCCAGGCTTGGGACTATTTAGTCAGAAATATATAATACACTTGTCTATCTAATGTGTACCACCCCCTTTCTCCATATTCCACTTTGTAACTCTCTATTAAATTTTACTGAGGAAGCTAGCTACAGAATGAAACCGTGAAGTGGTTTATACTAAGTGATAAAGTGTTTAATTTTATTTTTAAATATGTCACAGCACCTAATGATGACTTCGTATCAAAGTCAAAGATATATTTGTAAAACCAATACTCATATTTTGTACTGGAACTAACGTAAATGTCGAATTAAACTATTCTAAGCTAGGGATTATTTGTTGTTTCCTACCGAAGAGGATGGATTTGAGGAGTGAGTGCTATGCACAGCATCCGAAGCGAATGGATAGAGTGCGGCCTTACACTTTATGACGTCAACACGTGTTCCGACAATGGATGGCTCCCCGTTTATTTTAAAGCATTTCGATTTAGAATTATTGCCGCGGCGTTGTAATGCATCGCCATCTTTTTCTGCCAATAATCCATTTTAAATCTTAAAGTATGAAACATAAAGTTTCAAAGTAGCTGAAATACCACTAACCGCTAGATCACCAATTTTAAAATTGAAAAAAATATTTTTCTTCGACATTATGCCATGTACAGGTACATTAAACGTGAACTATCTACATATAAACAAAATGTACCAATATTTATAATACAATTTTAACTTTATCAACTATTAGTCGTAATAAAAGTTACCACCTATTATTTTAACATGATGCATTATAACGAATAAGCTTTTTATATGGTATACTGAAACTAGAATCTTCTACAGACAAACAATCTCAAAACGTTGACGAGTCAAAACGAAATAATAGATACAGAGTGAACACGCTGAGAAGTCCCGTTTCAATCAAGTCCTGGCAACTGCGCGTCTGGGAATAGGAGTGCGTGCAGATTCCTGCAGGGCGGATAAGATTATAAATAATAAATATGGAAAGGCTGCGAGCCTCCCCTCGAGTGATAGACCGACCCCTGGCGGGATTTAGACAAAGCTACGGCATTATCACACCGCGCTCGCCGGCACCCCTCCCCCTCGATTATGGATTAATAAAAGCGAGTCACGTGTGCTGGATTGTATTTTTATTTAATTTAATGTGTTGTGAATGTACATTAGCCCGGGCGACTGACATTGCTCTTTTAACTTCAGCGGGGTGTAGATTCCAAGGAACTGCGCGACCTTTACTATACCCACGAGGACGTGTCTTGGACTATCGCTTTATATATAATATAATACTCGCATAATACATAATCCATTGTTTTGGAGGAAACACTTTGATATTTCAACATTATTCATTCAATCAATATGATATTATTAAAGTGTTTCAATTAAACAGTTAACTCGTATAATACGTTTCATAATGCTTCGACCGACAAGTGTTAAATTTACTCGTAGTTTTGAAATTAATAGATTCCCATCATTTAATATTGAAATAGATAATGTTTCAGCAAATTTAAATATCATATTTTTCTCCTTTTAGACCATTGGTCTGTTCCTTGGGAAGTTCACTCCCAGCTATCCCTCCATATCTTTGGTGGTCTTCCGGGGGGAGGGAATCTTAAGCACCACAACGTGAGGGATTCTGGAGGGATCCATCTGCGTTATCTGCTCCATCTGACAAAATCTTCCACCCAGCAGATTTTGCGGATAGCCGTGTTCCTCATCCTATCTCGAAGAGACTTTCCTGCTATTTTTCTCAGCATCCGCATCTACGCCACCCACAATTAGCTTTCGTTCTTGGTATCCGCTCCGCTCCGGTCAGACTGCGGGAAATTGGCATCAACTAGGCTTTTCGATTGTTGCTGAAGGCACCGGTTAAAATAATAAGAAAATTATAACACGTGAACAGAATATCTTCAAGATACTTCGTAACCAACTCCGAACTCCTAGATAGGGGGAGCATCATGCTTGGAGCATCTGCAGAAGTCTACATCTTCTTGGGAAGCTAGGGATGTTTCAAAACTGGCCAAAGACGATTGGTATGGTTTGAAAGTGTTGATGGCAAGACGGAAAAAGTAGAATATTAATGAGATTTATGCACTTGGATGCAGCCTGTACTATGTAATGATGACTAAAACATTTTTGAAGTGAAATTCTATAGGCGCGGTAGGCCAAATTGGGCGCAACGTCACGAAAAGTGTAATTCCTACAATCATTATTGTGGCATGTACTCGTGCATAGTTTTCCAATACTAGGGGCATTACAGTCAACATTGGTTTGCACTTGTTTCCTAAGAAAACTTCGACGCATTTTCAAGCGCAAAACTTTTCGGCTTTGTAGAGCGTTGTTCTGCCCACCATACAAGCTGTCAGTACTTTGTCGTGGGCTTTAGAAGAGCTATTAATATGTGTAGGAATGAATAAACAAATTATTCATTGAACGTAAGCGATCAACACGTATTCCACGGTAATGCTATATTATTAGATCGACCTCCATGAATAATAAATACTCATTAGAGAGCTTTCGCGCACAGGGCGTGATTGAATGTAGTTTACAATGTCTATAATTAGCACCTAGAACGCCTTTACTTTTATTTGCCAAAAAAAAAATCACTGTAATTAAGTTTTAACTTTATTCTTACGAAAAAATATGAAAGCAATGCGATAAATGCGAAAACTTTCTGATAAGTAACATATTCCATGATATAATATCGAATGTCGAAAATATAACATCGGTATGTGCTGGCGGTGTACCAACCCTCGGTTCACATCTAAAGGGAGGCGTGCAAGCTGCGAGTGTCTTCCTCTTCTAATGACAGAATGTCATCATCAACATCAGCCGTCTGTCATCCACTGCAGAATGTAGGCCTCTCCCAAAGCACGCCACCGCCCCCTATCCATTGCCGCTCCCATCCATCCATGTCCAGCAATCCTCTTCAGATCGTCGGTCCAGCGGGCAGGGGGACGTCCAACTCTGCGGAATCCTGTACGCGGTCTCCACTCCAGAACCTATATGGCCAGCCCATCGCCACTTCAGCCCGCCCATCCTCAGAGCCACCTCAGTCACCTTGATTTGTTGACGAATACATTCGTTTCTAAATCTGTCCCTCAAGGTTATTTCAAGCATGGCTCTTTCCATGGTACGTTGGGCGACCTTGAATCTGTAGACCCGTCCACGTCTCGGCTCCGTACGTCATGACTGGCAAGACGCACTGGTTGAAGACTTAATCTTGAGGCATTGTGATATTTCAGAGGTGAGAACACGACGTAATTTTCCAAAGGCCGCCCAACTCAACTGAATTCTTCGGTCTGATGATACAATGCCGGTCTCACCAAATTATAATAAAATAAAGCAAAAAGCAATTATTGTTAACACAGTGAGGAGCCGCACGCCGTTGGGACACTCTACTGTAGAATGTATACTCGGCGTATACGTATAAGCAACTGCGTGGGACCAGGGAATACCAAAGGGCTCTGAGACCTTAAACAATACTCCGTTATTTTAAAGATGAATTTTATGGTCATATCCGATTTATGAACTTCGAACATGGCCGTCTTGCAGTAATTGATTAATTTAGTCATGTCATGTCTTCCTTGGCCTCCCTCGAATTCTTTTTTCATTCACACTACTTGTATATATCTTTTTATCCATTCTTCCCTCATCCATTCGTTCCATATGTTCAAACCATCTAAGTGAACATTTTTTAATTTTATTTATCACGCATTCATCCGCCTTACATTAGTTTCTTACTTCATCATTAGATATTCGTATATCATATATTGTTTTTCCACACATTCTTCTAAGTGATCTCATTTCTACGGCATTCATCCTACTTTCATCCTTCTTCTGCCAACTCCAAGCTTCACTTCCATTCATAAGGGTCGGCACTAGAACTCCATTGTGCACTGCCATCTTTGCTTCAGTCGATATATTTCTATTTGCGGTAATGATTTTGAGTGCATCATTTATTTTGTTTCCAGCTCCAACCCTTCTTCCGATATCTTTCTCCATTCTTCCGTCTCTTGTAAACATGCTTCCCAGATAAATTAATTAATAATTAAATCATGAAAACAGAATAATTGTCTAAAAGCCACGAACACACCAACTATGCAGACAACATTGGAAAACTAACCGTGGCTTGTGAGTCACTGACAACTCTCTATAGCGTAACATTGTGTACACATAGTTTTAAATACAATATATTATAAAATGGTAAGAGTTTCATTGGGGGATACGGATTGACAAGACAGTTGAGGCCTAATGCAGTCTCCATTATATGTACAACGCTAAAGTAACCTACGAGTAGGGAGGTAATCGGTATCAGATATGCATCTTGCGTGGTGAGTGGCACTCGGGCACCCTCATCCTGCTTTTATTTCCGCTCTGCAATAAGGGTTCCCACATCTTATAACCAAGAAAGCAACTAATTTCGGTAAATATTTTATTATGAATACATTCCTGTTTTAATTTTAATCCTAAATGTGTAATATTAGGTCCTTACATATGAAATTGGCGTTTTGTATGGGAGGAACATAAAGTTGATTTTTTTTAAATATAATGTATTTATTTAATCAAAGTATGTACCATTGCTATCTATGCACTTTTGCCATCTCATAGGTAGTTCATCATGGATCATGGATCTAAAAAACATTTTTAGATCCATGATCCGTGTGATCGGATCATATTTTTATTTTGTGCTTTTTTAGGTTTAGATATATTATATTAGGTCCTTACATATGAAATTGGCGTTTGTATGGGAGGAACATAAAGTTGATTTTTTTTAAATATAATATATTTATTTAATCAAAGTATGTACCATTGCTATCTATGCACTTTTGCCATCTCATGGGTAGTTCATCGATCCCTTTACTAAAAAAAACATTCGGACGGGAATCAATAAAATCTTTGAAGTCGGTTAGGACTGCCCCATCGGAGTTGAATTTTTTCCCTTGCAAGAAGTTATCCAAATTTCGAAATAAATAGTAATCTGTTGGGGCAAGGTCCGGAGAGTACGGTGGATGTCTTAGACATTCCAATTGAAGCTCTTCTAATTTGGTAGCCGTCTGTTGTGCAGTGTGTGGTCTAGCGTTATCATGAAGCAGCAGTGGCCTAGAGCGATTAACCAGCCTCGGTTGTTTAGCAGCTAGCTTTTCATCATGGTTTGCAGTTGCTGACAATAGACATCTGCCGTAATCGTCTGGCCAGATTTAAGAAAGCTGTAGTGAACGACACCAGCACTAGTCCACCAAACGCTCACAAGTAACTTTTTTGGGGTCAATTTTCGCTTGGGGCATGGTTTGGCTGGTTCGGCAGGGTTCAGCCATTGCGATGAGCGCTTCCGATTATCATACAGGATCCACTTTTCATCACAGGTAATGATTCGATTCAAAAATCCCTTCATTATTGTGCCGGTTGAGTAATGCAACGCAGCAGTCAACGCGCGTTTGTTGATTTGCTTCACTCAATTCGTGAGGTACCCACCTTTCAAGCTTTTCACCTTCCCAATTTGCTTCAAGTGGATTAAAACAGTTTTATCACTAACACCGCAGCCTGCAGCTAACTCGGACGTGGTTTGCGATGGATCCGCTTCCACAATAGCCTTCAATTCTTCATTATCAACTTTGGCCTCCGGCCGTCCACGGGGCTTGTTCTGCAGGTCGAAATTTCCAGAACGAAAACGTTGGAACCAAAAACGCACTGTGTTTTCTTTTGCGGCACCGTCGCCCTACACATCATTAATCCTTCGAGCCGTTTCTGCAGCACTGGTGCCACGGTGGAACTCGTAGTCGTAAATAACGCGATATTTCAAGTTTTCCATTTTGTAAACTGAGTGACGCAAAGAAAAAAAACAATTGAAGAAAAAACAAATGAATTATAATTTTCGAAACACAAATACTTGAGTAAATAGCTGTATAAATTTGAATTTTGGAATTCCTAACCAAAGAGAAGATATTTGGGATCAAAGTTGCCAGTACGGCAAAACGCCAATTTCATATGTAAGGACCTAATATTAAAATTAATTCTGGGTGTGGGGCACTCGCTCTTCCTTTGTATTAAAAACTATTTTTTAATATTAATTTTTAATAACCAGTAAATAGACACATAAAATATTGTAATCGTCGACATACATGATTCCCTTCTGGGGGACAGGAAACCAAAAGGACATCTCCAGACTCCAAAGACAACAAAATAAAATAATAAAACTAGCTTATAACATTAACTATCTTACCCCAACCATACAAGTATACAGACAAACAAAACATATGGACATATCAGACCTGACCAAATTTGAGACCTTGAAAATTGTACACAAAGTGACCATGGAAGAGACAACAGACAGCAGCAACAAATTAACTGAAATTCAGACATACACAGACACTGGACTAGGAACTGTGACTGATATCACCTACCGAATGCACGAACTAAGACAGGACAATCAAGGATATTGAACAATGGACTGAAACATTACAATGAACTACCAAAAGACACAAGGAGTCTCACTATAACTCAATTTATAAAATACCTGAAACAATTCATAATTAAAAGTAAGATCTAAAAATGTATCCATATAACCCAATTGGGTTCTTTAAAATAAAATTAATAAAAAATAAAATAAACGTTTATTACACATCAATTACCGTGTAAATAAATACAACACCAAAACCTCAATGCATTGCTTTCTTATCTGTTCCGAGTCTCTCTGTTTTCTTTTATTGTGCGAATATTCCCTCAGGTGCTCAATTAAATTGGGCAGGTCGATCGAACCAATTAGGGACCCCGGCACATTTATTACTCCAAAATTATTTATATATTTTGTATGTGCTTGGCCAGATGGAAGAGCAATTCGACTTTACAGTTTCATGTAGCTTATAGACTTTTCTAGTAACAATGAATTTTCTATGAACAACCCCCACGAAAAGCAAAAAAAAGTGGATGGGCTATACACACGCATCCACGCGCACACTCTCCCTTAAATTATCGATGTGTTTAGTATCGACGTGGATGCATGACACGATGTATGAATGTTGAGGAATCGAGAGAAGAATGTAAGGAAAGAACAGTATGGTGGTCCATTCTTTCTACCCCTTCGGAGAGAAGGCGAGATGTCCCCTGGATCAGGAGCCAAGCGTTCTGTCCCGTGGAACCACAACCCTATTAAGTTTTGAAAACGTCTGTTTAAAGTCAATAGAATTCCAAAGAGAATAGAATGTAAAGGTGTGTAGGGGCTCTCGGGCATCCAGAGCTGTTATTAGAGGAGGAGGGTGATGTTTGGTTTGAATATAATATAAAGTACCTAATGAAGCAGTTTGTGTGTAGCCCGCAGTCTGAGTGTAATTGCCAAGTGACCGCCGTGCAGGCGATGAAGGGACATCTGGCGGTGGAGTTTCCCTCGTGGTTGCTACAATATTCTCAAAGGTTAATCTTTTTAAATTATTTGTTATTACTAAAGATTTTATTTAAAATTTGATAATTTGGAAAGACAACTTAATTTTGTAAATGTCAAATGCCGGCCATGTAAGGAGTCAGAGAAATCGACGCGCGTGCATGACATGATGTATGAATGCTGAGGAAGCGAGAGAAATATGTCAGGAAAGAAAAGTGTGGCATGTCCATTCTTTCTGCCTACCCCTTCGGGGAGACGGCGTGATGGTTAGTTAGTTATTTAATTTTGTAAAAAAACACCTTTCATAATTTTTTATTGTCGAATATCTCCATCTTCGAGTATATCTTTTTAATATTTGTTATTTCTCTATGTACGAGTATTATGCATATGTCAATATTGTTATTGAATTACCTATTATTATTTCATATTAATGGTAATCTTATTTCGGTTATTCCACAGCCGTTTGGATAGCCGGCAGTCTCGAGTAAAATTTTGCGTTGGAGATGAAATGCACCTGTTACCCTGTTTGCGTATGCGCTAATTAGAATATTCGTCTCCCCCTGAAATTAAGATTAGCTGCAGCATGTAATTTGTACGGAGTATATTTAAAGAGCATTTATCGCGTATCCTTAATAAATTAATTGCGGGATTCCGAGATTCAGACGAGGATCCTAAGTGGATTCGCACAGAGCCGACTGCAGGCTGGAGAGTGCCACCACTTTTTACTTACATTTTTCGTTTCAAACCAGTGAAACCGTCATTTCGTAAATATATGTATCCTCGCGATAATCTAGAAATAAGTTACAATAAATAAGGTTCACATAATTTTACCAGAGGAACAGCTGCATTATTTGAGAACATTCGTAAAATTAAACATTCCATATTATTGATAGATCAGTAGTAAATATCACCGATGGCATCAGATGCATGTTTATGAAAATGCGCACTATTTAGTAGAAGTGCGTACTCCTAATTGCTAATACGTTTTTCTTATACATTACGCGGCTGGCCCTGCGGGAAGAGTACTGATACTGATTGCATTAAATATTATACCAAAATTAACCGGTACATGCTCTTGTAAGAATATTTATGTTTTCAAACTTCCACTGTACGCACGTGTGTACAGTATAAGAAATAATTCTTTTCAAATGATGATTTCTGTTTTTACTTAATTTATTTTCAATTGTCAAAATCGTTTCAGTTATTTCTGAACATTATTTGAACCTTTTTTTTGTGATCTTGGGTATTTCGGAGAACGTTTGTAGTCTCCATCTTCAAGAGAATAAAACGATGTACTCACGATTCCAACCGTGAAAATCTACGCAATTATTTTTTGTTTCTATATATATTGTCTGTTTTTTTTTATCTTTAATTAGTTACCACATGTTTCTTTGGAGCATTTGGTTGTTTGGGAGCTGTACTTTTGTAAAATTGAGCTCTGGCAAAGTAAAGTACTGGAGGAAGAAAATTTGTGGAGCGAGAAACTGCACCATTCACAGGGCAGTCTATAAGAAAATACAAATTTTGATCTCTAAAATACTGAAAAATATTTAATTTCTATCATTTAATTCTTACGTGAACATTAATATCACTAAAATTTATACGAGTATCATGTCAATATATACATGTAACTAAGAATTACGAATGTAATCGTTTAATAATATGATACAATTAACAAATTAATGTACGATTCCTTCAGCAGTGATAAAAAACCCTCTGTATTCAATATTGCCGAAAACATAGGTACGTTATAATATACCTATATAATAATATTATCTAATAGAGTCTACGGAGATCTGAGGTTTAACGGTGGCGGCACTCGGCCTGGTGGTACTAGTTCCGGCCGCGGCTGGCAGCACCTGACGTCACGTGCTTCTATGTTTCTTCTCTTTTTACAACTTGTATTTTAATACACGTATTTCATTCGTAATTTGATCCCTTCTCGGTCGGACATTGAATCAGAAAGTATGAACGGCGGAGCGACGCGACGGGTCCAAACAATATTAAATAGTATTTATATTTATTAAAGTAGCAAGCAGAGGAAAATAAAAAAACAAAGATTAAAAATATAGGAACACAAGACAACCATTAAACAAACACGTAACAAAAGTATAGTTAACAAAAAATATAACTAACTAAATAACCATCACGCTATTTCCCCGGAGGAGTAGGCAGAGAGGATGGATCGCCACAATGCTCTGTCCTGGCATACCTCTCGGGCTTCCTCTACATTCATACATCGTACCATGCACGCACGTCGATTATTCCGACTTCGAATGTGGCCGCCTTTTAGTAATTTATTAATTTGGTCATGCCATGTTTTCCTCGGTCGTCCTCGGCTTCTTTTTCCACTCACGCTGCTTGTGTACAACTTTTTAACCATTCTACTCTTATCCATTCGTTCCATATGTCCAAACCATCTCAGAGATCCTTTTTTAATTTTATCCATGATGCAGTCATCTGCCTTACATTTCTCTCTTATTTCATCGTTCGGTATTCTATCATACAACGTTTTCCCGGGAATCGGTCCTCGGAATCCCGGTCCACGGTATCCCGGGAATCGGATCCTCGGTGTTCTAGAAAACAAAAAATATTAATATAACTAATACGAATGAAAACGTCTGTTTTTTAGAAGTATATTTTAATGTTTTTATTTTTATTTTTAAAAAGACTAATACCAAGGATTTTAATCAATGTTATTAGAATTTATTTTACAATCTTCAATGTGAGCAGAAAATAGCTCATTATTATGAAGAAGGAATCTGATCGTGTCCAGGCTTGAACCCATGTCCCCTGGATCAGGAGCCAAGCGTTCTATCCCCTAGACCACCACCCGCAAAACATGCCATTCCCATGAATTATAATAAAACTAGCATAAAACAGACGTTTCCATTCGTATTAATTATTTAATATGAAGGTTAAAGGTTATGAAGGTTATGTTAAAGAAATAATAAACAATATTGGATGTCGTCATTTGTGTTTAAGACGGCCAAACTACAGTCAACCAGCCAAACTCGACTCGCTGCTTGTTAGCATTTTTCTATCGTGGGTACAATTATATTGCTGATTTTATTTTGAAATGAGAACATTTAATAGCGTGAAATCAAAAGTTTTAAAACATTTCCTTGTGAAATCAAATTTATAGTGGGGTTATATGATTTTTTGTTCTAAAGATATTTGACTTATTAACTGGATAATTAAAATAAATTATGGATACAGCTTGTCGGATCGGAATATTTTTGTTAACCGTGTAAGGTCGGAGATTTGTGGGTTTATAACAATCAAATTATTTTTAACGAATATTCGTAGTAGTAATGGATCATTTACAATTGCATGCTTTTTACACCTCCCAACTGGAGGGGCACTATATAATCACAATAAGATATAATCAGCCTTCGTGGCAGAGTGGCAACCGCTATTATTGCCACACCGAAGGTCCCGGGTTCAATCAAAGTGAAAAAAAATCAATAAAGTGGTGATAGACTAGCTACCTATCACATATCAGAGAATCAATAAATAACTAAAATGTTGTATGCACATTTTAGTTATTTATTGATTTTATTGGATTCAATTTATTGGATTTTATTGGATTCAATTAAAGATTGTAAAATAAATTCTAATTGGATTCAAATAACTTGTTATAATTATAATTACAATAAATTTAATCTCAAGCGTGCAAATGTTGTTAACCAAAAAAAAACATAAAACGAATGGAAACGTCTGTTTTCTAGATATTCTATTATATTTCATGGAAAATGGCATGTTTCGCCCTTCCAAGGCATTATCAAATGTAACATTAATGCCTCAGCAAGGATGGTAAAACAATAATTCTCGATGAAATAACATATATGGTACACATGATTGTATATACCTATATGAAAAAAGGAAAGCTTATATCAATTCATATTGATAAATAAGGCCTTCTTTAGAATGCTTTTAAAGCTAGGTATAGAAATACAATCAACTAGAAAGTTGTGTGGTGCGCACAGCACACGACAGCCGGAATATGTACCTCAATTAGAGAAACATTAGGATTCGTGTTTAGTGATGTAAATGAGTGGTTGGGTGGCGGGTGTTTTCGAATCGGAGGATCAAAGTATGAAAAAACAAGGTTTTGCATATATTAAATTCTGATTATCATAATTATTGTATTCATCCATACCTACTCGAGGAGTATTCTACGGGGGTGATACAATAATGCATATTTTTAATTACTCTGTAAAAGTAACGTTCGAATGAAACAAGCTTAGCCGAAAGTTGTCGAGATGGAAAGATATCGGTTGGACTTAAATGAGAACAACTGATATGTGAATTGGGTTTAACTGATTGTTTCACTTCTCAGGAAGGCTCCTGCCACTCGTTTGGAGAAAATATAACAATTTTTAATTCTTGGGATCTTGGGTATATCCTGGTCATATGGTTTCCTCTTCGACCGATGTTTTGGAGATCATCGCAGACTTCATTTTCAGGGTTGTTGTGTGTGGTTTGTTTGTTTTTAGAGTGTCTACGTTACTTTGTAATAATTATTAACTTTTTCGCTTCGAAGTGCGAGGCTTAGGTACACCAGAAAAGAGATTTCAGATTTCATTTCAGGTAGATTTTTATTACGTTCTATCTATGGAATATGAATGAAAAGGTGTTGCACGCTCAGTTTCATCTGCGCGGAGACACGAGCTTGTATGACCTAACCAAGTTACGAGTATATGTGTGCGAGCGATATTTAAGCGATGCACGGTATAAGAATCACAAAAAAATATTGGGTGCGGAGGTAAACAGCAATCTTAGCAGTGTGAGGATGGAGTTTATCTGATCTGTTCATCTAATATTGGTAATCACCATTAAACATTACTTTCAAGGTCTTCTTGCTCGAGTATGCTTGTAGTAATGTGAGTTTGATGACGTGTTAAACTCTTCTCTAATCGTATATAATATATTATTTAATTATAGATTTTTAATTATTGACAACAGTCTCTATCGTTGTGCCAGGGTTCAGAATAGAGGCTGTCAAACAAAAGTTGCGTTATGATCTAAATCATATATTCAGGAGAGGCAAGACTACCGCCAGGTACTCGAAGTACGTTCAAAACTGTCTTTGGGGGGACGGAGGATAGAAAAGGAAGAGAACGAGCCTATGTAATATTATTCAGCGTTTCTAGGCTGTAAATCATGAAATTTTCGGTGCGTAAATCTTGCAGACTTACCTATACCTACATTTATGAAGTAAACGAGATGGAAATGTGCGGAGGCCAGATTTTAAATTCGCACACACCAATGCCACTTCAAACCAAAATATTCAAAATTACATACAATCTGATTTATTCACAATATACTCTCCATTCAACATTTCATAAACAACTTTTTAAAAATACATTATGGGTTCATTGGCGCATTCATTAAACTGTAATTGTCGATGTCTTCAAGATTTCGAGAGACAGGTACTCGTATATTAAAATTACTTCCCTATTTAATGTCTCTATCTACGAGAACATTCGCTAATTTTTTTATTTAGTACATACTCGTACACACATCATCATATCTAGAGTGGTATCTATATAGAGTGGTTTATGATAAGTACGGCTCGGATTTATATTCACTAAAAAAGTAAAAAAAAATAGTTTTGTATGTCATGGACATAATTGATAATTCAAACGTCATATTTACTGTTGTATGAACAAGGTCTTACATGTTACAAACTGTTTATTGTACTGTACAATTACTTTTTTCCTGTATTTTCGGGGATAAGATTCAGTATTTCGTTTGCAAGATTTTTTTTAGATAGTAGAAAGACCTCTCGACGTCAGTCGAAACAGTAAGTAAGAACTTGAAAATTGTGCATTCAATGATGGCATCGTCCAAATGTTATCCGTAGGATGGACACATTTTATTAAACTTCTTCTCAATCGGGATTTCTTCGGGAAAAAAAAACAAGGGCCTTGGATAATGGTCACCAAGTTGACTGTTCCTATAATGATTTCTCAAAGGCCTTTGATACTGTGAACCACGACATTCTGATAGCAAAACTATCTCAAATTGGATTCTCTTCTCAGTTGATTATGTTTTTTATTAGTTACCTCGAGGGGAGAAAACAATTCGTCTCATACGGAATTATTCAATCGGAACCTTTTCTTGTCAATTCAGGGGTACCACAAGGTTCAAACCTAGGGCCACTCCTCTTCACCATCTTCATAAATGATATTGCGAAGGTGATAAACTTCTCGCGATTTCTTTTATTTGCCGATGATCTGAAATTATTCCTAGAAATTAACAATCCCGAACAAATAGACCCCTTTAACCGACATTTAAGTTATAGTTATTTAGTTTTTATAATATTTTGATAATTTTATAATATAGTTATTTAGTTTTTATAATATTTTTATAATTTTAAATTAATAACCAGAACCAATCTGCCTCTGGTGACACCGGTGGGAAGAGCAATTAGTCTGCTGAACGCGGTCTCCTCGGAGATCGACGTCTTTTATATTAGTGAAGGTACGTTCAGGGGACAAATACTCTTGACTTTAGAAAGTATGTTATCTTCCTAATGTCTAACCATCTCTAATGCGTTCCTGGTACTTTATTGTATTTTTTTAATATTTTACCTGTACTCAATAGATGCTTTAAACATTTTCCTGTTTGTAATGTCTTTTGAGTTAATAAACTGATTTTATTTGATTTGATTTGATTTTTTTTTCTTCTGGCCATGTCTGTAAACTTATTATAATATGGGCAAAGTAAAATATGACACTTATTTTCTCTCACCCCGAAAACCCACTAAACTCTCAAATATGCTTTTATTATCTCTAATAACTAGGACTAAAGGGGTCTATAGATATCAAAACACAAAAAGACGTTTTATTGAAAGCTAAGCACAAAAAAAGCTTTTTATGTCAATTCCGAGCCCTAATGATTAGTTATTCAACTATAATACATAAAAGTGACTCTAATTTTTCTATGCATCACATCTTCTATGGATTTAGCAAAATTATTAACGCTTAATTATAACTTTTTAACAATCCAATCTAAATTAATTTTCTATCTTTCGATTTTTGTATTTGTTATTATTATTATTATTGTGAGCTAGACAATCCGTCTAGACAAACGGGTCATGGCTGCCTGTAGAAGACTTCTCCGCCAGTCGATGTCAGCCATTATATGTACATGTACAGGTAGGCACTATCCACCCAGCGCACCCGTGATTAGCATTGCCGATGTTACCTGTATCTGATCGGATCATCCCTACCGCATATATTACCGCGGTTGGATTTATTCTGATCTCGATTTACATTCTGTACCTTGCCATTTAAATTTTAAATGTTTCGCTGTATGTATATTTACCGTGTATTTTAGCAGATTGTTATTTGGTAGGTGTAGTTGACACGATTCTTATTAATGCGTATGATCTTACAAAATATGAAATATAGTTTGTTTACAATAACAACATTTTTTTTTGTGAAACTGGTATAGGCGTGGTAAAGCAAATTGCTCTGAACGTCACGAAAAGTGTAACCTCTACATACATTATAATGGTATGTAAATAGTTCTCTAATGGTAGGGCGTTACAGTCTATATTGGTTGGCACTGAGTTCTTCGGAAAACTTCAACGCACCACCAATCACAAACATTTTCCGACTTAATAGAAATTATCTCTGCTCGCAAATTTGTCAGTACGCATTTGTTATTGAAAGCGGAGGCACGTCTTTCTGTGGTCTCAATTTAGGAACGTGAAAAACCGTTAAAACGTCTAGAAAATTGACAAAGTACTCTGATAAGAAAAAGAAAGTGCAGGCAAAGGGCGTTAAAGAAACATGGTGACGACGCGACGTAGCGATCTGGCGCCGGCGTCTCTTGGGTATATTTCGTACCATCCGCGTGAGCTGATGCCGCAGTGAGCTGCCGCAGTCACATTTGACGATTTGTACTTACTGACATCTACTTTCGGAACTACCCGTACTTTCGTGCGATCAATAGAGAAAAGTAATTCGTGGTGAAAACTGTGCACAAACTTACCTCCCTAAATGAAATGTTGCCTTTAACACATTTAATTAACACGTTATTGTTTCTGGGCAGGTACTTTTAGTGTAACTACAATATACGAACAGAGCTGGATACAATGTACTAAACTCTGCTCGGAACAAGTATAATACAATCTGGCCATGCAAATCCCCGTCAAACGAAACAGCTAATTATTATTTGAACAGTTAGTCGCTACTACTGTTCCCGCTCGCTTAGTTCTCCTTATCCCGCCCATAGGGTACTCTGCCTACATTTCCAAATATACATATTATGCATATTGTTTCTCCTTTGTCATCATCAGTTAATCTATTTTACAAAACACTTCTTCTTTTTCGTGCGTCATGTCGGGTCCCCCGACCTCGACTATCACTCGAGAGGGGATATTATTTTATGAATTAAAACACTGTTTTTTCCACTTTTGAATTTATTTTTCTCGAGATGTTTCGAAGACTTTACGCATTCATCGTGGAGAGAACGACATAAACGAGTTTATGTCGTTCCCTCGATAATGTAGGTGTTAGCCAAGTAGTAAAGCCTTCGAAAAATGTCTAGGGAAAAAAACTCTAAAGAGAAAAAAAAACAGTCATAAAAATTCGTATTAAGTTAATTGTCTGTTTTAAATTATTTCTTAGGAAAAATGAATAAACTATTTGACATAGTCTATATTATTCACTGCAAATAAGTTTTAAACCATAAAAATAATTGACTTTATTAATAACACCAATCTTACTTGAATACAATAGGTACTCGTTTTCTGTAATAAATATTGACGTATTATACCGAAACGAAAATTGGGAAAATTACCGTATTAAATATGGAAATGTGATAAAGCCATACATACATCAACGTGGCACGCAACACAATATGAACACCCATTACTAAACCTAAATATTATTGCAAATTGGGTTCACGATATCATCCACGTTATAAAAAGGGACAAACCATAGTTAACAAACCCAACTTGACTCGCTGACTTGTAAGTATTTCTCGTTATTATACACTCGTGACGTTTTTCTTGTTTTATTTTTAAATAAGAAAATCTGATAACTCTACCGATAGAAAAATTAACGCTTGGGAAATCAAATTTTCACAACGGTGATACCGTTTTCTGTTACAATGATATTTCGTCTAATTAAACCACGAATTTAATTAAAATACTCTACTTCTAGTGGCGTGACTGTTATGGGCATGTAAGCTTTACAAAGGACTCGAGACCCAAGAAGCGAAATAAAACAAAGACCGAGGTAACTTCATTTCGGCAGGGCTTCCTACCATTGGCGGTGGCTTTGTTACTAATCTTGAGTAAAAGTCAGATTTAAAGAATGATTGCGAATGAATTCTTGGCCCTAAATAAATCGACATATTTATATGGATTCATATAAAATAACTTGTTATCATCATCAGCCGTCTGTCATCCACTGCTGAATGTAGGCCTCTCCCAAAGCACGCCACCGCCCCATATCCATTGCCGCTCCCATCCATCCATGTCCAGCAATCCTCTTCAGATCGTCGGTCCAGCGGGCAGGGGGACGTCCAACTCTGCGGAATCCTGTACGCGGTCTCCACTCCAGAACCCGTCTTCCCCATCGGCTGTCGGTTCTCCGACAGATATGGCCAGCCCACCGCCACTCCAGCCCGCCTATCCGTAGAGCCACCTCAGTCACCTTGGTTTGTTGTCGAATAAATTCGTTTCTAAATCTGTTCATCAAGGTTATTCCAAGCACGGCTCTTGTAATAAATAACTTATCATACATCCTTAATTTAAGGAAGTGACGACGATTTAAAAAAAGGGGTGTGTCAACATTTCCTGTCAATATATGGGTATATTTTAATATTTCAAATATATTTTATATTTTACTACAAAAAAGGCTTTGTATGAACTTTAACCCGATGATCCATAAAAATAATTGTTAGAAGTTTAAATAATTCGATCATCGCAAGTGCTTTAAAACTCCCCTTAAATAGGTACATGCATATGTTACATATTAGTGGAATCTGACATATAAAATATGTTATATTGAATATGAAAACATTTTCCTAAGCTGATTTACGTACAATCTCTGCCCCTTGAAATTGCATTCTAATAAATCTCGTACAATATCACGCTTGTTTTATTATGTCCCTAGCAAGTAGTTTCTCCGAGTGTGAGATATCTTATTCCGGATTCCGGGAGATATGAATATATGGAGACGTCTATTCCACGCAGTGAGTGGGTTCATATTAGAAAAGGGTTTATTTATTGGTGATCCGGGCCGCCGCCATCCTCTTCCACCTCGGTCCTTCCTTGGTTCGCCTTTGCGGCATATTTGTGGAAAACAATTAGATATCATTTGTTATTTTCACAAAACTTCAACAAATGGTACTCTATAATAATACGAGTACTTTATAATAATTAGTAACTTAATAATACTCGCCTAATTCATTCGCCATTGTAATTGAGATGCAGTTATTGATAAACAAATTTAATTCGTTAAATGTGCAAATTTATTGAAGTAATTTTTATTAATTCGTACTAAAATATTGCATTAATATTAAGTTAAGCCATTTCCCATAAAAGGTGTGTAAATTCGGTTAAACAATGTGTTTTTTTATCCTTAAAAATTTCCTCTCTACTTTTCTATATTTTATAGGCGTGTACGTAAATAGTCCTAATTTCTAGAATAATCAATTTTTTAAAATAATGTTTTTGGTTAAGGCATGTTTCGGAATTCTTTTATTTCAAGCTCTCTTAACAACGATTACTCAACATTTCAATTAAACTGCCTTACAGATGGTTACATAATTATTGACATTTTCACTATTCATATACCTACATGCACTTTCTTTATATCGAGTTTGATGTTTTGTTAATAATTCAGGGGATTGGATCCACGGATTTATTAATCTGCCCCCGTGTTTGGTAGGTACTATACAGATTATGAATACTTCTTCTTTGAACCTATCGAGAATTTGAGCATTGTTAAGCCTCGCGGAGGCGACACCCGCAGTACAACAGATTGGAGCGTTTAGATTTAGATAGCAATTAAGGGCGGCGAGTAGGTGATCGTGCAGGGCCGTCTAGCCGGCGGTTAGCGCCTCGGGCCGTGTTAACACGCGGTAATGAGTCTCCGGGCCGGGCGGCAGTTAGTGCCGCGCCGTCCTGATGTGTTAATCCCCGCCGGATCGATCGCCCGCCAGGTGTGCTCGCTCAATCCGCAAATTATAATCACCGAGAAACAAAACAGAAATAAAAGGGCGTTATTCAACCTGTGAAAACATCTCCTGTTAACATTGCAACAGTATGTATACAGGGTGAACCTACTGAATGTAGTAAGCGAAAAACTGCTGTGTTTTATTATATTATTCCGTATTTTACTGACATACGTGGAAGGTCGGGAGTAACGGAAGTCGTCGAAAGAGTGAATAGGCGCAAATGGTCATTTGCGGGACATATTGCTAGAATGGTAGACTAATGATGAACCAGAAGGGTGGTGGAGCGGAGACCTCGCGAGGATAGAAGACACTGGATGCGAAGGAAACAAGATAAGAAGTATGAGGGAAGGTTTATGTGCAGCAATGGACGACGTCGGCTGTATAATACGAATTTCTACCTACCCCTACTGTAATGTTGATTTCTCTTGTAATCGATTTATACCTCGTACGAAAACATGCAAATATTTTAAAAGTAATCTAAATTATAAAGTGATTTTTTTAAAATCGCAATTCGTCAATTAAACTTATTAAAATGTATGATGTTGTCGCCTGGTAATTCCTAATGTGGACAGACAGTACTAGTTTTTTAGTTGATTACGAACGCCTGCTATGTTCTCTGTGTAAGAAAAGAATAATATTTTAACACCTAACCTCAATAATATGGAAAATAGTTCACTGTTGCTTGGTGACTTCCATAACATAAATCATCAATAAAAACCTCCCTTACAACCTCCTTGTAGGTTCAATAACCAATATATGACCCTGTACATATTAATATATATTTTTTTAAACATTTTTAGTTTTGGTTTACCAAAAAACATAAAGCAGCTTCATCTTCATCAAGGGCTTCCCAGGTGGGGGTGCCCTTTAAAACTTTTTTTTAAATGGGATAACGTTTGTTCTTCCAATAAACGGTGTTTAATTCAACTGCCTTGGTTGTTTTGAGATAATGATAAAATAATATACTATATACTCCGTGGTTATATAAAACAACGTTATATTTATACGATGTTTTATTCTTCTTCAGCCTTCTTCCCTCCACTACTGGGTTATTTTCCCTTTTTCTTACTCGTCCCTATTTTGTCCCATCTGCATCTAGGTCGTCCCAGCTTTCCTTGTCCAAGGCTTCCATTGGAGTATTCTGTGTGTCCTGTCTGGCTTACTTCACGCTGTACTATCCATGAAGTCGGCAACTTTGGTTCGGCATCTAATTTCTTCGTTTTGTGTTTTATCTCGAAGACTAACGTCGAGCATTCACCTCTCCATGGATCGTTGTGTGCATTTGAATTTGTTTTGCGTAATGTTTTATTCAGTGGTAATAATATGTCATTTTATCCTTAATCTTGGGATGATTTAAACTCGGTATATTTATATCACTATCGTGTATCTATCAGCTTATTAAGATCCGTTATTAACATTTAAATATTTAAATATTTCTACCATGATTAAAATATTTCTACCATGATTGTGACGGTAAGTAAACATTGTATCTGTGTCCCGGGCATGCTCTGCTAAGACAGAAGAGAGTCGGATTTGTCCGAAGGTACCACTTTGTATTATTTAAAGGTAAAACAAATTGGGCACATGTTCCGCCCGGGCGGCTGGTGCGGCCATTATGTTGTCAGTCGGAAATACTAACTCTAAGTAATCGCTTGCACTCCTCCTCCGAGCGTCTTTGATCGGAATATTTATTTATTAATGGATAATTTACCAAGTACATAGGACCTAGTTTTTACGCCTCTCGACTGGGGGCAGCGCTTGGCTTCTAATCCAGGGCACTCGGGTACAAGTCTAACTAACTAAATTACCATTACACCGTTAATCAGAAGGGTAGGTAGATTTACAAATTGTCTGTTTTATCATTTATATATAAAGTCCCTCAAGTGAAAAGAGTGACCGAAGAGTGCAGTCGAGCAGGGAGATTATTCCAATAGTTTCTAACACAACTGATTGAAATCCTCGTTGTTATCCTCTTTAACGAATTGCATCTTACGTGACAATGTTCAAGGAACAGCACAATGTTTAATAATGAGGGTAATTCAGAACGGGCTACTAACTCCGTCTAATTGTATAATAATAGCGATGAGTAGGAGTTGTACTGCATGTAGTTGGTTATCTGATAAGATTGAAAATAAAATTGTCGTCGGAATCAGGAGTGGTTGAATTGATTTTATAGTCGTAGGTATACTCGTTAGTATTGGTGTTCTACCTTTGTGTTTTCGAAAGATGTTGAAATGATTTTCCAAATGTTCCCACCGTGCCACCGAGGTTACATATCACGTGCAAGAGAAGTAATGAATTTTGATTCGATGCCCGGGCTAAATAAAAACATAATAAAGAAAACGTGGAATAGCTAAATGGTCGAATACCGGAGGAACGTAATTAAATATAATGTTGGAACACGGCAAGACAAAGAGTCACTCAAACGAAATTAGTTAAACTTCAAACCAAGGCTCCGTAATGAGTAAATGAAAAATTCCTCTCTTGCCATTAAGTTCACCAAATGACTGATAAGCATCGTCGTAAAAAGCAGAATGTCGGTTTTATTACGTATTTTTTCATAAATCTTAAATTAAATTGCACAACTTTTGCCCCCCTTGGAAATTACCGGAATTTCGGAATATTTTCGCCTCCGCCGGCCCGCCGACCCTACACCGGTCCGCGGACACGTGATTCCTATGCGGGTATTCGAGGAATTTTCTTCATTGTTCTACACAACGTTTGTTTTGAGCTAGAGCTCTAATGGGCTTTTGAAAAATCGTCAATTTATTTTTATGAATTCGAATTCTTTCCAAAGTTTAACGTCGCTACCCGCGTTATTCAGGAAATGACTGTCGGGAAAAGCCCCGAACACTGACTTACATGCAAGACAAATACCTACCCCGCAATGTTTCGGTGGAGGCCGACTATCTTGATAGGGGCTGTTGTGTCGGCTGTGCCCAGGCATGGCATGCCCGAATGGCGGGCGGCACGCCACGAATACACTTCCTTACGCACCGCCCGCCCGCGCCCGTAGGATACAGCCCAGACCCGCTGCGGCCCAATCTATTAATTCCGATATCAGGAGCGAGCTATCGATTGCGGCGGGGCGTAGTAAAAATAGGAGCTCGTAAATGCTGAGCGCTTCAATAAAATTTCAACCAACACAGCTTTAAAGCCCATTTACTATCATTAGGTAGGAACTGAAAACCATGTACTTACTTGTACCTATATTTAGTTGCTTCCCACCAAAACAATAATAAATAATTATGGCATCCCCGAAAACTATTGTCTCTGCAATGTGGTTTGATTGATATTAACTTCTCCTTAAATGATGAGTGGATACTTAAAATATTTCCATTAATTTATTAGATAGATAAAGACCAGCACGACATAACATGTTGTGAAATAAGTAATTTTTGTTTGGAGAAGAGGGTAGAATTGAGAGCTGCGCTAGCACGATGAAGTTAGCTATCAATATTAATAACGGGCGGACATTTCGTCTTTTATACATAGTTTCTTCATTCATTCTTTCCATGTGTTCAAACAATCTTAATGACTCTATTATTATTTAGCATTCACTTCTAATATTTGCAATTGACACTCTTTCGTTCACAGAATTATAATATACTCGCATATTATTATATTTTGTTCGCTCTTTGATAGGGTGATATTTTTATAAATCTATAGCATAGTTTCCCAACGGGGGCGGTACCGCCCCCTGGTGGGCGCTTGAGCTATCCATGGGCAGCAGATCCATAGATAACTGGGAGACGTTGAGGAAGCATGGGGGTGGCCATGGAGAAAGTATGTATTATAATAATGAAATACTTTGAAATACTATTGTCATGAATAAACAATTTAATCTAATGTAATCTAATATACTTAGGAAATTGTAAAACTTTGTTTAATCCACTATTTATTAAAAAAATATTTAAAAACACACGACATGTTTCGGAGGATACCATCATCTTCAGGTGTAAAAATATAATAAAACGCATTTAAAATTCGATACAAAAATTCAAAATTTAAAAATTAACCTGCGCTATTTGTTGTAAGTAGGTACTAACAATTATTTTTTAACAGTAAGAATTAAGCAATAATATTAAATAATAATAATACATGATGATAATATAAAAAATTGTAATTTAGAAAAAACATACATTTGAAAAGACATAATTTATATAGAAATTAATAAATGACTATTTTGCATTTGATTGGGAATGGGAGCTTGGGAGATTAATTGTAGACGAAGTAATTAAGGAGAAAGCAGTAAAAGGAGCAATCTAATTATAATTTATTTTGTTCTCACCCAATTTCACCGACAGTTTTCTAAATTTTCAAGTTTGTTTAATTTATTGCTATTGTTAACAGTGTGTAGAAATTTTGTGTCATTTTTATCGAAACTATGGTCAAATTCAATACAATGGTTAGCCATCCCAGAAAAAACAGTATGTTTGGTGAAAGCATGTTTGTGTTCGTTGATACGTGCTTTACAAGTTCGGACGAAGGAGTAGGCAAAAATAATGGACTGCCACAATTTTCTTTCCTGACATATTTCTTTCGCTTCCTCAACATTCATACATCGCCTCATGCACGCGTGTCAATTTCTCTGACTCCTCACATGGCCAATATTCAATATTTGTTTTATTTGATCGTGCCACGTTTTTCTCGGTCTTCCTCTATTTCTGGTTCCATTTACATCGTTAACATATAATTTTTTTACCATTCTTTCTTCATTCATTCTTTCCATTAGTCCAAACCATCTTAATGATCCTTTCATTATGTTGTTCATAACACCATCATTCGCACCCCATTCAATTCTTGTAGTTTCATTCGACACTCTATCATACACAGAGTATCTACACATTCGTCTAAGAGATCTCATTTCTACTGCATTCTTACTGCATGATTCGCTTTTATACATAAGGGTGGGTAGAAGAACACCATTGTGCACTTTCATTCTAGCTTTTTTGGAAAGGTTTTTGTTTGCGATGACAACTTTAAGTGCACCATTCACTTTGTTGCCTGCCCCAACCCCATTTTCAATATCCCTCTCCACTCGCACTACTCATCTACTTTAATATTTCGTTTAGCTATTATGGTAAATGAAATGAAAATGTCCGGAAATGGTTGGGAACCTATGATCTATGGCATCGTGCTCCATCTTCCATGATTGATATTGATATTTTCTATTGTATTATCAAGGAACGGCAACATACCATATTTCTCATATAAAATCACAAAAAGCTAATATATTTTGCCATGTGAAATTGCACCCCTCATCATTAAGCTGACAACCCCATAATTAACAGTTTGGCGAAGGCCCTGTCTTCAAGCTGGACTCCAGAACTCCTCCAGACAAATGCTCGTCCACTATTATAATATTGGTAAAATATCGATAATGTCGGGAAATAAGCGTTTCCAAAACATTCGGCCCAATCATATCGATGATGATTTCGAAATTCTACCAATAACATCAGACAGTTCGCTGCAAAATATGACTACTACGCTATCCACAAAACTGTTGGGATGTGGTGATTTCTTTTACCAGCGCACGTGTCATATTCGTGGATCGAATGTTTTCCCACTTTTTAAATGTGAAGGTACTATCACTCTGTTTTAACAGTCGATGGAATGTTTAATTTGGCAATATTGTTACATTGTACTATAGTACAGTACATTTTATTCAAATGCCTCACGATTCACCCGCGAGGTCATTTTTCTAGTTCCAGAGGGTCTGTTAATTGTAGAACTTTAAAATGCTGCCCAGTAAATAGATTATACGAGTATTATACTATTGGAAATACCGAACCCCTTTTCTAGAAGTACGGAACAAGTAAGACAAAATACGATTGAATTTATAGCTATGGATATTCTAGGCTTGTCTATTTACTTTATTACAGAACGAGAAGAGTTAGAAGGCATTCCAAAAAAGTCCCATATAACACAACATCTCAAAGAACTTTACTGGCTCAAAAGTCCAGAAAGAATCCAGAATAAACTCTGCTGGTCTTCAAAGCAGTCTTCAAAGCGCTACATGGAATGACACCAAGCTATATATCTGAACTCAAATCCACACTTCGCGTTGCCCTAGTACAAATTTCGGGGATTGGGACTCTGCGGTAACCGGTCCATCAGCTAGGAACAATCTTCCTTCACACCTTAGCTGCATAAAAGATCAAACAGATTTCAGATCTAAGCTGAAAACTCATCTTTTTCATATTTCACACCCAATTTAAAACTTGTCTATTTTGTTCTATTATACTTTCTAACAGATCGCGAATATCAGATGCAGCGTTCAAATTTAGATTTTTAGATTTTTATCACTAAATGGCGCCAGTATAGAAAGAGTACACATATTTAAATATCTTGGCAGTGTTATAACAGACAATATCGATCTCGAAAATTAAGTGAGGTGCAGAATAGAGATTCCGAGGGCCGCATTCAATAATTTGAGACCATTCTTCTTGCAATGACATCATCAACTTAAAATTGAGACAGGGGATGGTCAAGTGCTATATTTGGTCCATATTACTATACGGAGTGGAGACCTGGACCCTCAAAGTGAACACAACTAACCGTATTGAAGCACTTGAAATGTGGGTCCTTTGCAGAATGTTGCGGATCTCATGGATTGATATGGTCACCATCAATGAGGTGCTACATAGAACCCGAGTAGGAAGAGAATTGTTGACTGATGTGAAGTCTAGTGAGATGGCATTTTTGGGACACATTCTCCGCAACAAGAAATACGATCTGCTGCACCTCATCATAAAACGGAATATCGAGGGTAGGCGCGGTGTGGGAAGACCTAAGATGTTCTGGTTCGAGAATATTAAGGAATGGATCCATTCTATAATATTACCTCCCGAACCTCGGAGAGGTGGGGGAGTTGTTTTGTCTGGCACAGGACAGAGAGGCCTACGCCAGGGTGATAGCCGACGTCGGGGGGACCTGACATGGCACTCGAAGAAGAAGTACGTATAGAATGAATATGTGTGCGAAGTGGTTAAAAATATATAAAAGAGTAGTGCGAATGAAAAAATAAGTCAAAGGAGGTCAAAGGAAATATGGCATGATCAAAATAATAAATCTTTTAATAAAAGGCGGTCATGTTCTTTTCGAAGTCGGAAAAATGCGAGTCGCGATTTATGAATTTAGAGAAAAATCGAGAGATATGTCAAGATAAAACAGTGCCGAAAATGTATGGATACACTGTGTATGATAAAGTGTCGAATGAAAATATAAGAAGTGAATGCGGTGCAAATGATGGTTTCATGAACAAAATAATGAAAGGATCATTAAGATGATTTCGAAACGTGGAAAGAATGAATGAAGAAAGAATGGTAAAAAAAGTAAATGGAACTAGAAATAGAAGAAGACCGAAGAAAATGTGGCATGATCAAATAAATCAAATATAGAATCTCGGCCTCGTGAGGAGTCAGAGAAATCGACGCGCTTGCATGACATGATGTATGAATGTTGGGAAGCGAGAGAAATATGTCAGGAAAGAAAAGTGTGGCAGTCCTTTCCTTCTGCCTACTCCTTCGGGGAGACGGCGTGATGGTAAGTTAGTTAGTTTAAAACAGTGTTTTGATCCATCTTCTCTGCCTATACTTCCGGGGAAAGATGTACTGTTTAGTGACTTCGAATAGAGCTTGCAGAGTGGTGTAATGTGGTTTCTCTTCTACTTCGGGTGCCGTATCAGGTCCAGCCAATGTCGGCGATCACTGCAGTGAAATCTGTCCTGCACTATTTAGAACAGATTCTCAACTCTCCTCATTCTTGTCCAATCCCTTATTAACAATCCTATCGAGGACAAGAGCTTTCTGCCAACTCCCCACCGTCCCTCTATATTGCCCGTGAATCAGCCAAAGGAGATATCCCCTTATCACTTGACCCAAATATGAGACTTTTCTAACCTTCACACTCGACAACAACTCTCTTTTGGCTTCGTCTCTCTGTAGTACGTCTGCATTACTGACTTTATCGGTCAACGATATACGGAGCATCCTGCGGTCCACATCTCAAACCCCTCCAACCGGTTCATTCACTTTCAGAGTCAGCCATATAATTTAACTATTCTTGTCAGAGTTTCAGGTTTATGTTATCGTTGTAAAATAAAGTTATCTTTATATTAAATGCAGCAAGTGCAGCTTTATTTCTATATCCGGGTTCATTTCAGTTATAAATGTTGCTATTTTATACGTAATGTCTCTAGCCTTTCTTACCCTTATTTCGTGTTCTCTGACTTCTCTGGCACAACGAGGTGGGTCCACCGACGCCTGCTTATCAGCGTACTTACGATATAAGGATATGTTGGATTATGTAATGAACTTCAAGTATAGCTGGACTCTTTAAAAAAATATTGCATTTTATCGCCACGTTTAAAACAAACGAACAAAATATTTTTTTATGAATCACCAAAGTAACCATTTCAGGTCTGGTTATGAAAACTGTAAAATATATTACCTATATTATCATCGTACGGATTCGTTGGCAAACGTCGGTTGTTTTGTTGTATAAATATTGGTCATTTTAAGAGGTCCTTTGACGGAGCGCATTATCTGCCTTCACAAGGTGCCGGCCCGGACTCTGGTGGCACGGGCGCTCAACCCTCTTTCAACTAAAACACCAATAATAATAATATTATATTTTTTAAAGCTCGATTTAATCTCAAGGTCGTAAAGTAATTGTGAGACTAACTACCAAAAATTGTTTTTTTAAGTTTTACCAAAATTGTCAAATTTTCCTGGGAATAAAGAATTACAACCTTCTCCCCGAGGATTTAAAAAAAAAAAAATTAACTCAATTTAAAATGAGACTAAATTTATACCTAAATTCATTATACAGAGTCTGAGCTGACATCCTTACAGTATTTGTTGTACCTAATTAATGTGTAAAATTTTGTACTTTATTATGTTTTTGTATTGATTAGTATGTAGGTAGTACCTTATACTTTTACCTTGTATTGTAAACTTTCTTATATTATATGTATATTTTTATGTAGTGATATCCCTCACCAAGCACAGAAGTACTTCTTTTTGGTGAGGACCTACGATTATTGGTTTAATATTATTTAATGTGTTATTTGTAATTTTTTTTTAACATTGTTAAAAATTTAAATTTTCAAAAAAAAAAAAAAAAATAGCCTTCGAGCCGAACATCTATAAGGTATACACATTCACATTTTATCACATTTTTGTATACCTATGATTAATTTATTTACGTCATATTATCTTTGGTCATATTCATTATAAATATTAAACTGCTGTTAAATATTTTTTACTTTGAAAATGTCAGTTTTCTAGAACTTTTATGTACCAAATTTTTCATAAATATCTGCTGAAAAATTCGCATAGAGATTTACATAAATTAAAAAAAAAGCAAAGAACACACTATTTTGATATATATTTTTAAACCATTCTCCCCCATTTGTATGTTCTGTAAAGCCCGACCATCTTTAGGATCCTTTTTTAATTTTATAAAGGACATCTTGATATCTTCATCATATATCGTCCGTCTGCCAGCTGCACGCCACTACTGCCTGTTAAGTGTAGGTACTACCTACATATTGACCGATGACCTTTTATTGCCGGCGACAGGATTTTCGGCAGTAAAAGGTGATCAGGGGTTGGGACGTAAACAACGTCATTGTATAAGAATAACTGTACGCGGCTACACTTGGAGGTGGTTCTCTCATGTGGAACACGCTTCTTTTGACGCGCCTTTACAATATTCATAACAACATTAACCCTATTCATGTCGCAAGGAATCTAAGCTCAGTGTTCATACATTTTTGCCAGTGTGCAAATATTGTTTGTAGCGAAATAACCCGGAGACGGGCTCCGGGCGCTTGTTTCACAAGTGCGCCAACAGATGGCGACACGCTCTCAAATAATTGATTCCTCTATCCCAAGCTCCCCGCACGCGAGAGTAAATCTCAAGCACTTCGTCAAAACATGATTTTATAAAAACGTCCAACTCCTGCGGAGAGATGGTTACTTTTAACAAAGTCTCTCCGAGATTTATTTCGAACTTACAAGGAAAAGCTAACCGCCGATGTACCCGGGCGTATATACACTTTATTTCGCCTAGATCTAATCTAGTTTGTCTTGCATAGAACGTAAACGAGTAAAAAAGTTCGAATCGTGCTATAAGTTTTCTCCGTAAAGAATGCCTTGTTTTTACGCAGTGTGACGCTTTTGGTTTCCTCGGTTTTTTCTTGCGCGCGGTGCACTGGAGGGGAGGGGTCTTGAGATAAAAATCCTCCCACTGGGGAGTGGAGGGGAAGGGACACGCCCACCCCGCGCATGCGCCCCGCCCCCGCCGGCGCCACCACTCCGTCATGGAGCGTCGCAAGGATCACACTGTGGGGAGTACGAATTTCAAATTGAAGACTTCAACACGAAGGCGAGACCGTTGCTTTCATCCTACCTATTTAATATTTCGTTTTACAAATATTAAGTTACCTATACCTAATTCTTCGGTTTCCGTAACATGTCTCCTCGAGGTGCCCGACGCCCCGCAACAAATGCTCGCCGCCGGCATTTATTTTTCAAACTTTATTTTAGGCGGAAAACAATTGAGTCGTTACTTACTTCTGCACGGTACTGTCTGCTGTTCATTCACCTGAAATCATCTTCGCTAGCTTTTATATACAACATAACCGCTACGATTATTATTTCAGGAATTAGGAAATTATCCAACTTCTTTCTGTTATTTTGAAATGGATAAGCAGCTTTGAGGTATATCTTTAGAGATTTACTGAAATAACTAACTCAACAGCAAAGTACCATTTCGGTTTGAATTAGTTTATTTGATTATAATTCTATATTCTGATTCCCTGTCAATGGCCACGGTGGTACATTACAGGCTAATTTCTATGGACGTAAAGATAGTAACTATAGCATTTAACCAAAGTGACATCACAGCCTTTCATACGAGGTCAAATTAAATTATAAATATACCTACAATATTCGAATAACGAAATAAATAAAAAAAATTAAAAACTATTTTTTAAATGTATATTTAGTTGAAATCCACTAATGTACAATATATGAGGTAACATAGTTTAACTTATAAGGAGTACATAGCCACTTAACCAAATGTTAACCCTTCAATGATTTTCTTATATCGTTTAAATTACCCAGTTAACCCTAGTTGAACAGAGATAAAGGGAGCAGCGCAGATGTACCTTCATGAGCTACTACAGGGCCATACTCGCACACAGCATGAACCTACTCCATCAGTTGGGATTCTTACGTGACACTTTCCACTAATTGGAAAGGCTGAAAAAACCTGTCATTAACATCTTACTACCGAACAAATAATTTTATTTGTGAATGTCGAGGAGACTACATTAGCTCGCTAGGGTGGTAGGATATCATCTGCCCCACGGGTGAGTCTGAAATATGGTAAGACGGTAACACGTTACAAAGTTTTTTTAATTACTAAAAGATTCAATATAAAATAAAGAATTAACTAAAAAACCATTCTTAAAAAAATATCTCGTAGGTATGATCCGATATGAAAGCAATAAAAATAACTAAAATATTTACATGAATTTACTGTATGTAAGTTTGTAGTAATTCATTATTACTTTCTATACCGTATGTTCATTGTCGATATCAGAAAATAATATTTGTTGTTAATATTTAGTAAGTTTAATTAAATACACCAATACACTTGAGGATGGGTTTGTTGTCCCACTCCGAACACCTGATAAACCGATAATACCATAATGCAATACTTCTCCGGCAAACATTCTCTTTGTGTTTATTGTAGAAGTCCTATAAATAGATTTTCCTGCGGTTAAATGCAATGAAAATAAAATGATTTTATACAACCATCCGATGGTGAGTCATCGGATTGATTAGATCCTGTCAACTTGCGGATGGGGCAGGCGCTTCTCTAACGGAGTCCCATGAATTAGCAACTTGGGTTTTCCTTTTTCAATCAGTGGAGTTTATTACCAGTAGATTTAAAAAAAATACAATTACTTACTAAGGGTAATATCGAAGTTTGCTTCGATGATTAATAATGATGAAAGACCAAGCAAACCTGATGCTCTCGCTAAGAAAAGGAGCATTGTTGTATCCACCTCTTGTTTCCTTGATCTGACTCTGATCACTGATCATATGCTTACGTAAGAGTGGCCGGTAGTTGAACAAGATATTAACCAGATTGCAGTAAAGCTAAAGGGTGTGATCACAAAGTTCACGATTTAAAAAAAAACATTATTTCAAGCAGATAGGGTAAACTACGGAGAGATGCATATTATACATTTAAAAAAAATCAATATTATGAATCAAACATATAATTACTTTATTGAACGTTAAGGCGTTAACACCGAGGAATTCCATTGTAATTTGTAATATAAATATTTACCCTGTTTAATCCATTTTTTGCAGAATAAAAATATTTTAAACATAAGTTTCAGAGGTGACCTCCTCCATCGGATGGGGATGGAAGATGTCACCTCCGAAACATGTTGTACAAAATTTAATATTTTGTAAAATAATTAAATAAATAAAAGTGGATTTAACGGTGTTAATAATTCTATTCCAAAAAATATGTAATAAAAAATACTTCAACACAAATAAAAAAAAGTTAAGATCTGCAGGATCGGAAACAGACGCCCTCCAAGATCCACGTTGGGACAATTGTCATTTTGCAAGATATTATATTGGCAACAGGTATATTTGTGGTTAAATTAGATATAAAACATATATATCAGAGATTATTTTAGGATTGAAAGGGAAAATTCGGGCATGAAATTAAGGGGGCATGATTTACCGATACTAAATATCCAACAATTGCAACTTTTCATAGGCGTTTTTCATTAAAGCTCTATGTATTGCCATCTTGTAATGCTCCTGTCCTTGTTTCTTACCATCCTTACTCTTGGGTATAGTACGCCTTGCTAAGAACTTCTAAGAACACTACGGTCAAATATGTTGGGATTTAATTTATATATAATTGTGCAAAGCTGAGATGATTTGTGAATTTACAGTGAGATAAGATAAGATGAGATTTGTGGATTTACAAAAAAAGGCCAATAATATCAGCACTATTTCTCTTCCTCGGGCTCCCGAGAACCCAACTCATCGTTTATTTTTTTATTGTTCGTCTTTTTTATATATTAAATTTTCTTGTTTCCACTTTATTCTACGAGTACATGTAGTATGCATTTGCAAAAATACTATACACCAAAAGTAGACCAGGAAATCATTATTGTACGATTCAAAAATAATTGATAATATCTTATAGTAATCTATATTACGTCAAATGAATATTTACCTGGTTTGTCGAGTTTCTTTGAAGCATACAACTGATATAACTTTGGGATAAAATTTGGACACATTTTTGACACAAATTAAGTAACATTGCTCTGTGTATGTCACATCCGTTATTATTAGATGCTACTGTGCTCTTGCAAACCCGTGTCATCGCGAAAACTAAGACCTGTGGCGTCTTTCGGTATTTTACCTTTAATGTTACCTACCTATGGACCTATATGCCAGTATAAACAGTAGATTCTTATAGAAACAGTGAACAGTAAGAATAAAATATATAAAGTTAGTTTAAATAAGGGGTTTCTTTTTATACCCTTGTTGAGATGATTAATTCGTAAAAATGTCACTCTATAAAACACCCAATTTATTTTTTATTATTATTGACACTTTTTATTGAGTTTAAGGTACATGTAACAACCATGAAATATTACAATATTTATTAAAAGCTAAGGTATTAACACTGTGAAATTCCATTGTAATACACTTTGGAATTGAAAATAACGCTGTTTATTTTCCACTTCAATATTTAAATATTGAAGGAGACCTCCAACTTCAGGTACATACTCGTAATTAACTAAACAACGAAAAACTTATTAAACTACATTCAAAAATCGATATAATTCATAGGAACAAAAAATTTGAATCTAAAAAAAATTATTTGCTTTAAGAACTAATCAATCATTTTTAACAGTAATAATACATAATAATTATAAGTGATAATATAAAATTGAAATTTGGCATTTGAAAAGACATATTATATTTTGCTTAGATAATATTATTGGGAATGGGAGCTTAGAAGACTAAAAGTAGAAAGGATAAAGAAGTAAATGAAGAAATCCTATTATTGATGATGTTATCTCCCAATTTCCTTAGAATATAATCATATATCTAATTATTTTGAGATACCCACCTTGCGAGAAACTTATTGTTGACGTGTTTTTAGAAATTCCCATTAAAATGGAATATAACTATGGCATTATATAATAGTTGGATTAAGTTAGGAACTAATGTCAGAAAACAATTAGGTACTATACATATTTTATAATAAAATCAGTTAATTCGTTTGACTTATTATATTTTACAGAGTGACATGATCCATTGAGTGGGAGTGGTAGAGAAATCCCTTTAGTATATGTAATCCCTCGAATACGTATTACCTACTTCAATTAATATTGTGCAGAAGTACACTGTTAATGAGATTTGAATAGTAGCCTCTGTATTGTGTGATTGTGTGTACACATACGTGTATGGGATTAACTTCCATTCAATTACGTATAAAGTATACCTACCATACTTGTATCTATTTACTGAACGGAGCGAGCCACTTGGTACAGAGCTGCAGTTCGATACAAATAATTATTTAATATGTGTATAAAAACTAACTAACTAACCATCACGCCTTCTCTCCGAAGGGGTAGGTAGAAATAATGGACCGCCCCACTGTTATTTCCTTACATACTTCTCTCGATTCTTTAATATTCGTACATCGTGTCATGCACGCACGTCGATTTCTCAGAATCTTCACGTGGCCAGCATTCAATATTTGATTTATTTCATCGTGCCTATTTCTATCTCCACTTACATCGTTAACATCGGTCCATACTTTTCTTATTATTCTACCTACATTCATTCTTTCCATGTGTCCAAACCACATTAATGTTCCTTTCGTAATTTTGTTCATAACACTGCATTCACTTAATTCTAATCTGCAATATATACTATTATATTTAAAAACATTCAAGTATATCAGGAAAGAACAGTGTGGCGGTCCATTATTTCGGCCTACCCCTTATTAGTAGAAACGGCGTTATGGTTAGTTAGTTTATGAAAAAATTGTAAGTTTTTATTATTATTATTTAATCAATGATCGTTTTTTACTACAATATATGTGTAATACCGACGAATCACTAGAGTATTCTGAAATTTTTTTTGATACTCACCTATCTTGTTTTTTTTATTAAATGGACACCGCGCCGCGTCGTGAAAATGTTGAATAGATCTGTGTATACACGTAGCATCGTTGCACTCCTGCTCCGATTGCGCGAGCGATCCTAGCGTGTCCGTGTAATTTAATTAAACAATACTACTAGCGCCTACCGAATGAGCGAGCACAAGCCGCCATAAAGAATACCTTCCCATACAATAAAGAAGATTTTCTGTCACGTAGAGCCACCACAGTTCACCACTACTCCCAGACATTTAATTAAGTGCAAGGCGGACTCATGCTAAAGCGGTCGGCCGACACGCCAATGCTGGCTTGGGAGAAATGCATGGGTCATTTGTAATTACAAATATAATAATAATGCATTAATATTATAATAAGTCTATTAAAATGTTCTGCTCAATCGAAGTTTTGTGCACTCTGGCGTTATAATTCAATGACTTAAGTGCATGGGTGCTCCTTCTAAAGGATGGACAACTTGCGCGGCTCAGGGTTCACTCGTTCTTGTTAATTTTATCCGCGCGGCGATTCCAGCAAGTCGTGTAGGTAGTGAGTGTTATGTGGAGATAACTGACGATTAACTAATAAGCCGTCATGCAGTTTTCTCGGACCGGCGGGCGGACGGAATATCAAATACGTTCGTTGATAGCTATATTTGATTACTCTGACTGTAATCATTAATTAACTGAATAATTATGAAATGCGCATGATCAGTAGAACGCTTCTTTTATTTTTTCTCGCCACAAACACAATTTTCAACTTCCTTCTCCATTTTGTTTCCACTTGTAGATACGCTGAACACTCGAAGGATAGAAGGAAGTAGACAGCTTCCGACCATTTACACAACGCATTCGATGACTTGGTTGTCACACGAAATACATATTCCATTGATTCCGGTATTAAAGTTGACACCTTAATTGGCAGTTATGGTAGCGTGTAGAAATTAAAGGCCAATTGTGAAGAAAATAATAATTTTATTTCCTTCAATTGTCTTTCGAACCTTCTGATCACCTGTTATTGAGTTTACGTCTGGGGATATTGGTATATAACGAATGTATGTACAATTATTGCATACTTTTCTCTGACTTAATTGAATATTATTAGCTAAACTAACTGACTAACTAACTAACCATCACCCCATTTCCCAGGAGGGCTAGGCCGAGACCACGGACCGCCACACTGTTCTGTCCTGACATAATTCTCGCGCCTCTTTTACATTCACAAACTGTGACACGCACGCTCGTAAATTTTATTAATTTTTAATATGGTCATGCCATGTCTTCCTTGACCTTTCACGAATTCTGTCTCTCGACGAATACCAATATTATAACATTTGATAATGCTGTAGCAAGGCGAAACATATCATTTCCATAAATTATAATACAATTTCTAGTTAGTACGAATGAAAACGTCAGTTTTCTAGAAGTTTTATTATATTTTATGGGAATTACATGTTTCGCCCTTCTAAGGCTTTATCAAATGCATTTGATAATGCCTTAGAAGAGGGAAACATGTCATTCACATAAAATATAATCAAATTTTTATAAAACTTAGGTTTTCATTCGTATTATTATAATTACCTTGAGAGGAAGACATGGCATGATTAATTATTTAATATGGAGTTTTACATCATTGTTCAAGAAACAATAACTACAATTTCTAGTAATTATGACATCGATAGAATTTACAACGGAATTCGGAGGAAATAATATTACAATAAAATTTTCTAAGATCTCGAATCAAATATTAAAAAAAATGAATGGAATTTAACATTTTTCGGACACCTTTCTTGAATGACTATATTATTGTTTAATTTTAATAACACGACATGTCATACACTTACATGCATACATCGACTACACGAGTACCGCTCAGTCAATAAATGTTCAAAAATAACTAGTAGGTAATTCCGAAACATATCTGCATTGGGTAGACGTAGGATAAACAGGGAGATCATATCTAAAGCGACTAAATTAACGTAGGCAATTCAAATTGTGAAATATTTTATAGTAATACTGATATTTTCTCACACAAATTGAATGCCCATATTGAGATGCATTAAATTTATTATATATAATAATAAATAAAAACGTCACATAATTAATTCATCACTGCTGTAGTACCCAATATACTCGTATAGAATAAGGTTATAATAAATATATTATATACAAATTCACATATTTTCAAAATAAATTTTAAAACCTTCTTCTGTTTCAAAAGCTCCCCAGACTTCATTACACATATGTTATTTCTGGTAGGTAATTAAATTCATCGAAGATATCAGTTTCCTTAGAATTTTAACATTGTCATTTGAATATCATAATCTTTCCTTGACTAACACTCTTAATTACATTAAGAATGTACAATAGATCATTGCATGCCAATACTCGTATCCTTTATTTAATAACTTTTAGAATCACTAATCTCTGATTACTTTTGATTCTATAATCTCATCATGGATAAGATCATAGAGAAGGTCGCATCACTTAGTCTCAAATATATGGGATGGGAGAAATATTTCCGTTCTCATCATAACTTCTTCAAATCAATAGCACATCAAATGTCAATTATGAGTTAATGCAAATAAGATTATATTAAGATGTCTCCACATTTAAAAATGATTTTATCGTCATAAATATATATTAGGTCCTTACATATGAAATTGGCGTTTTGCCGTACTGGCAACTTTGATCTCAAATATCTTCTCTTTGGTTAGGAATTCCAAATTCAAATTTATACAGCTATTTACTCAAGTATTTGTGTTTCGAAAATTATAATTCATTTGTTTTTTCCTCAATTGTTTTTTTTCTTTGCGTCACTCAGTTTACAAAATGGAAAACTTGAAATATCGCGTTATTTACGAGTACGAGTTCCACCGTGGCACCAGTGCTACAGAAACGGCTCGAAGGATTAATGATGTGTATGGCGACGGTGCCGCAAAAGAAAACACAGTGCGTTTTTGGTTCCAACGTTTTCGTTCTGGAAATTTCGACCTGCAGAACAAGCCCCGTGGACGGCCGGGGACCAAAGTTGATAATGAAGAATTGAAGGCTATTGTGGAAGCGGATCCATCGCAAACCACGTCCGAGTTAGCTGCAGGCTGCGGTGTTAGTGATAAAACTGTTTTAATCCACTTGAAGCAAATTAGGAAGGTGAAAAAGCTTGAAAGGTGGGTACCTCACGAATTGAGTGAAGCAAATCAACAAACGCGCGTTGACTGCTGCGTTGCATTACTCAACCGGCACAATAATGAAGGGATTTTGAATCGAATCATTACCTGTGATGAAAAGTGGATCTTGTATGATAATCGGAAGCGCTCATCGCAATGGCTGAACCCTGCCGAACCAGCCAAACCATGCCCCAAGCGAAAATTGACTCCAAAAAAGTTACTTGTGAGCGTTTGGTGGACTAGTGCTGGTGTCGTTCACTACAGCTTTCTTAAATCTGGCCAGACGATTACGGCAGATGTCTATTGTCAGCAACTGCAAACCATGATGGATTTTATTGATTCCCGTCCGAATGGTTTTTTTAGTAAAGGGATCGATGAACTACCTATGAGATGGCAAAAGTGCATAGATAGCAATGGTACATACTTTGATTAAATAAATATATTATATTTAAAAAAAAATCAACTTTATGTTCCTCCCATACAAAACGCCAATTTCATATGTAAGGACCTAATATTAATTTAAACATGTAGATTAGCTTCAGTTTAGAAAACACAATACATAAAAAAAACTTATTTAATTGGAACCTTTTCGATTATTCTGAATACAAAAATACCCTTGCAGTCACCCATGCATTTCACAGGTTTATTTTCTTCGTGGGGCTGATGAAGGAAAGGGGGTGGTCTCAAGGGCCCTGGGGGGGAGCGGCGATAATGGGTCTCGTTTCAGCCCCCTGAGACGCCTAAACGGGGGAGATGTTATAACGAGTGTCGTATTATGCGGGTACGTACCCTAAAATCTTTTCGCCAACTAATGAAAATGCATTTGTATAATTTTATGGATTTTACGTGTTGTTTTAATTACAGCTCACCGCGTGATCCGACACCCGCGCGGATCACCTTGCTCCGAGCGTGTCATACACGGGCCGGTGATCGCGTTCTTCCATAGGGAAGTGTGTACTGATAATAAGTAACACTGTTATGGTTGAGTTAAGAGCGTAAAGTGCAAATCCCTTAGAAATATTGTTGATTGCGAGTCTACATTGCATCCAGAGGAGGTTCGCGTTTTCGCGTTTCAGAAGAAGCCTGGAAGTAATTCCCATCTACAATGCTATTGCCGAGATTAGTTTTATATTATATTTATACCACATTCAGCCAAGCTTTTCCATAACTTCAACTAATATGATATAATTACAATTATAAAATTGTACGCGTCATATAACGACTAATATACTATAAGCAAGTTTTTTTTTTTTTTTTTTATGTAAACAAGAGTTTGTTTGAACCCAATTACTGTATACAATTTTATTTTATAGCTATTATATTGATTCTCGTGACATGTGATAGGTAACCAATCTATCACCATTTTATTGTCACGTGAATTCTACACCAGACCAAAAATAGTGTGACAATCACACTACCATCGCCGGGAATCGAACCCGGGACCTTGTGTATGGAAGTCAGAGCTCTTCCCACTCTGCCACGAAGGTTGTTGTCCTTTTTTTGGGATATATTTATTGTGTTTCTCGAATAATGATGTTAAACTCCATAGGATTGATAAACTATAATATTTATAATAACGTCCGTTTTCTAGAAGTTTTGTTATATTTTATGAATGAAACTTGATAATGCCGCCTCAAGGCAAAACATGCCACTCCTAATAATTCTTCTAGATATGGTTCTGTTTCATAAATATTAAATAAACAGAAGAGGTTCGAATTGATACGAGCCGCCCATGCGGCACCCACAATACAATTGGGGAGGGTAAACTCTCAGGGTGAGATTGTATGCCTTTTCGATTGAGTTGCTAAAAAAGCAAATTATTCAAATGTTAAAGATACCTTTTAGATTTGGGGTGAGAGTGATATATCGGATATTTAAGGCGCCGTTGACAGGGACGTGTTCTCTCGCAGGAGTGCTGGCGTTGTTGTAACAAAATGCGTCAGTAATATAATAGTTCAGTAATTACCTTTGTATTGTTGGACCTTGTTATACCGGAAACTGTAATTTTGTTGTTGCTTGTTTGATTTTGTTATAATATCAATTTATTTATAGAATTTACATTAAATTGTCGCGACAGCTGTTTTACCAACCGACGTTGGCATCAAATAAAAAAGATTGTTTCATTATGTACAATTACATGTACATATGTACAAAACTACATTAACATTTTGATGCTGGCATCGTCGATTATAATAACTTGTTGATTGTAATTTCATGAAATAAAATAACAGTCTGCAACATTAGTGTGAATGGCGAAAATCTGGAACAAGTAGATGAATTTGTTTATTTAGGAAGTATGTTTACAATGGATGGGAGAGTGGAGAAGGATATTGAAAGTAGGGTTGGGGCAAGCGACAGAGTAAATGGTGCTCTTAAAGTTGTCATCGCAAACAAAAGCCCATCCAAAAAAGCTAAGTTGGCAGTGCATAATGGTGTTCTTGTGCCGATCCTTATATATGGAAGTGAAGCATGAAACTGGCAAAAGCAGGATGAAAGTAGAATAAATATAGTAGAAATGATCTCTTAGACGAGTGTGTGGTAAATCTGTATATGATAGTGTGTCAAATGCAAGTATAAGAAGTGAATGCGGTGCAAATGAAAGTGTTATAAACAATATAATGAAAGGGTCGTTAAGATGGTTTGGACACTTGTAAATAATGAATGAAGAGAGAATGGTGAAGAAGGTATATGTAAACGGCTGAACGGAGCTAGAAATAGAGGAAGGCCGAGGAAAACGTGGCACGATCAAATCAATCAAATATTGAATGTCGGTCACGTGAGAAATCGGAGAAATCGACGTGCGTGCATTACAAGATGTATGAATGTAGAGAAAGTGAGAGAAGTATGTCAGGAAAAAAAAGTGTGGCAGTTTATTCTTCTGCCTACCCCTCCTGGGAGACGACGTGATGTTTAGTTAGTTATGTAGGTAGTTAAAATAAAATAAAAGTGATACTATAATAGTGTTTACAATTGAACAGTAGTTGATACTATTGTATTAGATTCATTCAGTAGGTTTTTTCTCCTAATGTTTCCTTCTAGTAATAGGTGTCATATGCTAGAAATGTTTTATTAATAGACTGATCCATAGAGAGTTTATAAGCATCCTTATTAAAATTCACATGGTTGGCAGGTCTTGCCTGAGTGTTTATATAATACAAACTAACTAACCCTCACGCTGTTTCCCCGGAGGGGTAGGCAGAGAGGATGGATCACCACATGGTTCTATCCTGACACAATTCTCGCGCCTCTTCTACGTTCACACATCGCGACATGCATGCTCGTCGATTTTTCCTACTTCGAACATGGCCGTCCTTCAGCGATTGATTGGTTATGCCATGTCTTCCTTGGTCTTCTTCGACTTCTTTTTCCATTCACACTACTTGTATATATCTTTTCAACCATACTTCCTCAATCCATTTGTTCCATATGTCCAAACCATCTTTGTGACCCTTTCTTAATTTCTTGTGCACTGCCATCTTTGCTTCAGTCGATATATTTCTATTTGCGGTAATGACTACATATGAGTGCACCATTTATTTTGTTTTCAGCTCCAACCCTTCTTCCGATATGTTCCTCCATTTTTTCATCTCTTGTAAACATGCTTCCCAGATAAATAAATTTGGTTACATTCTCTAATTTCTGTCACATATTCTTTCTTTTCAAATACCATAACTTTAGACTTTGACTCGTTCATCACGAAGTTCATGCTTATTGCACATTTCGTAGATTCTTAATTTAGGACTCCATGCTGTCAGCGATTAAAATAGCGTCGTCTGCATTTATAGCAAACAGCTGATGGACATATCGTTCATTTTCGCACCAGCGCTTATGCCATCTAATTTTTTTTATACATTTGTCCTTGTATAGATTAAACAACCTCGGGAACATTACACAACCCTGTTTGACACCTTTTGTGATATAAAACCAAGAAGTGAAAGCCCCGTTTACTCTGACACACGTGGTGCTTCCTTCACAAAGGGAAGCAACCGCTCGTATCAGGTTTGTATCAGCTATTAAATCAACCTTTATATTATTACAAGTAAAAACAAACTTGCTTGAACTTGGATTTTATAAATATAATACATAAACCGATTGGGATAGTTAAATGTAGTGTTAAATCTTCCAGAAGAAGGATTATTTCAATAAAATATCCAGTTTGTTTAAGATTAATCTTTAGAACTAATTTGAATTCCGTTTATCTTTCTCACAAGCAATGCGCCTTTGGCCTACGAACCTGTGTTATGGCGGAGGGATGATTCAATCGGAAGGAGCATGATGAATTCTGCTTAAAAGTCATTGAAACTATTCAAAAGAGTTCGAAGACACACATTAAGCTAAATTTACCTTTGATGAATTTATTTAAAACATGCTTTGATGTTTCGTTTATAAGGTTTGAATATTGAAATAAAAAATAAATAATATCGCTTTCATCTTTGTGATATGGATTCACGTTTGAATAAATAGAATTGTACTTTATATTTTCAGAATCCTTTATTTGCTTTTCGGCTACATGTTTGGGTTGTGACACAACAAAAAATAAAAACAAAATATAATAAAGTGCTGTAAAAATACATAATTTAATTCAATCAATTTATTCTAAAATAATGAAAACTGTTGAATATTAATTTATGAGCCATTATTACATTTATTCGTTGTTTTCCAAAGTATTATTTAAACTAACCATCAGAAAAAATGGCGCTTACTAAAATACCTACCGGTTATGATAATGAACGATGATTTTTTATTAAAATTGTAATCATCAAGAGCCATTAATCTAATCCTGTAAATGACGATTTGAAATCCTTTTAGCTTCCATTTTTTCGCGAAATGGTTTCCGACCCCGTCCGTAATGTCCTCCAATGACATCCAGAGCACCTACAGGGGTCACACTCACTTTACACGTCTGCTGTAGAGGAACTTAATTAAAAACGCGACTTGGTTTGATTCTGAGTTGAAAATCAATAAATTCGTTCTTATCTTAATTCGTTCGTAGCAGGATACAGGGACGGACACGATGATACAAACAGCCGTATTTCAATTAAATAACCACCATTTGCATTTATAGAAACATAACACAACACAACCTCACACATACCGATTCGGTAACGATACACTACCACATTAAAGCAGAGAATTTCTTACGTACTCGAGAGAAAAACTGATGGTATAAAATAATTAAACAATATTACGAGTGGACAAAAATGGAGGAGGCCTATATCCAGCGCTGGAGGGAAGAAGACTGAAGAAGAATCAGAATTAACTGTACATTTTTTTTGATACGCTTAAAGCGGCTAACGCCGTGGAATTCTATAATAACAAATTTTATTATGTTTTTGTATATTTTTCCACAACACAATTTTTTCCCCTTAGGTATACGAGTATATCGTATATATGAAACGACCATTAACGTTTTGAACTTCTCATATGTATACTCCTAATACTAAGTGTTATATAACAACTCTTATAAATCATTAAAAAAATTGAAACCTTAAATATTGTTTCTTAGAATTTATTATTATTATTAAGATGAGTTAGACGACAGAAATCCTCGTTTGGTCCTGGCACAGAGCAGGGCTGGCAATCAACCCGACAAGTGGAACTGAACTTACTTTCTTCTAAACGACTCTGTCATTATTGAGTGAGGCTGTCTCCCTCTTCCGCGCTCGTTTGATGAGTCTGCTTACTTGTTTACTCGCCGATCTGAGGTGGTCAGAGATTGTCCAAATGCCATTACAATTTATGTTTAGAGTAATATAAAAAATGCGGCAAATTATGTTGCCTTCGATTTCTTAGGCGCAAAATATTGCGTCACGCATGGTGTAGGACATATATTTGATTTTTCGATTGGTTTCTCTTCTAAGATAATTATATTTTTATTAGCTACCTGAAGGAGAGGACACAGTTGTTGGGGATTGAAATATACCGTATGAGGATACGGTATATTTCAATCTGCACTTTCTCCCGTCTATTCCGGAGTACCCCAAGGGCCAAACCTTGGTCCACTATTTTTCACCATCTTCATTAATGATATCGCGAGGAATATAACATTTTCGCAATTTATTTATTTATTTGCAGATAATCTCAAATTATTCCTTGAGATAAAGAGCCATGAAGATTGTCTCCGTCTCCAGTCAGATGCAAATAGTATCGTCCGCTGGAGTAAAATCAATCAAATCAATTTCAATATCTCTAAGTGGGTAATTTTATCTTCTACGAGAGAATTGCCCATTATTTATTACAGATACACAATGGATAACCAGAAACTTAAGCATGTTTTATCGATAAAGTATCTTGGTATTGTTTATGAAAGTAGGGTGACTTTCCATGCTCACATTGAGAGCATATGTGGAGTTGCACTGAAAATGTTGGGATTTATTCTCCAAACTGGTAGAGTTTTCAGGAATCTCTATGTTTTGCGAATTTTGTATAACTCATTGGTCCGGAGTGTGGCTCGGACAACGAACAGTGTGGTTCGGTGATATGGAGTCCCCACGAGGCGAGATACTCGCTCATGTTAGAGAGGGTTCAGAAAATGAGAGAGTCTGGTAGCTATCCGTGGCTTTATTCCACTGCATTCCTCTTGAGCATGCTGGGGACCAATAGTTTACAGATAAGGAGGGATGGGTGCACACTTACCCATTTCTTCAGACTTATCGGGGGATTCTTTGAGAATTCCGTCATCTTGGAGGCTATCCATCTTTATTTTCCGGATGGTTATCTTCGACAGCGTCAGCACAGACTGTTTTATCTCCCAGCATGCAGAACCAACCTGCCTCTGGCGATGCCGATGTGACAACTGATGAACATGAGAGTATCTTGTATTCCTAATGTCGAACCATCTCTTATGCGTTCCTGGTATTATATAGGAGATGCATCGCCTTTGCTATAGACCAATCATTAGATTGAGACAGGAAGAGGAGGTATTATATATTAATTATATTTAGCTGTTATCAATAGATGCCTAATAATTTGTTATTTGTAATAACTTTTGAGAAACTAAACTGATTTGATAATGCCTTAGAAAGGCGATAGGTACATGTCATTCTTATAAACTATAGAAACTTCTAGAAAACAGAAGTTTCATCCCTATAAATTGTTTGGTTTGATCATTGTACAAATATACTTAATATGTTTGATCGGATTGTACCTGCGTATAAATAATATAATGGAAAATAAATAATTCGTTTCAAAATAAATGATACTCCATTGAAAAAAGTTTGAGAATCTGGGCAGCTTATCCAAATACACGAAGAAGGATACTTTGGTACAATCGTACATTGGTTTGATAAAATGTAAAAATACAATCGAAGAGTGGGGCACGGGGGAGACGATGGAGATGGGGGTGGCGGGTGAAGGCGGGGGAGGGGAGAACGTTCCCGGCGGAGGGGGCACCAACACAGGCATTACGCCGGGCTGTTGAGTATTATAAAACAACCCACTTACTAAATGTGTGAGTGTACGAACCTTATTTATAATAAACTCGATACAGCCACTTGGAGGTTAACTCAAATGGGAGGGATTTTTCGGCAGACATTTTGCGGATTTAGGCAGAGCTTTTAAAAATATACATTTCTGAATGTATCTTTTGAAGAAAATAAGAGTAAGAAGTGGATCAGTTTGCTCAGCCTCAGCTCAGCTCAATGTAGTGGAAACAAAAATATGTCTCAATAGAGAAGTTTAGCAGTCTACCCTCGCAGCTGATTTCCACGGACGGTTCGTTCCAATAAGGTTAAAATCATCTAATAATGAGTATGCGCGATTTTTTAAACTCTGTTCCCACGGCCTTGCGTGTCACGGTGACAACGGTCTCGGGGCATCCGACTGGTTGAGATAAATTTAAACATTAATTTCTTACCACTGACTGCTATCTTTTGAAATCACGATTAAATGTTCAACTCCAAATTGTTTCGTATATTATTTGTGCGCTGAAATATATCTTTATACATTCAACCGTCTATTAGCTACTTCCTTGGAGGGGTGTACCTTCACCAACACAAATAAATAAGTAAGTGTGCACAGTCAATCCGCATGTGTTGTGCCCCTCGCGCGGGGTGGAGTGTTTACTCGACAAATAAATTGATTTGATAATATTATATGAGTCATTAGGTTTTAATTAAATTATACTCAAACCCTCTATTGCAGGGTGCAATATAAGAGTGTTATATGTAGATGGAATAAGGGTTGCACACAAGGGTGGCTCGCGACGTATCGAGGAGAATGTCAATATGGAATTCCATTGACATGCTATACAGTTAATTTTTTACCAATCATAAGGCTTATTAAGGATATAGCCATTTAAATATTTAATTCGTTCTTTATTGATTTCATTCATAATAAGGGATTCGACTTTTACGTTTTACTTGATTAGATAAGTTATGCTTTTTATTACACGCTTGGTCAAACAAATTAATATTTTTTTCTGGGCGAATTTCGTTTATAGTCACTTACAATCAATCATGCTATTGACTAAAATGTTTGATTTTTTTTGGTGACATTATTATCTTCTTCTTCGTCATATCAATGGCAAGCATGTTTTATATATCGTCACGATTGCCTTACAAGGGCTCCTTTTATACTATTGCTCGATAGCCTAACAAGATGAAACCCACGTTTTTCAAAATATTCTAAAATATTACAACCTATATAACTTTTTATCTCAACATTAGGGACTTTTCAATCCTAGTTTACGAGTGCTGAATTAATCCCACCGCCTCTGTGATAAATATATTATTAATGTCCTCGCACACATAACGCTGAACAAACCTAAACAAGTCCAAAATCTGTGTTATTCTCTGCTTTGTGTTTCTTTTGTTTAAATTACTCACCACTTTCACTGCTTATAAGTTTCGATTCTATCCGTATTCTAGTCACTGAAGTTAGTTAACGCTTAACAGGGTCTTTAATACGATATTTTCTTCTTCATCGTGTCAATGGCAGGCTAATTTCGTAGGAATGGCCCTAAAAGGGTTTAATTTTCTTGCCACTGTGGAAGAAGGTTTGGCCGACTTTGTCGTTTCCAGGAGTACCGGGTGTTTTAGTTATAGTAAAACATTCGAAGGTACCCTCCTTGCCAAATAAACTATACCGTGTTAATAGTAAACATTATTCTCGTACAATTAAATATTATTAGAATTAAGCATCTTTCGGTATTTTTCATTCGCGATCTTTGATGGCGAAATTTACTAAATTGAATATGGATGACAACAGATGTTTTCATATGGAAAATTGTGTTATGAAATAATTTCATTATTTTCTTTAAGACACTTGTAGAAGTTACAGGAGTGAATGAGAACCCAGCCTTACTTTGAAATATTGAGAACCAAACGGCAGTTACTATTTGCTTCAAGCAAGGACTGTCAAAGAAGATTCTTAAGTTTTAAAGCAAACTGTAAACCCTCTAAAGGCGGAAGTCTCCATCTGACTCTCGCGTACAGTTGTGTAACTCCGAAGAAAATTTCCGTGATGAAAGTTTACAAAACCCTCCAAATAAGTAATATTGAAGGTATGCTGGAGGAATAGCTGAGGAGAAATGACGTTTTCATAAGTAAAGATAATTCCAAACATATCTACTAATACTCGCCACTAATAGCGGACAATTCGTGCTCATTATATGGCATTTAATTTCATCACGCAGACTCACTCAAATTTCCCACATTCAGATTTTTGGGACAAAATAAATATTTTACGTCCACCACTACAGTTCTAGCAAACAAATATGTTTGATTGAAAGGGCTACTCATAATAACGTAATATAATAACAGCATCGCTCACTAAGGTAAAGCCTAAGCTTTGTAAAATAATATATACCAAATGTTCTCTAAATATTGATCCGTTAGAATACCAGCGATTGATATTAACTCGAATAAATGTCATGATAGGAAATGTACATCCATTCGTGTGTGTTCTACATAGCCGAAAAGGAATAGCTAGCTCGAGGGTGGGGCGCCTGAGTTAGTTTGGCCCTAAGTAGATTGATAGAGACTGCGTTACTCTTAATTCTTATGTTTAAAAATAACGATAAGTGTATTAATTTGAGTAAGCCGAGGACCGAGATGTGATTACTCAGACTATTAGGGGAGAGGCGTTGCTCCGGTGTCTATTTGGGGGCGAGTAAATTATGCATCAATTCGCTGTGGAAGTAAGCGCAACCACGTGTGAGATTGCTTTTCTGCTAACGAATATATTCGCCATCGCCTGCCCAAAGGCGAGGTGTTGTGGATTCGTGCCCTAATCTCTTAATGATTTATTTTCGCCGGAACACGACTCTGCATCTTCCACGCGTACGTTAGGTTACTTTTGAAAGCGATACAAATTTTCGAACACTGCGAGTCTCCTTTTCAGTTTTACCCTCTCCGCATCTCTAGAGACACCCTTACATTACATTCCATTGAGTTATTGGCAAACTATAGATATAGTTATATACAGTGTTTTTCCGGAGAGGTAAAACATTAAATGAATCTATCGCACTATTATTAGTAACTTCTTATATCAATGAAAAAATAAGCCTAACCTAATGACGACCTGTTTCTTGAAATAATAAAGTTCTTTTTTTATATATTTACAATGGACTTTAAATAAACCACTAATGCTAAAAATTTAAATCAGGAGAAAGGCGTTCTATGGTGGTGATTTAGATATAAAGATTTAACAACTAACTTTCAGCTTGAAACATGAGAGTAGTACAGTGGAGATGGTGCATTTGTATTTGGATCCATTTAGTGACTTTGTTTATTAGTGTACCCACATGCACGGCTCACGTCATTAATGTGTTTACTATTGACACGGCGCTCGAGTTGAACTGCATCGAGGGACTCATTTTCAGGGACAAAATTAAAAGAAATCGCCAAACCAGCGGAAAAGTCACGTACCGGGTATACCCTCACTTGTACAGTCAGCGCGGCGGGGCATCTCTTGGTTATTATTGCATCTAGCTCTGTGTAATGTTCATATCTACATTCAACACGTCACAAGTATTCGAATCAAGAGATAATTGTGACACATGTCATTAAAATATCGCAATTCTAGTTAATGATATAGAAAAATTAAACTGAATAATAGAAGGATATGTGAAGGAAATACGAAATCGAATAAAAATATGGCACGTAGATAGGAGAGTACGACGTTTCTTTCGCGCTACTCTATTCCCAAAAATATAATTACATAATTACTCCTGTAATTAAGCTCAAGAATACAAATTATTACTAAATATCTTTGTGTATTAACATAATTTACAATTAGTCTAGAGAAAAGTCTACAGAGCTGAATCATTCCAACTCAGTCCAGCAGACTTGGTGGTAGACGTGGTGTATGGGCTGTTTATACTCGTAGGATGTTCCGACATTTGCCTTACGGGCGAGGAAACTATAGAATAGCTCATGAACCGCTGAAAAAACTAGAGATCATTTGAGGTTTGTCTATGGGGAGAATAAAAAAGTTGTTATAAATATATTTATTATGTAAAATGAGTTATAATCACATAATGTAGTTTAAAACAATCGGAAGAATGATATTCATTTTGTTTACAAACATTTTATTTCTTTAATGCCAATAATTTGTTGATTATGCTGGTAGCCATCTCCTGGAATGCCAGTCGTAAATTTTCATTTCTGAGGATAGCCGGAAAGTCGTCGAGGGAGACCGCCCTCTTCTGGGTCTCTTTGTCCAGCTGGATTATTTCATTCTTTTGTTCACAACGCTTTCATTTTCAATACGTTCTGATCATAGAAAAATACGATAATAGACATTCGTCCAAGAGATTCATAACCACAACATTCTTATTGACGAATTAACTTTCTTATTTATTGTTTTTTAAACAATGATATAAAAGTCAACCTTAACAATTACTACTAATGAAAACGTCTACTTTCTAGAAGTTTTATTTTATTTTATAGTAAAAACATTTGGTAATGCCTTATCGAGTTGAAATATGTCATTTAATAAATAAAATCTTCTAAAAATACGTTTCCGTTTATATTAATGAACTAACCCTTCTCAATCAATATTATTCTCCATTTGCCTGTCGTTTATAATGATATATTACTTACTAAATATGCTAAATCCATTACCAAGTTGTTAGAGATTAACATTCATTAGTCATTCAGTCTTTCTTTCTGCTTTTTTGAAAACTATCATTTTATACTTATACACATCCGTCACTATCCATCCCTGACACCCGGGGTCAAGTCAGGGCACCTGAAGACAATTGGCTGATGTCCGAGACTACTGTTGAGCCACAGATCATCACCAGGAATCGCGCAGTCTTAAGTATACAATTATTTGGTGAACATAGCGTATCTCTTAATAATTAAAACGGAAAATTATAATAGTTTATCGAGAGTCAACATCAAGTTAATATTGATGCCGATAAGTGGCTACCTACCTAGTACTCGTATGTTAAGAAATTAATATAACTAACCAAGTCAAATGTTCTTGGTGATGGTGACTGTAAAATATAAGAAAGATAGTTATTGCTAAGAAAGAATTATTCACCTTAATACTTGAATGATCACGGAGTGAAGTTCTTATCGAGTATACGTCACGTATAGGGTGTCCCAGAAGTAAGCACATCTGTGTACAAGTGAGCTTATTGTGCGCACATTTAATGAACACCCCCTGCAACAATGATGTCTCGGATTCAATCAGTATTATTTGTGTATTCAGTAAACCTATCCCCTTTCATTATTATTCCACTTGCAACTGCCAAGGGTTAGAGGGCCATTTACAGAAAATATCAATCTGTCGCTCTCGCGCTACTTGCGGGCTGGTACGATGGAGTGAGACGGAGGGTGGCGCAACTGACAAATTGACTACGGTAAAGTATTTTGTCAAAACAGCGACATTTTGGGGAAGCATTTTGTTTAGTTACACATCTCTTTTACTAACACCCATCACTTTTTAAAAAAAAGTTCTTACAACTTTAATCAATACACCCATTGCCTTAGTCCGTTCGTGTTAGGGAGGTTGTATGCAATAGTGTGAGTGACCAATCAGAAAAAAACAATAAGATTTTTGAGGTTAGTAACACGCTATTGCAAATCATCTTAATGAAGTGAATAAACTATACCCATCGAGCGATGCCTGGATCGGGCGACCTGCTTCCATAGAATACTAAGTAAGAAAAATAAAAATAAAAATTTCCGACTACCCCCGGGATCCAATAGCTTCGGAAGTCCGGCAACTCTAAATATTAGGTCCTTACATATGAAATTGGCGTTTTGTATGGGAGGAAACTAAAGTTGATTTTTTTTTAATATAATATATTTATTTAATCAAAGTATGTACCATTGCTATCTATGCACTTTTGCCATCTCATAGGTAGTTCATCGATCCCTTTACTAAAAAAAACATTCGGACGGGAATCAATAAAATCTTTGAAGTCGGTTTGGACTGCCCCATCGGAGTTGAATGTTTTCCCTTGCAAGAAGTTATCCGAATTTCGAAAAAATAGTTATCTGTTAGGGCAAGGTCCGGAGAGTACGGTGGATGTCTTAGACATTCCAATTGAAGCTCTTCTAATTTAGTAGCCGTCTGTTGTGCAGTGTGTGGTCTAGCGTTATCATGAAGCAGCAGTTGCCTAGAGCGATTAACCAGCCTCGGTTGTTTAGCAGCTAGCTTTTCCATCATGGTTTGCAGTTGCTGACAATAGACATCTGCCGTAATCGTTTGGCCAGATTTAAGAAAGCTGTAGTGAACGACACCAGCACTAGTCCACCAAACGCTCACAAGTAACTTTTTTGGAGTCAATTTTCGCTTGGGGCATGGTTTGGCTGGTTCGACAGGGTTCAGCCATTGCGATGAGCGCTTCCGATTATCATACAGGATCCACTTTTCATCACAGGTAATGATTCGATTCAAAATCCCTTCATTATTGTGCCGGTTGAGTAATGCAACGCAGCAGTCAACGCGCGTTTGTTGATTTGCTTCACCCAATTCGTGAGGTACCCACCTTTCAAGCCTTTTCACCTTCCCAATTTCCTTCAAGTGGATTAAAACAGTTTTATCACTTACACCGCAGCCTGCACCTAACTCGGACGTGGTTTGCGATGGATCCGCTTCCACAATAGCCTTCAATTCTTCATTATAAACTTTGGTCTCCGGCCGTCCACGGGGCTTGTTCTGCAGGTCGAAATTTCCAGAACGAAAACGTTGGAACCAAAAACGCACTGTGTTTTCTTTTGCGGCACCGTCGCCATACACATCATTAATCCTTCGAGCCGTTTCTGCAGCACTGGTGCCACGGTGGAACTCGTACTCGTAAATAACGCGATATTTCAAGTTTTCCATTTTGTAAACTGAGTGACGCAAAGAAAAAAAACAATTGACGAAAAAACAAATGAATTATAATTTTCGAAACACAAATACTTGAGTAAATAGCTGAATAAATTTGAATTTGGAATTCCTCACCAAAGAGAAAATATTTGAGATCAAAGTTGCCAGTACGGCAAAACGCCAATTTCATATGTAAGGACCTAATATCTGTATGTCGTCTATGAATTTAATATCCGGTTATGGAATGCTGTTATACCAATACCATATTTCCCGCGATTTTCTTCGAAAAGATTCTTCCTTCACTTATTTGTCCATCTTGATGACCCTTTTTTTTTTTTTTTTTACTGAAGATACACTTTTTTTGATCGGTATTTTATGTTATGCACCTTTTATCTATCTCTTGCCACCTCCAAGCTGCATTTTCCTAAATAAGGGCTGCCACTAGAACTTAATTATAACTGCCTTGTGTATAACGCAATATAAAAATCCTTTTTGTAAAATAAAACGTATGGCGAATTCAATACAACAAATTGGATAACACTTAATACTAAAATTCTCAATTAATTCTCAAGACTCCTAAAATAAATTTTAATACATGTGTATCAAGAAAGTAATTCATGCGAAAATACGCGCAAAATATAAGCAGGTCCTATTAGATGCAACACAGTTTGGCTTTATGTGTACCTTTCGATCTGGTAAAAGCACTTGATATAAATGTGTTACTACAGAAATGTAGTGACCAACGCAAATAAGTTAAATCATGCTTTATGAAATATGAGAAAGCATTTGATAGGGTAATGTGAAGAAGCGTGATGAAGTGATGGGGATGCTGAGGAAGTGCAACGTTGAGCCCAAATACTTTAATTTCATTCTTCTTCTATCTAGCTCTAGAGTACTGGGTAGACTTTGGCAAAAAGTTTTACCAGCCAACCCTCTTCTAAGACCTGTAATTCCACTCCTCATGTCTCACTCCAAACAATTACAGATCTTTAAGAATACCGTCAAATCAATAAAGCCGCGGTCTTCCCACGCTGCGTCTGTATGAATGGCCGTCAAGTTTTGTCAATGTCAACTATACGGGTGTTGACAGCTCCTGAATTTCATTAAAACTATATATTGGTTTCAATTTTATATAGGTTTTGATAGGTGACGGTTGCCGTTCGATACGGTGTTTATAAGATATGCATTATGCTAATGATTGGCTGTTTCTCTTGTAAAGAACATTATACTTTTTAACTGGGCACACGGTTTGTATAAAGGTATGCATTATTTTCTTCCCCCTTAATCCGGCTCTTACAGTCAGGAACGAATTGTGACATTTGGCGCCCGGAGTACAGCGGATTTCTCAATCCTTCAATGACTACTAACCGTACTAGTGGGGAGCACAACAAGACAATTGAATACAATTACACTTCATTTCCTTACTTATTTAGTATACGTAATTGACAAAAATACATCAAAATATTTTTTATGATTTGCGTTAATTTTACATGTTTCAAATTATATGTGTATGGATATACAAAACTGTGTGAATTGTGTTTTTAAATAACTGGATTTGCGGAGTTGATTTGCCTTCACGACATATTCGGATGAACTGTGCACACGGGCAGCTCACTATGGGTTGCGATGCGTGTGACCACAAGACCAAGATCGCCATTCATTCAATACTCGTACAGTGGTGCTACTGAAAAAAACATTTCCAAGATGAACGATTATGGTTAACAAGAATTATTGAGATATCTGACTGGGTTCCCCCTCCAACTTAGTTCATTTCAAGTGTTAAGGATACCTATTTTCCCAAACCTCATAACGATAATGTTACCTGTGTAAAGACACTTGAAAACCTGTTGTGTATTTTCATTCAAATAAATTGTTTGTTTTTTTAATAGCCGCATCACTTTATCTTTCCTTATTCGTTTAACAACTAACATTAACTTTAAAATTTCTCGTTTATTTGGAGTAAAATTAAATGCTCGCGATAAACGTAAAACTGTAGTAGAAATATAACATCGTTTAACTTAGCTTCGTAAAGCTACTGAGGAATTGGAATTAACCTTTTTACTCTCGATCTTCGAGCTTTCCACTTGACTAGCCGTCGCGCGGGTTCAATAAATTCACGTTTTGGTCGCAATCGCCTTCGTGGTAAACCTTAAAAGATATCCATGTTGGACGTGTTCAGGGAAGGGGCACGAAAGTCGGGAGCCGCGACAACCTGCGCGGGCAGGGCAGCCGGCCGGGCCCGCCTTGGGCCGCGAGGCGAGAACCACCGAAGTCCGACACTGCTTTGTCAAGAATCACACGTGAGCCCGAGAACCAAGTTTGCCGGGGCGTTGATGCCACCAGGTCACGCGGTCTTACAATATTTACTTGAGTTGTAATTATATTACTTCAAGTAAGTTGTTGTCATATGAAATATTTTATACTGATCCTTACAGGAGTTTGATTGTATTATGAGAAATTCACCCTCGTCATTATTAAACATCATACATTTTTTAGTGTCCTAAAAAGGTGAAACATGTCCCTTCCAAATATGATATTCTAATAATACTTCCAGAAAAAAAAAACATTTCGTGAATATTTTATGTATATCATATATTGGTAGATGGATAATACTATTGACAGACTAATACTTCCAGAAATAAAAATATAAAATTTCATGAATATTTAATGTGCGTAATATATTGGTAGATGGAGGTCTCGCAAGAAATACGTAAGATTCACGCACTGCCAAAGATACTCCTTTTGAGTTCGGATTGGTCAGCTGTCATTTGTACCGGGCCATCAGTCAAGCCGCTATCGGGGCTACACGGATCTGCACTTAGCGGCCGGCGGGCGCAAGGAGTGGGGGGCAAGTCGTCAGCGGTTAGCGGGGGACAACTCTAATTGTGAAGATGTGGAATCCGTGTGAATTCGATTTCAATTTTTAAACTTGGAACACGACGTAACTCTTAAAGTCGACATTATATATCGGCGCAGGGGAATGTGGCACCCGCGGTTCGTTGGCAAGGTCTAGTTCCTCAGCTCAGCTCAGCTCATTTAAATTTATACAATCTCCACTTAATTCGCTCGTTCCATATTTATTAACAATCGACGGCAAAATAGGGAAAAGGGCTACGAATAATCAAATAAATAATACATGACTCTAGCATGATATAAAAAATACATTTCTGGGATATACGAGTATAGAATGAAGGTACTTGTGTTTCCGTCTTCCCGATACAGTACAAGGACGCGTCATTTAATCCAGTAGAATGGTCTACCACTCCAATCTACAGTACTACTACTAATAACAGATAGTAGGTAAATGGTTCAAATAGCATTTCAAATATGGTATGTGTATGCACAGTTTAATAGCCATAATCTCAATCGACTGTTAACACGGACGGTCAGTCAGTTATGACAGATCGAAATCTAAATATCCTCGTTGGGCCTTTGGAAAATCAACAAATTAGCTGTGTGTATTCGTGTACGCATACATATTTGTCTAATTAAACATTTGTTCTATTTTACACTTATTTAATAAATAATTTCCAATTCGGGAAACTTAAAAACCCACCTCAAACTTTTGATCGCTAGTGTCACATGCATCTCCCATGACCAAAATACATTCTCAAACCGCCCTTGAGGTGAGTTACTCTCAAAACCGGCGCTGTACAAATCAATCTTCATATATTTATTATAATATATCTGACAATTTGTGCCACAGAAATTATGTCTTCTGAGATGATGAGTTCCAACTGTCTTTCCATCTTATATTTGGTCTTTCAGGTGGACTTCGTTATCAGCAGTATATGCGAGTCTATCACTATCCACTCTAGCACATTGTCCCTCCGGTATCTCTATTAGTCTAATTGTTATTATTGTTAATGGAAGCCAGTAGTCTGCAAACTCGTAACAAAATCTTGGCGTATCCATATAAAGTTTTAGTAACTTATCATATAAAGTTTAAAGTAACATGTATGGTGTATCTGTTGAAAAAGAACAATAACAAACATTGAATTTTTGATTAATTAATGAATATGATATAATATTACATAATAGAGAGGCCCTCCACTGAGTAGCCCGGCCCAGCCCCTCGGTAGCTTCAGACTGTCTTAGAATATATGACGTACGCAAACAAAAGGCATTCGTTATTTCTGTACGCTGCAAGGATACATCCTGTTACAAACCAATCAGTATACTATAAAACTGACCCTCGAATTTGGAGCGTGTGAGGAGTTCCAACTGGCGACACAGTTCCGTAGACGATCACTCGTCTGGGATTTTATTGACTGTCGGTTTTTCTACAAAATGTTTATTGTTTTCGGATCCCAAAGTTTAATTGCCGAGCGTCGGACTAATTAACTTCTGGAAGTCGGGCTATCTCGGACCTATCGGGTTAATGGGCGGCGCATTGTGGTTTATGCGAAAAACTAGCTCGTAAAACGAGATATAAAATGTCTCTTTTTTAGGGATGATTCGTCTTTTTAAAACGGAGCGCGTAATTTAGAATGTCAGTCGATCAGATTAACTAATTGATGTTGTGTCGACCGTTTGATATTCGGTTTATCATAAACTCTATCACACATGTGATCCACAGTATTAATGTTCGTTTCGTCAAAACAATTAGATCCATAAATAAGTAATAAACAATTAGATGACCGCTGCTGATATAACAGAAGTAAGTGAAGATAGATGAAGTTGAACTAATTAGAGATACTGACAAATACATCTCAATACCTAACATCATTTCAGTAGGCTATCATAATAGAAGATAACTTGTCGAACCGCAGCCAGACTCTTCTGATAATCTTCCAGCTAGTTAATTATGTTTACGGTAATATCCCAGACTGGAAATCATAAAAGGATGAATCGCTGTTCACTTCTATCAAGACATTCCATGACTTCACTTGTTAGATGATATTTTCACAACAGGCTACTAAGTCTGTCATAGACTCGCGCCTAACAACCGAGTTGCAGAGAGCCCGGCGTAATTACTCCACGTGAGAAATTCTAATCAAATAACAATCTTAACACTATCCCAGGCGAGAACATATCCCGCAAGATTTAGCGCGATGCAATCATGTTGTTTTACCGATGTATTATTTATTACTTATTATAATTTCACTGACCTCTTTTTTGGAGACAATCGGTGAGTTTCTGCTTGAATCCTTCCAAACTATTTGAGAACATGTTTATTATATAACATAACATCGTGTGGCGCGCTCGGAACATTTAAATCTTCTTTGATAGGAAGTCATTACTTGGTGGATTGACATATTTAAAAACCAAAATTAAACACTTTATTGAGTTAGTAGGGCCAACCGGTTTCACTCTGTAGCGAGTCTCTGTTGGTCCCGATAAAGAACCAAACGAGGGTCCGAGTATACTCGTACATCAATTATAATTTTGTTATGTTTAAGTCTATTTCAGCATTGTCGGAGATACGCGTCGTGTGTAGCAGATAGGGCTTGGAAGGCTCTCGATGCGACGAACCACCTCAACAAAGAATTAAACTCAGAGGATTGTATTACTTCGCTAGCTCGATCTTAAGATAACTATCGATCATCCATTATTTTGGTCCCGATCAAGAACCAAACAAGGGTCCGAGGGTGTTCGCACTTAAAAAGGTATTCAATTCGGGAGTCCGTCCTCGGCCGATATCAGAGGACCCGTGTTCCCTGCTAACGATGAGACGCCCCAATAAATAATGTCCCGGATGTGAACCGAACCCCCGAGTATCCCAGAATATCCGAGAGAACGCACTGTTTCATCGGTTGGAAGCTTTAGCGCGAAAGGTTTATCTATAATATTGGCAGAGAAAAAACAATGATATGATAATAATAGGTACATAAAGTAAAGCAATAAACTATACAAGTTTTCATTATTTGGACGTGAGAGACGAACGAAGAACGGCAACCACCGTCCAATCATGCATTCCACTGCAGCGGAATTTCAACGACATAATAATGAGCCAAACAATTTCCGCTACGTGTTTTTAGAACACTCGGAATGTCGAGCTATTTCGTTCAATGAGGGAATCGACGAATTGTTTAAAAAAATTATTATTTTTTCTTCATAAAAGTTGATACCCCCAAATACCAGTTTATACTTAATGTTCGTAATACTAATTGTGCATGTGCGATGAGCCCAGAAGCATTATAAGTACATATTGATTCCGTTGCTAGTAACGACCCATTACTGTGTTCTAATTTCTCTCGACCTTCATCGATGTCTCGGTTCCCACATGATATTACTAATGATTTGCTTCATTCACAAAATATCCTCGAGATTCCACTTTCTGATTTGTCAACCAGCCATATTTATTTAGTGAATGTTTATCTTTCTTCTCCAATAGTAACTAAGCGTTTCGCTTCCGAGATGTCTCTTAGGGGATGGTTAATACGCTGAATTACCCATTGCATGTTAATCTATTAACATTAACGTGGTTGTAATTGATGGATTGGTGGTGGGCGTCGTGCATGCGTGTGTGCCTGTGGACGTGCTTACAGGGCCGGGCCGGCTCCAGGCTACACCCGAACACTGGACAAGACAGCGTGTACGTACAATGACCGATACTCCTCGCCTTGTAGGCTGGGAGATGTATTATACACAGGTTCTTAGACATCGGCTCGGTGAGTCTTCCTGCTGTATTACAGCCAACGCCAATCAAGAGGTGACTTTTCTCTCCGGCTGAATCTATAATAACTACTAAACTCAACGCACAAACTAATTTCCTACAGGTGAAACAACCAGTGAAATATTTAATACCAGATTCTCTGTTCATTAAATTTTCATATTTCTATACCAACATTATGCCTTCGTAAGTTTAAATTTTCATCTCAATTAGTTACTCGTACAATCAACTTCTACTAAGAAATTAAAATACTATACTTATGTTGCACAGTGTGTTGGCCAGGGTCGAAGCACTCGAATGCTGTACCGCTAGATAGACCGTTTCCTTCATCACAACAATTGTATTAATAATAACTCTCCCATAATGTTCCGTCAAAAATATGTTTATTAAACGTAAAAATGTACCATGTGCGTCTATTTTGGATTTGTTATTACCATTTAAAAAAAACTATTATATAATGAGAATGTAAGTTGAATGTAAGAGCACGCACTCGGTGTCAACGGACTGGCTGTAATAGCCTTATCTGAAAAGTATAAAATAACTAAGTAAAGTTTGTCCAGTCCCCGGCGTGTCATCGTGTTTTTATTTTTCATTGGCGTAAAAAAGTACGATACCTGAATAGCTTCAGTTAATGACAAGCAAATGTTCCCCGTACAAAAAGTCGCCGGGCGAAGTAAAAAAAACTCACCCAAACGTTGGCGCCTTTGTTTCATTATCTCCTCGATTAATGATGCCATGTTTTAGTCCATGTATTAAAAAACATATAATTATGTTAGTACTGCTATAAAGATAAGGAGGGATGCATAAACAGCTCGTCGGCGCGAGGACGGTCTTGGAGGAACAATTTGGAAACATTTAAGAAAAATCTGAGGGCGTTTTATGTTTTCCAATAAAGTGGAACTATTCGTTTAGGTGCGAAGTACGTGCCCGCATAAAGTCAGCTCGGTGTTGTGCATTCGGCTCCAGTCGTTTATTAGACAAGAAGAAGAGTTATTCAAAATTACCTCTCTCTGCGCTTTGATACAGCCAACCGAGGCAAAATATTATCGGCATTTCTAAATAGCACATAATATTATAAAGGAGAAGGGAAAAGGAAGCACGGAGGACAGCGCGAGAGATGTAAGGACAACCTGCGTTCTGCATTGAAGCAAATGGACTGGGAGAGTTGGCAACCGATAGGGCGGAGTGGAGAAGAGTCGTCGCGGCGTTCAGAGAGGCAGAATACTCGTATCCTTGTCGGGATGTGAAGAAGTCTCTCAATCTAGAATAGGACAGTTAAGCCACACCAGGTGGCACAGAATACTGATTTAAATACTTTTTTGTTCCTTATGCTCGTACTCACGGGTAAAGGGCATTAATATTTAATGCCCTCTACTAACATGTATATTTTGAGTTAATATTTATTTGATTTAGTATTCCTACACTTACCTTACGAATACATTTTTTTTTGTATGTGGTAAAATATAACATCATGTACTAGTACAATAAAGAATTATGAATATTCAATATAAATCTTATATCTTGCAGAACAACATGAATATGGTGTTATTAATGTTGTGGCGTATGACTGCGTTATTATGGTGTAATCAATCATCGCAATAATAGGAAAATATCCCCTGCGACGGCATACGCCACCCCTGCACTACTCCTTGCTAGCAAAGGGAGAAAGATAACAAATAATATTGTATTTTAGTAAGATGAGCAAAAATATACATAATTAACCATTATTTGATTTGCATTCATTAAAACATGATTGAAATAAGAGACGGTGTTCGAAACTGCCAAATGGGTGGTGGACATACAAATTCTTACTCTCAAAGTACGCCCTTCTGATAGAGATGATATCCGGTGTGAAACTCGTCACGATCTTCCCATATACGAGTATAATATACTCGTATATAGGGTGAGTTTTGTATTTCAAATATCAAATCTATAATATTTATGATATTATTAATATTTTTGATGAATCCAGGATTTTGAACAATATATATAATATATAACGAAGTGGAAGTATATATAATATACAACGAAGTGGTTTCTGCTTGGTTTTGTAAGTTATTTAACCAGTGCTTGGAGGAGGGATACACGCCGCTAGACTGGAGGAGAGCAGTAATTATGCCCCTGTACAAAGGAAAAGGATCGCGTATGGAATATGGAAACCACAGAGCTATTAGTCTTTTGAGTGTCGTTGGTAAAGTCTATGGCAGAATTTTAATAGAAAGAATAAGAAAATTGACGAGTGACAAAGTTTGGGATGTGCAAGGTGCCTTTATGAATGGCAGAGGATGTATGGATCAAATTTTTGGACTTCGTACATTGACAGAGAAGTTTCTGGCCAAAAACCGCAAACTTTTCTGTGCGTTTGTCGACTTACAAAAAGCATATGATTACGTTAATAGAGAAAAGTTGTGGAATATATTGTCTGAATATGGAATAAGTACAAAACTGATCACGGCAATTAAGTCGCTATACACGGAAAGCACTGCTAGTGTCAGAGTAAATGGAGATCTTACAGCCTGGTTTGATATCAATAAAGGTGTCAAACAGGGTTACGTAATGTCCCCGTGGTTATTTAATCTGTATATGGACAAATGTATGAAAGAGCTGAAAGGGTTGGATGTAGGTGCCAAAATGAGCGGAGTGTCAGTAAGCTGTCCCTTGTATGCGGATGACGCTGTCCTACTTGCAGACAACGAGCATGAACTACAAGGTGAATTGTATGTATGAGGTATGCATGCGAAATGATCTGATGATGAATGTTAATAAGTCCAAGGTAATGATTTTTGAAAAGGAAGAAACCATGACAGTCTGCAACATTAGCGTGAATGGTGAAAATTTGGAGCAAGTAGTTGAGTTCGTGTATTTAGGTAGTATGTTTACAAGAGATGGGCGAGTGGAGAGGGATATTGACAGAAGGGTTGATGCAGGCAACAAAGTGAATGGTGCACTTAAAGTTGTCATCGCAAACAAAAACCTATCCAAAAAAGCTAGAATGGCAATGCACAATGGTGTTCTTCTACCGACCCTTATGTATGGAAGCGAAGCATGGAACTGGCAAAAGAAGGATGAAAGTAGAATAAATGCAGTAGAAATGAGATCTCTTAGACGAATGTGTGGATACTCTTTATATGATAGAGTGTCGAATGAAAATATAAGAAGTGGATGCGGTGCGAATGATGGTGTCATGAACAAAATAATGAAAGGATCATTAAGATGGTTTGGACATATGGAAAGAATGAATGAAGAAAGAATGGTAAAAAATTTGTATATTAATGATGTAAATGGAACCAGAAATAGAGGAAGACCGAAGAAAACGTGGCATGATCAAATAAATCAAATATTGAATGTCGGCCATGTGAGGAGTCAGAGAAATCGTCGCACGTGCATGACACGATGTATGAATGTTGAGGAAGCGAGAGAAATATGTCAGGAAAGAAAAGTGTGGCAGTCCATTCTTTCTGCCTACCCCTTCGGGGAGACGGTGTGATGGTTAGTTAGTTAGTTAGTTATAATATTATATATATACTAGTGCCAACCCTCATGTATGGAAGTGAAGCTTGGAGCTGGCAAAAGAAGGATGAAAGAAGGATAAACGCCGTAGAAATGATATCACTAAGAAGAATGTGCGGGAAAACGTTGTATGATAGAATACCGAACGATGAAGTATTATAAGAAAGAAATGTAAGGCAGATGACTGCATCATGGATAAAATTAAAAAAGGATCCCTGAGATGGTTCGGACATATGGAACGAATGGATGAGAGTAGAATGGTTAAAAAGTTGTACACAAGCAGCGTGAGTGGGAAAAGAACCCGAGGACGACCGAGGAAAACATGGCATGACCAAATTAATCAATTTCTAAAAGGCGGCCACAATCGAAGTCGGAATAATCGACGTGCGTGCATGGTACGATGTATGAATGTAGAGGAAGCCCGAGAGGTATGCCAGGACAGGTCATTGTGGCGATCCATCCTCTCTGCCTACCCCTCCGGGGAAATAGCGTGATGGTTAGTGAGTTAGTTAGTTAGTTATAATATTATATAATATTACAAAAATAATGTATGGATTTTTACAAGTCCAAATATCCAAACAGCAGTAAACAAAATACGAAATTTTAGATATTTAATCTGTTTAAGTGATAAAAATATAGTGTCGGCGGGAAATCGACCCCGTGACCCCCTTAGTTAGATATACCTTATCATTCAACTAGATCGTCTAAGGTGGTTTAATTAAACAAGTGTCTGGTTAAAGTTTTCACACGTGTATTAGAAATGGTTGACAAGTGTGTCTGGTTATATCGTGTTTGTGCGGAGAGAAAACGGGAGAAGCCCCGAGGGAAATTTAGGACAGTAGAACAGTCTGCAGTCGGAAAACTGTGACATTATAATGTTATTGTAAACATCTCGTTACACTCCGCGTCTACTGTCTTGGGGTTAACGGTTGACGCCAATCTTGCGAGCGTACTTTCAACTTTGTTTGAATATCCGTTACATGGATCTTTTCTTATTAAAACCATATACCCCTAGATTCCCTAGAATGTCTTGTTAGTATAAATCATTATATTTTCCACAACAAGACACAATGATTTTAATACCAATTAACAATGATGGGTAATAAACACTGTTGGTATTTAAAAGCTGTCAAAGTGTCAGCAAAGCAATTTTCAATACCTCAATACTAATGAGAATGAGCATGAATACCTCAATAGTATTCTGGCTGCTAGACTCCCAGAGAAAATACTACACTCTCAATTGACTCAAGGAAATCATTCACATGTAGGTTGGAGGAAACGCTTCAAAGTCTGAATCCAGGATTATAATTTAAAGTCACATGATGATCCGCATCCGCAAAGGACAGTCTTCCGCGGATACAAGGGACAACCGATCACGATGAAACAATTTTAAATAATGAATTAATATTATTTTGAAGCACTTTTAAATAATTGTATTGAAGATTTGACGTTATTCGTTGTATTAAAGGTCTCAAGAATTTTGCTCGATAATAACTAAATTTATCCAAAATAAAGAAATGTTATTATATAAGTACTAAGACCAGTAATATTTTTCACCGCCGCATACAAAATTGAACAAGACTGAATTAATCACAGAGAGTACAGCTATTATAGTTTTCTAAATGAATTGAAGTAAAATAAAACCATATTTGTGTTCGTATCTATGTGGAGTAGGCGATGTGGACTATTTACATTCAAATGACCCGTCATCTAAACGTTTATTGGTGCGAATCTCTCTCAATACTCTTGTTGTGGTTTTGCTAAAATGTAGTTACGCTACTGTACCTGAGTCAAATTTCGTGATATGTTTTTACGTGGACATTCAATAAAAATCTCCATAGCTTATCTTTTACCAATTTATTATGAGACTGAAACAATTAATTTAATTTAAAACCATTCATTTAAAGAGATTACAAGGCTTCGGCCACCCAAGTGGAAAAAAATAAAAATTTCCTTTTAAATTTGTAATTTAATTTTAATATGTATGTTTGATTAATAAGAAGCTGATACTTATGATACTAAGGATGTAATGATCTACTAAGAAAATAGGAAATAAAAAAAGATTTCCAGACACCAAAAACTTACTTACGAGAATCATAAATAGGTACCACGGCGAGCTATATTTGTGGGTTACTAGGATCGTTAATAATACAGTTTATTTGTCTTTTCCTTTTTTATGTACTTTGTGTATACAACACTAACTTAAAAAAAGGTACATATTAGACATGTTTCGGACAACCGGTCCTTCCTCAGTGATATTATAAAGATACATATTATAAATTTGTTTACAAATAATATGATCAGTTTTGACAGATGTCATAAAGATTTTTCTAACATCTGTCAAAACTGATCATATTTGTAAACAATTTTATAATATTTTAAATATGTGTCTTTATAATATCACTGAGGAAAGACCGATTTTCCGAAACATGTCTGATATGTAATTTTTTTTTTAAAGTTAGTGTAGTATACACAAAGTACATAAAAAAGAAAAAAGACAAATAAAACATCTATTTGTACAACACAAAGTTTGGCGAACATAGAAGAAAAACAGTTTATGTTTATATTTTTTGTCAAAAATCTTTTAAATTATTGGAAACGGGTATATGAATTAATTTCCCCCCGAAATAATTTGATTTTCGTTTGTGTAGTATCGATATGTATGATTGTTAAAAAAGAATAATCTTTCGTATGTATAACATCTAACTTTCGATACATATAAATATAAATTTTAAATAAATTGAGGTTGAAAGGACATCTATGGCTTGGAAATAATAAGTTGTTATGTAAATCAAATACCGTGTGGTTAGTTGGATATACAATATACACGATGTTTCAAAATTGTAACCTTTATACAGAACCAAATTATAAAAAAACATATTTGTTTAACCTGTGCTCTAATTTGTAAAAAATATTTTTAATTAAAAAAAAATACCTGTCAGAAATACTAAAAAAATGTAATGTTTTATGGCATGGTTCAACAGCGTGACAAAAGGCTTGATATTGATAGACTTATCTTCACAACACCGTGTACATCACTTGTATGTAGAATTAAGTATCAAAATCTTGACAGTACATATTAATGAAAAGAGTTTTATTAGAGACGGACTATTCTGTTGTATGATATAATACAATATAATATTAGGACAGTGGAGAGAGGGAGAGTGGGTATACGTAGGTACGTAGCGCGGTAGAAACTAGCCGCGAGTGTGCGGACTCGTATTCGGTGTTAAATGTCATTCTTGATTTAATTAAATGAATACATATGTCGCGACAATGGGCGCCCCTTGGCGTGGATTATTTAAATTGGCATATTAGCATATTCAATGACATTTTTATTGCGCTCTCCATACAAATATTATCGGAATCCTCGGCTAGACAGAGCCGCGGAGGGAGCAGCGAGGCGGGGGGAAGGATCGCCATTTTAAGGTCTGGTTTACAAAAAAAATATACAATTTATTATCAGTATTTTTATTTCAGGTACCGGGCTAATTTTATTACTAGCTATTATACTCCATTTGAATATATATATATAAATATATATATATATATATATACTATATATATATATATATATATATATATATATATATATATATATATATATATATATATATATATATATATATATATATATATATATATATATATATATATATATATATATATATATATATATATATATATATATATATATATATATATATATATATATATATATATATGTGCTATATATATATATATATATATATATATATATATATATATATATATATATATATATATATATATATATATATACCTATATATATATATAGTATATATATAATATCATATATAACTAATACTAACCTAACCTAACCTAACCACCGATCCAAGATTTTTTAGACAATAACTTCTTTTACTTGCCACCAAAGGTAGGGCAATATTCACAATTTGAGCAAAATGTTCAAAAAGAGCTCTCCTTTGAAATGTTGAATTTTCGGTTAAAACACAAGGTGAATGTCCAGTACAGACTTCGTTGATGAAATGAGTGCTTGCTTTACAGAACACACGATACGAATTTAGAATCTAGAAAATGATAAACCAAAGCTGAAAACCCGGCCAACGGTCGTGTAATTCCCAGGCGCTATGGTGTTTAATAAAACCGACGATGACACAGTTAAATACTATGGTTTTGCGCCAAAAACCACAATAATGACACCGCCGTTTCCATAGCCGGATCCGTATAATTTGGTGCGTAATAACCATATTGCAGGATGTGTTTTCAGTCGTTATCAATAGGTGGCAGCCGCTACGCTAACGGTGTGGCCAGTGCGAGGTGATATAGCCCATTCCCGAGAATCGGTTTAATGTCCAGCACATGATTTTGTGACCCCGAGATTACCAAGAATCGACAGTCCGTTCTACCACTGGTAACATAGTTGACAGAGGGTAGGGGCGGATAATTAGGTAGCGCATTATTACAATGAGAAAATGTTAATACGAGCCATAAACAAAATGTTGTCCATTCATATTGTCACTGCCGCTGTCACCGCACTGATTGGACATAAGAACCCGATTACCGGCAAGTACTAACAATGGGTATGTGGAAGATGTCCAAGAAGATCCAAATAAGGCAATGCAGTAACGGTTGTCCATAAACAGCAAAGCAAAATGTCATGACTGAAATCGCAATGCGAAATGGTTAGTGTTAAAATTGGAGTTGAAAACTCGGAGAGACCAAAAAATCCTTACTAGTATCACCACAATTTCCAAATGATATAATGGTCTAGTGTGTCATTTGACACAAAGGGGGGCAATGAAGGGGCTTCTGCGTGTTGTGGTACTCCTACATCCAGCGCCCCTGGAAACGACTCAAAGTCGGCCAAACCTTTCGCCACAATGACAAGAGAAGAGGAGATACTCATTTTTATTACCATCCTTACAAAACTAGTTTGCATTGAAAAATCGTTCAATGAATTCGATCTTTCAAATCATCCAAACATATTTCTTGAACGTAGCGATATGTATGAAATATTTGTAGCTGAGTAATCTTCTTCTTCTTCTTCTTCTGGTGCCGTGTCAGGTCCCATAATTTGGGCTATCACTGCAACGAAAGCATCTCTGTCCTGCGCCCCTTGGAATAGGTTCTAATCTCTGCTCATTCATATCCTCTCTCTTGTATTTCGCAGCCAAGACAACTCCATCTACCAACTCCCCGATATCTCTCTATTTTGGCACATGACACAAATATGAGACCTTTCCGACCTTCACACTCGACAACAGCTCTCTACTGGCTCTGTACAGTACGTTTATCGAGTTATACAATCAATCGAGCTCTAAATAGGTAAGATCATGTTGTTAAAAACATCACATCTTTTAGTGATGTCAAAATCACTAAAAGATGTTTTATTTGTGATCGCAATAATTTTTCTCAGTTAAGGTGTATTGAATAATTGAGTTGTCGACTCTTAATACCATAATGCTTGCAAATATCTTCACCTTTATTTAATTCGTCGATTCATAAATTATTCAAACTGAGAAAAAATCGCTACGAAACAGAAAGAGCGGCGATAAAAAATGGATGCATGAATATGTAAAGTGTTCTCAGCGACTCTTATTGTTCTGTGGAAAGAGACGTCATATTTTTTTCAGCGCGTGTCTTTCAAGAAGCTGCTCCTCTGCACAGAGTAGTGAAATACAAACATCGCTACAGTCGTCCTGCACCTTCTAGGAGTGCCGCCGCGCCGTGCAGTCGCGCTTCCCTAATTATCGTGAATTTTACTTCAACGGAACTTTTTATTATTATTAACAATGTCGAAATTCCAGCCGTATTAGGGAATGATTACGAAATCATGAAAAAAAAATCCGTATTTATGTAGTTCAAGATTTTTTTTTGTTGGTTGGTTTTAGTTTTAGCCATAAATGCCATCCCAGCAAAACTAATCAGAGCAGAAACAAATATAAGGCTTTGTATCTTAATTGCTTGGAATAAACTTTTTTTGTGGCAAAAATTATAACGAATGAAAACGTCTATTTTCTAGAGTTTTATTATATTTTATGGGAATGGCATGTTTCGACTTGCTAAGGCATTATTAAATCTGTTGGAGGTCTAACATATTTTGAGCTGGGAGTCCACTACTACAGGAGTCTGTTGACTGGAGAAATTGAAATACCTTGGAGTAAGGAAGTGAAGCATGGAACTGGTGAATGGATTTTGAAATGAGATCGAACTCGAAAAGGAACAGAAAGACTACGTACGATAGATTCTAATTATGTAGATGAATGTGTTAATCGTGAAATTAAAAACAAGTAAATATGGACATATGAGACTAATAGATGATAGAAAAATGATATATTTTTCATGTAAACTGTGTTCATTGGAATAAAATTCGAAGAATGCTAAGTCAAATAAATCAAATATATGTTGATAATTACTTGTATGATAATTCGTAATGGTAATGATAATTCAGTTGGGTTGGGCGGCCTTTGGAAAATTACGTCATGTTCTCACCTATAAATACCACAATACCTCAAGACTAAAGTCTTCAACCAGTGTGTCTTGCCAGTCATGACGTACGGAACCGAGACGTGGACACTGACAAAAGGTCTAGTCTACAGATTCAAGGGCCATAGAATGCCATGCTTGGAATAACCTTGAGGGAAAGATTTAGAAACGAATTTATTCGACAACAAACCAAAGTGACTGAGGTGGCTCTGAGTATGGGCGGACTGCCAAGAACTGACGGCTGATGGGGGAGACGGGTTTTGGAGTGGAGACCGCGTACAAGATTCCGCAGAGATTCCCTGAGACCGACGATCTGAAGAGGATTGCTGGACATGGATGGATGGAAGCGGCAATGGATAGGGGGCGGTGGCGTGCTTTGGGAGAAGCCTACGTTCAGCAGTGGATGACAGACGACTGATTATGATGATGAATTACTTGAACTCAGAGTCGATACCAGCGACGAGCGTGTCGATGTAGAGCATTCGAGAGAGGCATATCAGCTCTTGGTCTGCCTACTAATTCAGAGATATTACAATATAAAAGTGATCTTAAAACCAATAAATGATATTCGGTTATATTAAACGATTGTCATAAATATTAAACATGGCGCAACTGAACACGGCCATGGCTATTTAATTTGGAGAACGAATTGTATTACAAATCACCATTTGGTGAAAAATTACAGTGTGACGATCTGCAATATTTTTTGTATTGATTTGCTATTACGAAATGTTTTTTAGGGGCCCCGAGGCGTGCCGTTGAGCCGCTGACTAGATGTTCCGTGTGAGGATAGAGAGTGACTTTAATTGGCCGCGCGATGCTGACTTCCCGTGTTACTCCGATGGTTGCCCCCGCCCGGGGATCAGCGCGGCGCGTGCACGTCATATCAATCCGGCTCCGCTGTATTCCAATCGCACTCCTACCCCAGCACAGAGCCTAGTCTTTGTGACTTGTTGTTTGAGCACGGTACCTACGCTATATTTTCGAGTCGGCAACAAACTAAATTAAATTGTATTTATTGCCAAGTCATGTGTAGGTACCTACCTATTCATAGAACATAAAATAATTTTGTTTAATTTCTTTACACCATTGTTCATATAGTTGATTTTACTCGAGTGACTGCCCTGATGGCAAAGCTTCGAGTGTTTTGTCGTTAAAACTAAGAGTAAACCAAATTGCAGTTCTTAGGAGACACCGCGACGTTAATGCGAATGAAGAGATTCCATTTTGAATTCTGGTAGTCAATTTTTAAATGAGCAAAACATTTTTCTGTGGATCCTCTAGTCCGCATACATACAGATACATTTTACCTATAATCTCACGATTCCCGCTTTCCAGAGTACGAACGGGGCACATTATTCGTTTTTTTTCCTAAAATTATTATTGTTTTAGGATATATATATGTATAATATATTATTTGTTTTCTTCTCTATGCTAATTATTTAATTACCGAACTCCCTAGAAAAATGTTGATTTCAAGACACAATTGCTTCCATGTCAGTGAAATTATTCTTTTAAGCTGAAGTGTAATGTTAAAGACGGGAATTTATTCAGCAAAAACGTCGAGCACTTCCAGGAGATTAGTTTTACCGATGTAACTAAATTAAATAATTCACATTAAAATGCAATCGTACAAACATGCAGTTATTTCACGTTGTGTGAACTTAATTAACAAATGCAAATTTTATTTCTACCAGAACAATAACACGGTTATGAATAATGATAAATAAGTCCGTTATTATAAATGTTTTTTTATGTTTTTTTACAAAGCTCCAGTACAAGAGATAAGATATTATCGGATACCTCGGAATTAGAATTCCGTTCATATATTAATAATATCGTCTATTAATAACATATCTGTAATATTTTAACATAAGCTTAAGGCGTCAACATCGTGAAATTCTATAATTATGATTTTTACATGAATTGAAATGTGTTCTTACCACAGAAAAGACGTTTTTCTCAATATGTTTCAAAGTATGACGTTCTCCGCATGATGGTGCTATGGGAATGCCTTCTTCGTAAACACCTTATTTACATTTTTAATTATTGTGTATTTTAAAATGAGAAAAATACATAATATTTCATAATGTTCGAGCTTATGGTGGGGTGGACTGTTAAATAAATTATAATTAAATTAAATTGTAACTTGTGCGAGTAATGACGGGGTTATTGCAACTTTTAGTAACTTTAATACTTTGAACAATGATGTAAGAACATTGAACATTTTCAATAATATTTTTTCGTATTGCTATAGTGACATGCCTCAAATGGCATATGACAGTTGTTTTTGATAATGTCCTAGCAAGGAAAAACGTGTATTTTTATTTATTCGTTCGAAACGTTGGTTTACTGCAATATTAAATCCTGATGTAGCAAGTCAAAGCTCGTATAAATGTTAATACAAAATATTATAGAAGGTTAAACTCGGATCTAATATGAACATGTCGGAGGGCGAAAATATAATTTTACAATAAAAAAATAAAGATTACATGTAATTATTGAAGTATGATATTGAGAAAATTCGATGATTAGAGTTATTAAAAAATAAATAATAAAATTTGCTTTGTAAGAAGCGAGAGGTGTGTTAAATTTTTTTTTCATTATATGAACGCTCACTAAACCAAATAGTTTGTTTAAGAGCTGGTCTTCATATTAAGCAATAACGAATTTTACCTGAAATGATAACGACATAGCTATAGATAGTAGACTATGTATCACATAGCTGCTAGGTATATTATATTATATGATACGTATTTGTGATACCTAATCTCATCTCATAAATATTTCTGAATTCTCGGGGACGAGCGGGAAAGCGTTGACCAATCCTGAGAGGTTTTCTAATTAATATACGGTTTTAGTGAGGCTTAGGATGCTAATGTGGTGTGGGTGTGCTCGGTATCATTTCCTTGCTGATAAACCGTCGGCGTGAACCGCCACTAACTTGCGCGCACCCCGCGTGCGGTGGCTGCTGGCCGGTGACCGGCTCGCTGCGCCGGGATCTCCAATCTTTTCCTTTTACACGTGTGTAAAGTAACTACTGTAATATGACAACACACTGTGAATAGTGTGTTTATTTTCCATTTATCGTAAAACAGTAGTGACCAGAAGCCAGATTTTCATAATTTTTATAATTTGGTGTAGCTCGCAGCTTGTTGGCCGCAAGTAAGTAGGAGCACCTAACTAACTTGCAATGAATTTAACGATCATTTTCGTCAGTTCCTCGAGGTTGCGCATCCCTGACAATATATATTATTAGCCCAATGGCTAGCAGTGGGTGGAGAAGGTGCCTGTATCATCCCCAGCTTGTAAACTTACCCCCAACGTAACCCTTACGCGTTAACTAAGTGTAACACCCCTTTTAAACCCGAATGCCACTGTTTTAAAGCCTCCTTGGAATGAGAGCTATTTGGTAGAGATGGAACCAGTTAAGATAGTGAAAGTTTCAATAAAATGATATTAGTTTTATCTAGTACGACCCTCTTGGATAATTATTTAATGTGCGCCTGTCAGAGTTATGTTCAGAGATATACACGCGAATGTGATATTTGTGCTACAGTCTTTGTACAATTATTCCAGACAACGTTATATTAGAAGTTTTTCCTCAATTTATTACTCATTAAAAAATCAGTTTTATAAGTCGATTATATTTGAAGGCTTAGAATTTTATAGATTGTATTCGAATCCAAAGTTTAATTACATAATATAATATAAGACACTTTTTTAACTTCAAAAGCATTACATTCAAAAGCAACGACCATGCCGAAAACGGTTACAACAATACAAATATAAAGAAGAAACTTTATCATAATTAATACGAATAAAAACCTGTTTTCTAGTAATATTATTATATTTTATGTGAATGATATATTTCGCCCCGCTAAAACATTAGTATCAAGGTAAATCATTTCACAATTGATAATGCCTTATCAGGCGAAAAATGTCATAAAATAAAACTTCCAGAAAACGTCGTTTTCATTCGTATAATTTATTATTGAGTTTTACATTATTATTCAAGTAACAATTAATAAACTTATATTCAAATGCTCAAATTTATTAAAATTTGTATTGATTATAAATAATGTAGAAACTAATTAAAATTATTTATTTTCTTCACACTTGAAACAATACATGAAAGCTGGTGAAGTAAAAACAATTTAATGGGGGAATTCGCACCTGTTGTTTAAACGATTCATTTATCGTTTGAGGAATTATGCGACATTAACAGGGTTTAAAGTTAAATATTCTAGTTAAAGAAAATCCCGAGTAGTTAAAAATCAATTGGGGTTTCGAATAATTGCAATTCTTTCAGCGAGGGAGGAGAAATTTGATTATTCGAAGGAATCGCTTAGTTAAGGGTAGGTTTTAATGCATTCCAAGGGGTGAAAAAGTAATTAAATTGGCGTTTTATTTGCATTTTAACTCTGCTTAATGCACCTGCGCAATAGGGAGAACTCTAGAAGAATTCTGTTCCAAGAGTTCGTGAATATATCGTTAACCTAAATAAATACTAATTTAAGTTAAGAAAACTTTATCTATTCTAATTATGAAAATGTTGCGGATTTTATCACACTTGAATAAAACCTTTTTAGATAATCAAGAAATAAATGTAAAATGCACTCCGAATTTAATGTAATTAAAACAATATGAAACAATAATAATATAATTAAAAGGTGATTGCCGATAACGAGTAAGGTGAGTAACACACGCAAACGGTACAAATGAGTATAATCTGATTATCTGTGACACAAAAATTATGTATTCTGAGACGTGAGGTCTAACTATCCTTGCATCTCTTAGATGGTCTTCCCAGTGGACAGTGTCGAGAGGGGATTTCGTGAGCGGCTATACATGCGAGTCTGTCCTACTCATTCTTGATACATGGTCACCCCAGTATCTTCTTCTGGATCTACCTCACATAACAATATCCTCTATCTCGCAATTTATAAATAAAAATATTTCTACAATGCAGATACAATCTCGGATTGTTTTTCTAGTAATGAAACTTAGGACCGTAATTTCAGTAGTTCTTAGAAGCCCTTTCGTTCGTACAGTATCGGCCCACGTCCCTACAGCATACGTCATGATAGGTTGCACATATGTTTTATAAATTCCGACCTTGCTGCGATGATAGGTCCCGCGCATGTCTTATATAGGCTGTTTGCTGTTTTAGACCAGATTTTTAGACATTCTTAAATGTTTCCATTCCAAAAACCCATTATTATTTACTTTTGACTTATGCATACAACATTATTATCTACTTACACTTATTGTAATTGTAATATTGACAGCAATAGTTGTTTTTCCTAAGCCATCTCTCCACTTCTGGATGTAGACCTCCTCAAATATTCTCCATCTCATCTATCTTCTTCCCCTGTCTGGTCGGCCGAAGTTCCATTTTTCCTCCCACGGTCTCCACGTCAAGACTCTGGGTGGCCGTTTCTGTTCCCTGTCTGGTCTGGTCACATGTCCTACCCATTCAGTTTGGCAACACAGTCCATTATATCTACAAGCTTTGTCATATTTCATCTTTTGTATGGTATTGACTGTGAATATTTAAATTTCTAGTCTATAGGTAATTAATGGGAAAATGCATGCCTCATTGTCTCTTCTTTTTAGGTTTATGGGAATGTATTTGGCCTTTAGGATAAGATCCAGTATTCCAAACGCTGCCCAACCTGGTCCAACCTAGTTCTAACACACTAACACAAATGAAAAGTGTAAAATAAATGAAAAGAAAGTTAACCTCCCGATTTATAGGATTTGATAGACACGATGAGTGTCTACTACAGCGCTTGAAAGAATAACTAATTTAAAAACATTATTTTATAGAAGAACAAAGGCTTTTCTTACATTATATTTTGAAGAAAAAAAAAAGGACTATAAACATTGAGTCTTTTTAAAATAAGAACTTGTAATATTGAAATCAGAGAAAGAAACGTGTACCTACATGTATTTAGTTGGACGTTTTGGAATTGGCGTGTCAATCGATATGTGGCAAATTGAAATGAATTTCCCGCGGGCCCCGGGCCGGGGCTGCTCCGCCCCTGGAGGGCTTAAGTGTACGAGGAGTCCCGGCGAACTTATAAGCCGGCACTTTATTATGTGAGTACGCGGTCTGACAATACCATGTTACGTGTGTCCGCTTAAACCCAACATACAACCGACTTAGTTCTCTCCGCCCCCGCCCCCGCCCTCGCCATTGTGCCCACCGCCTCCGGAAGTGTTGGGACTAGGGATGAATTGTTTATTTTTTAATTACATTTAACATCATTGTCCTTTTTAATTAAACTTAATTATACACACGAAAATCGTAAAAAATAGCCTACTCTTTAATATGGTGGAGGGGGGGGGGGACTATTGTAAATAGAGGGAAGAACGGACGGCGCTTCCGCCACAAGGATTGAAACTATCGTAACGCCGACTTAAAAGAAAACCAGACACGAACGCCCTTGAGGTGGGCCTCTCTTGATAATGTTTCTGTACAAAATCTCTACAATATATATTATTCTGAGGTGATATTTTATTAGTAGGTAAATAGACTAAGGTAAATTATTAGTTTTTTCATTTAAATTAAAATAAAAAATTGTTCACGAAACATGTTATTTTTTTCTTCTTTATCCGCCTTCACTTCATGTTTTGGATTCAAATTGAATAAATAGAAAAACACTTTGTATTTTAACAACATTTTATTTTTTATTTGCAGACACGCTTCGGTCCTTCTTCCATGCACAACTTTCAATTTATTAAAGACTAATCAAAGAATTACCGAATAAGGACTGAAACATGTCTAGATTTTTTTTAAAGTACTTTTCTATTTATTTATAAATTATTTTTATTAGAAATAACTAGGTTCTGGTCCAAAGTTGAATCTGGTAAGATTTTCTCCCAGATTAGAGCATTTAGAGCCAACTTTCAGACAATTGTGAAATATGATAGTATATTGATATCACAAGCGTTAACTTAGTAAGTTAAAGTTTAGTGAACTGTACCAGTTTGTTATACATAATATCATTATGTTTATAAAACAAAAAAAAATGCGTTTGTAAATTTAAATACTTTAAAAAGATACGTGTTGAGTTACATGAGAATACTTTTGAATACATGTACTTTCGGAAGCGATCGTACAAAGCGGACAACGCACCCAGATAACAAGTACGAGTATTATAACTGGTGTTTTTCTGACCAAAGTACTGCCAGCCCTGCAGGGGCCACGCAATCATAATATTGTCCTATAATAACAATTTGATACCAAGCATTAGTATTAGGTACGCGCCATGTTTTCTCAATCCACTTTTAGTGCTTCCAGAGGCCAGGAGATGACCCTTCTCCCTTTTAATAGATAAGGGTATAAATAATGTAAAGTGTGTTTCCTATGCAAATATCAAAATAATTTATTCATTTCAGCCTGGCGCGGAGTAGTTTCAGTAACTGCCTTATCTAATTTTGGGATTGAACCCTATAATAAATGATAAGGCCGATCATGAAATTCAATAACGCTTCAATTTTGACCGCATGCAAATATTGATCAAATTAGATTACCTCCAGTAAGTCAGTAAGCTATGTTTTTCTGGATTTCGTTATACCAAACAATTAGCTTCTCGTCGCGTAGTAAACGTATCTTCTCGTTACTTGTTACAATAATACAATACATATGGGTGAAAACGAATCAAATATATTTTATTTAAAAATAAATCCATAACATGCCTTGTTGACAGATCTCCAGTTTTCCAATTTTCTATATTAACATTTAATTCCTCTATTAGTATTTATAATATAATAAGAGACACTTCAAAAATGTTTAAAATAAATATTCACCTATAAGATGCAAAACGGATAATATTTTTGTACATAATTCATTTAAAAACATTTTACTCCGCATAAGGGATTTACTTACACAGGAGCTAGTAAGTAGTTTGTATGAACGAGCAGCTTATAATAATAATAATAACTAATTAGCCACATACGATACTCGTAATCCGTTCTGGTGGCTCTATTCGCAGCGTACATGTAGTGGATTGCTTGTATTTTAATGCACTAATTAAGATATGTATTCATTTATCTCATGCTAAGGACACATCATATTTTGATATTTTAAGAAAGATTGTTTTCTTTATAAAAATATATATCTTATTTTAAAGATTCCTTAATTTCAAACAACGTGTATATAATTAATAATATTAATTTATATTATTTCTTATAGCAAGATACAAAAAGGTTAATAATTAAAGAAAGGAGGGCAATGAAGATGCCTCTACGTGTGGTATTATTCTAACACCCGGCTCCCCTGGAAACGACACAAAGTCGGCTTTACCTTCCAACACAATGGGCAAGAGAAGAGACATATGGTCTTTTTGTAGAGTTACTAACTAACTAACTAACTAACTAACCATCACGCCATTTCCCCGGAGGGGTAGGCAGAGAGGATGGATCGCCACACTGGCCTCTCCTGGCATACCTCTCGGGATTCCTCTACATTCATACATCGTACCATGCACACACGTCGATTGTTCCGACTTCGAATGTGGCCGCCTTTTAGTAATTGATTAATTTGGTCATGCCATGTTTACCTCGGTCGTCCTCGGGTCTTTTCACACTCACGCTGCTTGTGTACAACTTTTTAACCATTCTACTCTCATCCATTTGTTCCATATGTCCGAACCATCTCAGGGATCCTTTTTTAATTTTATTCACGATGCAGTCATCTGCCTTACATTTCTTTCTTATTTCATCGTTCGGTATTCTATCATACAACGTTTTTCCGCGCATTCTTCTTAGTGATCTCTTTTCTACGGCGTTTATCCTGCTTTCATCCTTCTTTTGCCAGCTCCAAGCTTAACTTCCATACATGAGGGTTGGCACTAGAACTCCATTGTGTACTGTCATCTTTGCTTCTGTGGATTTATTTCTATTTGCAGTAATAACTTTGAGTGCGCCATTTATTTTATTCCCAGCACCAATTTCGATGTCTTTCTCCATTTTTACGTCTTTTTAGAGTTACTGCTACAAACCTCGCTTGCCATTGATATGACAAAGAAGAAGAAGTCCAAATTTAATAATAATATTATAAGACTATTGAGTAAATAATATAATGATTTATGAATATTATGTTTTAATTCTGATTTGTCTCATATCACCTCATTCCAAGGGACATTAATCTCACGGAGGGGATGCAGATACCGCCACCGATCTGTTAACATCACCGATTACGTCTCATATATGCGCGGCGGTCATGTACACACATGCGTACATCGGAAAGCATGACGCAGTCTCTAATCTTGACACACGAGCGCTGACATTAGTATTAGGACCAGCAAGATCTCATCGCGCTGTGTGTGATCCCTCGTATAATTACAAACACAATATTTTAACACATGTAGTTACGGCTTGCATTCAAGGAGACAACTCTGATGGTATATAAAGAAACAGAAATACCATCTTGATCCTTTGCCCGAGTGGCACAGGATCTTCTGATAGCCTTATCATCTATCGAAAATTTAACGAATATTTTTTTTCATATCTTATACAAGTATATGAACAATTGAATAATGAATTATGCAATAAAGTAATGGAATATGACATTAAAACCCTTATTTTTCGGTTTAATATTGAAAATTTAACAGGACTTTAACATTGATCGTATTGTATAGGGTAGTATTAAATATAAGTGAGTGTCTATCGTATGAAAATATGTTAACAGTAAATATCTTAAATATTCTTTTTCTTCCGAGAATGTCCCAAAAATGATTTTTTCCTTAATATTCAATAATAGTATACGAGTATATAAAAAAAAATGTTGTCAATAATAATATATACAAAAAGATGTTAATCTCCATCAACATATAAAATAATTAACAGTATAATCGATTTTTTTTAAAGGAATATAGAAGTTCCGCCACATACACGAGGCTGTTATAGGGCGTAGCGGCGCCCTTTTGTTAGCCTCGCTCGTACACTCCCTAGGCATGTCCCCGGACCTATATATATAATATATATATATATATATATATATGTATATATATATATATGTATATATATATAGGCATGCTGTGCCTGCTGTATATATGCTAATAACTATATATATATATATATATATATATATATATATATATATACATATATATATATATATATATATATATATATATATATATATATGTATATATATATATATATATATACTATATGTATATATGTATATATATATATATATATATATATATATATATATATATATATATATATATATATATATATATATATATATATATATATATATATATATAATACCCGGAATATAATCGAAATGTAATAGTATGCATACACATGTTTTAGGAAGGAGAACTTGAAGGAAAGGAATGGTGTCTAGCAGAGTGTGATGCAGGGAGCTCGGGCCGATGGGGCTTTCACCTGCAAACCTCCTGATGTATAATTAGTGGAGAGAACGCCGACTGGTTTGTAATTATTGGCGGCGGCGTAGCGTACAACTGCACAGTAATTAAAAATAATTATATCCATTTTGTTTAATATCTACGACGATTAATAATCATACCCCTTTTGTGTAATACCTACGGCGAGTACTTATGTAATGCAAAACCTCGGATGGATTCCCATCTCGGATGGATAAGCGCGGCATATCGGTTGGTAGAGTTAGGATTTATAGCTCGTACGCAGATGATACAACACTATTCGCGTCCTCTGAGAATGAACTTGCAGAACATATCAGAATAATCGATAGAGGCGGTGAGCTGGTGGGTTTGAGGATTAACAGATCAAAAACAAAGATGATTAGTATAGACCCAACTAACAAACAGATTTGGAGATTGCAAATCGATCGATACAATCTTGGACGGTGCAGAGACCGACTTAAGAAGTCGCCAAGGCCGCGGAACTGGACTTGGTGTAACTTGGGGGTAAGGGCGAGTCATCCACCCGTCCTCCACACTCACATTCTTTTAATTTGATGCACCCACGTTTTATAAATTAAAATAGTAATTACTACAGTACTTCAAACTTTTAATTATTACTGTAAAGCTCTCAAATCGGTATAAGTTGAATATTGAGACTATTGTTTAAAAAAAAAACTTTATCTATTAATACACAATATGAAAAAACAAACTATGCAAGGAGAATAATTTATGTGCATGAAAAAGTCTGTTTTTTAAAATATTATTATAATTGATGAAAATTACATATTTTGCCTATCTAAAGCAATATGGAATGGGTGTGAAAATACAAAATGACGTTTGCCTTAGATAGGCGAAACATGTCCACCCCGTAAATCACAATAAATAATTAAAAAAACACGTTTTCATTCATATTAATTATTTGATGTGGAGTTTTATATTATTGTTCAATAGAGAATAAATAATATAAAATAACATCATTTGCAAATTAAATTAACACGATTGACACGTTTGCTTCTTTTTATATTTTTTTCCCAAAATTTTAATATAACATCTTATAAATTAGATTACATTAAACGACATTTTTTAATGATGAATACACTGTCGTATCCACTTTAAAAAACGATGTTTTCATTCATAAAAAATGTTAGTATAGAATTCCAGTATTAACGGCTTAGGATTTAAAAAAACACAAGAAATGTATTAATTCATTCTTAAATGTGTACATATGACTCGGCGCTGTTCTTCGCATAGGTAGATTGTGCATTTAAAATTCCTTATTTCATTAATAAATGATAAGTATCGGCAGGTAATTGATTAACGTTTAATTGGATTAACGGGCTCAGCGCGCAGGCGCAGGCAGACAAACATAATGTTTGATGAGTGTCTATTGTAAATTGAAATCGGCCAGATGCAGATACTTCACGTCTCGATGGGAGTGTTGATTCAAAGCGACCAAACTTATTAATGACACTGTCCGCTACGCCAATGAACCACTGATAAAATATACTGAGAACAATATAAATGGCCACCAAAATTTTGCTATCGATAAACAATTCTTCTAATACGACTTCCTCATATGTCAACATCGCATTATCGACTTTTCTATACTTAGTGTAAATCTCGGTAACCCGAAAATATTATTTTATTATTATGACCATTTCAAAAATAAAATGAACACCGCAAATTAATTTTGAATTAAAACACAATATTTTTCACTCTAGAGTTCATTTCTAAGAGAACAATTGAAATGGATTTTTAAATGTGTCTATTTTTCTTCTATATTCGCCATAACTTTGTGTTGTAAATGTTTAATTTAAAATTTTAAATATACTTAGTAAACACGCACTTCAATAAAAAATTAAATACCAAACATGTTTCGGTCTCACCAGCCCCTTCATTAATGATATTATATAAATATACATATTAAAAATATTATAAAAAAAATTCATTGTCAATTTTTGTTTAATTTTTTTTTTCTTCTAATAATGAAGGTGTTACGTTATATCTTTGAAAAATTACAAGAATAATACTCTTTGAAATATTGTCAATAGCATTAAGCGAGTGGATAGTTTAATTTAAAAAATAAATAAAACAGTACTGCATTATACTAAAAACAGCGTGAAAATAAAATATGCACATTAAAAAAAAAATACATTCTATTTTCTTATTTACTAAGCCACGAGATAAAATTATTCAATATCTCCTGGAAGTAGCAAATTAAAAGAACAGTTTAAATATTCGAGAAGTTTATTCAATAAAAACTTGATAAAATCCAGAATGCACATTGGAATTATAACTGTATCTTTGTGTAATTGATGTTTTTCTTCTTGATATTAATGTAACTAAAGGCTCGAAGTGCATTTGCTTAATGAAAATATTTACTGTGTAACTTTTTGTGACAAAAAATTATTTTAGCCAACATTAAGTCATCTGCCCTTTCCGAATTAGGTTATTTAAAAAAGGGTAGTTTCAGTTTAAGTATAGCTGACTTTATCATTTTGATAAACCGAGATGTCGGTATAAAGTAAGTGATTGTAACTCGCACGTAATAGCGAATACGCTTGAATTTGTAATTGCGGAGTTGCCGCAATTTCCCTCGCGAGTGTTTGATTCAGCAGCGGGCTTATTAGCATAATTACCGCTGCAGAGCTTAGTCCGCTGTACATTGAAACATCAGCCGTTTTATACAAACATGTGTAGAGTTTTTTTACGACTAGATAACTCAAACGAATGTGGCTCGTCTCGTTATCATTTATATTCCAATACTGGTTACTAATCCATTAGTGTTAACGAAGCCCATATTGAGAGGAATACAAAGCTACTGACATTCCAGCCGATGGCGGGCTTCCTCGCCCTACTGTGGGCGGACAAAGTACCGTGCGCTTCGCTGGGATTCGAACCCCACTAATTATTTCTATATTTCACTCATATAACCACGATACAACTTTTCTAAACATATACGAGTAAGGCTTTTAGTCTAAAGTTTTCTAGTCTCAAGTCTCGAGTTAATTTTTTTTGGAAAATCCGCTAAATTCAATTAATGCAAATAAAATTTAATTAAACCTAACTGATCGGATAGAAAACATTATATTTTTAAGTTAATTTTACAGCGAGAGTGTGTTACTTAATTTATATGTTTAGAATTGTAATTTTCTCAATAATAATTCAAAGTATACGCATTACCACAGTGGTAAATAAATCTACTAACATAACATACGATGCAAGCAGTAAGCTTTAAGGATGCGATAAAATTTATCAGCTATGCGAAATGCATTGAAATATTTGAATAGTACACCAACAAAAACTTTCTTAAAACTTATTTCTTGTTATATCTACGATAAAAATATATTCTGATATGTTTAGAGTATATATGGTACGTAGCGTTCACCGTGGCGTTGTACTCGTATTGTAACAAAAAAATTAATAATTAAACTCGTCTCCGATTCGAGCCTGGGTCCATCAGATCTCGTTATAGCGATTATCAATATAAGATAGCGGAGAACACGGAAAACACATTCGGATTGGTGGGTATTAGGTGTCCCTCATACCTCGGAGACATAAAACCCGATAAAAAAAACAAAGGCGTTTAAAGTTTCAGTCCTCATCGGGTTTAGTATATAAAAAAATACGCATTTCACCATAGGACCTGCTACATACCTGTTTTGTTCACCGACTTATAAAACATATTTTTTGTAATAATTATTTCAATATCAGTATCAACGTTTCTAACATTTCAGAATCAACTAAGTTTTTCAATTAAGGTAATGTAATTTATTATTTATTCTACTTATTCATTATTTTTAAATTTTTTGGAGAAATCTAATTTTATTTCTGAAAACGTAAGTATTCAAATTATTATATTTAAATAAATATTCCTTAAATATGCATTCACCTTTAAAAAATATCACATAATTAATAAATAAAAAATACACGTTAGAAAATTGTTTGATATCGAGTACAACTTTTATTTTTGTATAGAATGGTATTACTATCGTGTTAAAAAATATGTTTAACATCATCATCATCAGCCTATATCTACCCACTCCTGGACGTAGGCCTCCTCCATCTGCTTTCATGGCAGTCGATCCTGAGCAACATGTATCCGTGTGGTACCGGCGGTCTCTTCGAAGTTGGGGACGTTCTGGGTTTCAGGTCACAGTTCTACAACACCAGCAAAGGTGGTGTTTTGTCCATCTGTCGTCAGAGCTGCGAGCGACTGGTCTGTCTGATGATGTCTAGTACTCCTGTTCTGGTTCTAATTTCAACATTGCTCTTTCCATAGCTCTTTGTTTAACATATCAACATTTGTATTGGACCAAGATCACAAAATATCATCGGATAGGTTTTTCTAGTGCAGATTAGAAATTTAACTTTTTTGCTAATAATTTGCTAAGTGAACTAGTGCACGGTAGGTGGTTGTAGCGGTTCGAGGTATTATTTGATAAGCTAGTGGTGGGGACAGAAGATTACAGATTCACCTGCTGGAATATTACCGAAGGAGGGATTAGTTTGCTGCGAAGATTGGGACAAAAAATAAGCCGCCTGTGACATGGGAACAACCTCTACTCGAGAATATTTAATACGCACTACCGCGGTAGTGTGCTCCCTGTATATTATTTTATCCCTTTAACACCATCAACCAATCGTCCAATTTTAACAAGGCATCGAGTTGAGTTTTATTACTAATTGCAATCTCTTCTCTTAGATATTAATCACTCGAGGAGTTAATGTTTTCACGGGAGCAGCTCCACACAGTGCTACGTGCTAAGTGCTACCAAGAAATCTAAAATGAGCTAATCTTTTGGAACTATCGCTAAAAATACCAATGGGAAAAGTGTACAAAATGTCTAAATGTCACTGTGAAAATGTTATATTTAAAAACATTATGCTAGATTTTGTATAAACCAAAACTAGGATCAGTTTCTTGCTTACAAATTATACCTTCACAATTATGAATAGTAGGAAAGTGCCGGGCACCTGTAAAAGGTTTAAAAAACAGATTTTTTGTTTTTTTGTTAAGCACCACAAGCATACCTTTCTGAAAAAAAAACTCTTTTTACGGTAACTCAACGATTTATCCTCTTCCAAAATCGTGTCCTTTATTCTTTACAATGACAAGTTTTCGGGTCGAGACGAGGTATAAGTTCCAGACAAATAACTGGACTAAAATATCTCTAAATTGAAATCAATCTCAGATTGCACTACAGGGTATTAGCAATATTTAAATCAATAAACATTTTCAAACATAAATTGTTTAGTATCATATAGACATCAGAGCTTATTTATGATTTTTATGAATTAAACTATTGCTTTTCCACTTTCGAGTTTAGTTTTTAAAATTATTATAATGGAATTCCACAGTATTAACGCCTGAAGTTTGTCAAAAATACTCAACTTAATTAGGCTCAGACGAGGGCATGGTAGCTGGCCAGTCTGTACAAGGATGTGACTGAGTTTGAAAGGATAATAAACAATTATTTTTTTTAAATCTATAAAATTTTATAGATAGTGCTGTGCATTGCGTATTTTCAGCGAATTCTGCAATTGTTATAAAAAACGTGTACTTTAAAAATCAATTTATGTCCATTTGAAATGGCATTAGAGTATTTATTAACAGTTATCGAAAGTCGTGATTGTTTGCCGGATCTCCGTGGAGTGTAAATTTCACCTGACGCAATTTTATTTCATTTTTTGTATCACTTCTATCCGATACCAAAGGGTAAAGATTTACAGTAGGATAATATCCCTAATGCCCCATCCTTTGTAATCTCCAACTCAAATAAATTAAGAGGCACTTAAAAAAAAGAGCTATTTTGCATCGAAGCTTTTTTTATAGGGGGCTGGCGCCTTTTAGTTAGTGTCCTAAATTTGTAAGTTCCTTGAATTTTGTGGATTGCTCCGAATGAGTGTCGGTATTCGATCGAATCTTCTTAGGCGGTGTTTTCAAAAGAAATTATGTATAAATAAAATAAACACCCGTTCCAAAGGTCCCTTCGCATTTACCTAAAACCTTAGATAATTCCCGAATAAGGGTTTTGTCTACTGATGAGGCGATAAGGTGCATAATGTTAATGCGCCATCAATGGATCGATACATGGAGAATATTTAATTTAGTTCACATCACAAATCACACATTCATTATGTTCGGCTCAGTGGCGCACTGCGTTGCTGTCATAATTATTTCATTGTATTTAAACTATAAACTTTTCTGTGCGTACTCGTTTTGCAAAAAACTGATGATCGTGTTGGTAGACTGAAGTTGCAGGAAATCTTGTCCGAATATGGAATAGGTCCAAAACTGATCACTGCAATCTGTCATCAAAAAAGTAGTCTATCTATAAAAATGGTCATCAAAAACCCAAATCTATCGAAAAAAATAATATGGCAATGTTCAATGATGTTCTCCTACCGGACCTTATGTGTGGAAGTGGACGGCGGAAGTGGCAAAATAAAGTTGAAATTAGAATGAAAGCAGTAGAAATGAGAGCGCTCGCCATTTGTTTCTTCGAAATGTTGTTTTATGCTATGTCGGTTACATTTAAATCATGATCATATTCTCTCTGTGTTCAATTGATATGCAATTTTTTTAACTGGAGTGAATCTGTCTTTCTTCTTCTTATGAATCTGTTGTGGCCGTCCACTTCTGGTCGTAGGTCTTCTGTCACATTATCCACTTCCCGCACTCTTCCAGATATCGTCGCTTCAACGCAACTGTGGGCGCCCAACTCCACACATTACCGTTCTTGGGCACCAGTACAGGAGTCACTTTGTCCATTTTTCATCTGGGTCACGAGCAACGTGTCCCGCCCAAAACATTTAAGGGTTGCGGCCAACTTATGACGTAGGAATCATGGTTCTTTACATTGTTCTCTGTGTGAATCTCAGCTCATTGCCATTATTTACGTCATCGAGACTGTCTCAATACTATAATTTAACTGGCAGTACACATGCGTTAAATTGTTATCTTTTAAGTTGATGGGTATTTTCGGATTCTTCAAAATATGGCCAAGATTTTTGAACGTTGCCAAGCTTAATCCGACCCATCTATTCAGGTCTGCTGTCTGGTTATATCGCTCCAGCTCTATTTTGTGTCCCAAAATAAATGTATAATATATTTAGTCACAGCAATATATTCACTCACAATCTCTCCACCGTTGTCTATGTACGAGTATCAGAGCCACATCATCAGCGGATAATATTTGCAGAATGGGAGCTCATAACATCTTTACATATAAGAGGACATAGATTAGGATTTAGACCTAGGTTTACTGTCAATGAAACCAAATTTATAACAACCATGTAAGAGTGTATATTTTTTTGATTTCATATCAATCAGAACAGAACCAAATTTTTATGTGCTGAAAGAGCGCTCTAAAGTGGTACTAAAATGAAACCAAAGTTTTTTTCCCCTATTAAAAGAAGGCGTTATGAGAGTTTCATAATAAGGTGGAGAGTTTATGTATATCTTATGCAGTAGACATAAGAAACGAGTTTATTACGCTAAAATCACTTAACATTGACGGGGCGTAATACAAGGGTGGGTCCAACACGACTTATTACAATATAATTATATTTTCAACATTATCACTCATTCAGTACCGGCTGACTATGGTGCTCGGATTGTGTTTCATGAGCCTAAAACAAATGTAAAAGTGAAAAATAATTATAGGAAATTATATTTATACCAGTTAAAGGCACTTTTATGATTAGAACTATTTACAAATTTATGTTTTCAGGATTATATCTACTTCTTCTTCCTCTTAGTTTAGGTCGTATGACCTTTTTTTTCGACGGTGGGCTGTCTTAGGATGATGATGTCCAGCCATCTCTCCATATCTTTGGCGGCCTAGAATTATATAACTAGAATAAATATTTGTTTAGTCTACAAAAAATAAATTTCAACCACAAAGAGCAATTTAATCAATAGAGGAAATTTTGCGTCTAAATATAAAAATTAATAAGCCTGAAAGGCGCAAGCCGACCTCTAGCTCTAAGGTGAAAAATTGTATAATTTCATTATTTTATAATATAATGACAACAAACTGTCACGCTATTTTCCCGGAGAGGTAGCATAGAGAATAGGCCGCCACACCTTTCGATACTGGCACACATCTCTAGCTTCGTTTATATTCATTCAGCAAGTCATACATGCACGTCAATTCTTCTGACTTCTAACAATTCTTGAAACCCTGAAATAATGAAATTATAATGAATTCAAATAGTATAATTTATTTATTACAATCCTGTATCAAGACCAGATTCCAATACAAAAATTACTTTGTTTATTATGATTTGTAGGTATCATGTATAATCATATTAAAAATAAATAACTAATTAAACAAAACACCGTTTCCCTGGAAGGGTTGGCGGATGTGATGTACCGTCACGCTGTTCTATCCTGACATTACTCTCGCGACTCGTCGATTGCTCTGACTTCGAAGATGTTCGCTTTTAAGTGATTGATTAATTTTGTTATGCTTTCTTTGGCCTTCCTCGATTTATTAATCATTCATCCATTCGTGATGTGAAGTGAAATGATTCTTCCTTAATGTTTGCGAGAACGGTGTCAGCTGTTTGATATGCCTAATGTGAAGTGCTGAAGGTGCGTACGAAGTGTAAGAAGTGCGGGCGCCGCGCCGCGCCGTGCGGGTTAATGCAAACAAAAGTCGTAAAAAAGAAGTAATAATAGGAGGAGCCCTGACCAGCTGGAATCTGTCTTGGCGGGGAGACTTTAAATCATAATTTAGTCCTCGCAATAAATCCCGAGTTTTATTATTTTAGCACGTCAGTTAATGTACAGAAGTTAACGAAGAAACTTGTCTCCCCCGTAATGCATAAAATGTTTATCTTCTTTATGTTTAATATAAAATGTGTTGGAACAACAAGCCCCTCCGCTATACATTACATAAATTTTCATACACAAAGCTTTACTTTATAAACTTTTTTACATAATAATGTCATCTTAGACTTTCCTTTTGCGAGTTTCACCCTCCGATTTTCATATTGCTATTATAAGTTGTATATTTTATGTTTATGTACAAGTACAGAGGTCTTCAAAACCACCCCAGTTTTCAATTCTCCATTAAGTTAAAATAAGGCTTACTTAAAGTACACATTTAGACGGCGGACCCCCCGGGCTCTTCTCGCTGCGAATATTCGGAAATCATTTCCCGAATTCTCTCCTCGCTAATTTCAAGTGCCATTAAATCATAATCTTTTATTTGATACACGACTTGCTGCACTGATTGCGGCCGATTATGAAAATAATGATATATTGTAGAACACGTCGTACCTACCTTGTCATTGATTGTTGTTGAGAAGTGACGACTGTATGCCTGTTCAATAAATGATTGGGAGTGGAGAATAATAGCTCATATTCAGATATATTGATTCAACAACTCCAAGTTATAATGTTCACCCATCGAAGATTTGCACTACCTTAATTGCAAGGCTTGACAGCGAAAGGAAGGTCAATAGACCCCACTACTTTGCGAATCCAAAATTACGCCCGTGTTCCGCCACACCACACCACGGTACGCCATTGTGTTCCAATAGGGAGGAAAACCTGTGGTGGTCCATGAAAAATCCTGAATTAAAAATTATACTGCACATTCATAAAAATATGTTTGACCTAAAACGTGTTAACTATACAAATAAATGACCAACTCGTATTTCCTGGCATGTATGTAGCTTTACACTTATTTTTTAAATTAAGAATTTGTTTTTGACTACTACTTCGCCCTTCTTCTATATAATATATTATATACCTTATCTTCTTCTTAGCTCAATAATCGAGTCTCTGATTCGTAAATTAACGTTGAACCATTTTATTACGGGTATCCTGGAGAACTTAACGCGACAGAAATGAAACATACAATATATTCGAATAAAAATAAGAAAATATTTACTGTTTCTTGAACAATGATGTAAAACTCCACATAATGAAATGTAGCATTCGATAATGCCTTAGAAGGGCAAAACATGTCATTCCATATAAAATTTAATAAAACTTCTAGAAGACAGAAGTTTTCATTTGTATTAATTATAAGAAAATATATTTGGTAATCCAGCATAAACTAAATGAAAACATTCCTCGTTTTGATTATACTGACATCGTCGAATGAAGAAAGGCTTCTAAGAATCAACGTGTTATGAAATTATTGGATTTTGCTGCAAAAAAAATGATCCCACCGAATGTACATCTGATCCAACATTCACCGCCATTGAGAGAAAGTTAAAGTTTTCAAGATTAACAGAAAGCGGAAAGTATAATAGGGTTGCGGCGAGGGGTGGCCTGGCTGGGGCGGGCGCGCGGACGGGGGCGTAATAACTTGGGCGGTGGGTGACAAGAAGCGAGAAAAAGACGATGAAGAGAGAATGGAGGGGAAAGCTTCCGGGACACGGATATAGAACCTTTAAAAATGTCTGAGCTTGTAAAAGCATGATTAAAACAATTTTGAAACCTATTTCGTATTGATTTTTCACTTGATACAAAAATGATTTGCCACTTATTGAGGAATATAATTTTGTCAAACCACGTCTTTATTAGACTCACTCGCAACTTTGCATGTATAATATAAACGGGACAAGCGGTGTCCGGAGGAGACAACTGAACTCTCTCAGCAGAAACTATTTTAATTAAAATTCTTTAATATTTATCTTTTCAGACTTATTGTTTCTTGAACAATGGTGTAAAACACCCTATTGAATAATTTATACGAATGAAAACGTCTGTTTTCTAGAAGTTTTATTATGACTTATGTGAATGACATGTTTCGTCTATCTAAAGCCGCCTGCCTAACACTCGATAATGCCTTAGACAGGCTACAAATGTCGATCACATAAATTACAATAAAACTAGCAGAAAACTTTTGTTCGTTTTAATTAAATAACTTTTCACCGACTCACCAAAGCGTCTCATAAAACCAAAGATATACGCGTATTCATATATTTTAAATAATTGTACCTTCGTCTTATATACTACATATAACATAATACGATTTTCGTAATATAGTTAAAACAATTTAAATTCTCGAAACATTTGTTCATCCCTATTTGAAGCCACCCTGCTAAGTTACCACCCCCTATTTAATACTTGAGCATTCAGTTGAAGAAGGCTGGTTCTTATATAATAAATGTGTACCTATGTACAGCCACGCCGGGGAGGGTTACTAAGTTCTGTTTACATAAAAGGGAGGCCTAATAAGCCATTGTAGCTAATTATAGCATACACCACCTGGACGACAAACGATATTTTATTCTGGTTCGGCAGTCACTAGGTACGAGTACCTATACACGGCCCGGTTCCCTTCTGCAGATTCTCCTCTCCCACTTGCCGTATGTCCACTCTCAGATTACGAGAGAGTGCCAGCTGGTTTTTTTAAAATTACATAATAATTATTTGTGCGTACATTATCACTCCTTGATTCTCGGCACATTCTGCAGTCAACTTTTTACATGGTTCAGCCCACACACAGTTGACCACACATATAGGTATCTCCTATGATGATGGTGTATGTAGGACCGCTAGCTGAAATGTACCTATTATAAATCATTCTTAAAGGTTTTTGGTTTATATTGATTTATGAAAATTATATATTAAGAAGTGGCGAAGTGGTTTCTGCATGGTTATGTAAGTTATTTAACCAGTGCTTGGAGGAGGGATATACGCCGTAAAACTGGAGAAGAGCAGTTATTATGCCCCTGTACAAAGGAAAAGGATCGCGTGTGGAATGTGGGAACCACAGAGCTATTAGTCTTTTAAGTGTCGTTGGTAAAATCTATGGCAGAATTTCAATAGAAAGAGTAAGAAAATTGACGGGTGACAAGGTTTGTGATGTGCAAGGTGCCTTTATGAATGGCAGAGGATGTATGGATCAAATTTTTGGACTTCGTACATTGACAGAGAAGTTTCTGGCCAAAAACCGCAAACTTTTCTGTGCGTTTGTCGATTTGCAAAAATCATATGATTACGTTAATAGAGTAAAGTTGTGGAAATTACTGTCTGAATATGGAATAAGTACAAAATTGATCACGGCAATTAAGTCGCTATACACGGAAAGCACTGCTAGTGTCAGAGTAAATGGAGATCTTACAGCCTGGTTTAATATCAATAAAGGTGTCAAACAGGGTTGCGTAATGTCCCCGTGGTTATTTAATCTATATATGGACAAGTGTATGAAAGAGCTGAAAGGGTTGGATGTAGGTGCCAAAATTAGTGGAGTGTCAGTAAGCTGTCTCTTGTATGCGGATGACGCTATCCTACTTACAGACAACGAGCATGAACTACAAGTCCTGTTGGATAGTATGTATGAAGTATGCGTGCGAAATGATCTGATGGTGAATGTTAACATGACCAAAGTAATGATTTTTGAAAAAGAAGAATCATGACAGTCTGTAACATAAGCGTAAATGGTGAAAATTTGGACCAAGTAGATGAGTTCGTGTATTTAGGTAGTATGTTAACAAGAGATGGGCGAGTGGAGAGGGATATTGAAAGAAGGGTTGGGGCAGGCAACAAAGTGAATGGTGCACTTAAAGTTGTCATCGCAAACAAAAACCTATCAAAAAAAGCTAGAATGGCAGTGCAAAATGGTGTTCTTCTACCGACCCTTATGTATGGAAGCGAAGCATGGAACTGGCAAAAGAAGGATGAAAGTAGAATAAAAGCAGTAAAAATGAGATCGTGTATGATAGAGTGGCGAATGCAAATATAAGCAGTGAATGAACACAATAATGAAAGGACATATGGAAATAATGAATGAAGAAAGAATGGTAAAAAAATTATACGTTAACGATGTAAATGGAACCAGAAATAGAGGTAGACCGAGGAAAACGGGGCACGATCAAATAAATCAAATATTGAATGTCGGCCATGGGAGGAGTCAGAGAAATCGACGGGCGTGCATGACACGATGAATACACGTTGAGGAAGCAAGAGAAATATCTCCGGAAAGAAAATTGTGGCAGTCCATTCTTTTTGCCTACCCCTTGGGGGAGACGGTGTAATGGTTAGTTAGTTAGTTAGTTAATATATTAAGAAGAGTTATTTATAATGCCCTAGCAAGGCAATAATTATTTAATACATTTATACCGCGTTGTCAAGATAACATCTACACAAATAAGTCTTCTACCCCTGAGATATTTTTTTTTATATATTTATGTTTTAATTTGAAACCTAGTTAATTGAGTAACGTCGAATGAAATGTTATACACAAGAAAATATTTGTTACATTTAGAAGTAAAAACTTTCTATGCTTAACTTAGATGAATGAATCTAGAACAGAATGAATGATCCCAAATATTATACCTATGTACACGTACCTCCAATTCCATGGCGGCATGAATTCTTATTCAAACCTACACAATGTCATGTTGTTTAATTTTTTCGCTTTCCTATTGTAAAGGCGTGTAAGCAACATAAAGCAAAATGGGGGGTGGGGGTGGCGCCTCCCGGATGCGTAGGGGACCGGTGGTGTCGTGGGCCGGAGTAGGAGGTGGGGGAGGGGGGGAGGGGTGAAACGGGTGGCAGGCCGCCCTCAGGAATATTTCTGTTGTAACACTTAGGGGTGGTAAGAAGAGCGGGCCTTGTTAATATCGCTGTTGAATTAATTCATGCCGTTCTTTTAATTTCACCATCTTTCAAAAGCTCTGGGTTTATTGTGAAAAAAATTATATATATTATATATATTTAAAAATTGCTTTCTACGTAACGAATATCTGTATTTAATGGAAACTAATTACACGATAGATATAAGAAATATGTTAAACAATTAGTTTAGTTATTTTTTAAAGCCCATAAATGGAGGAGAGTAACGAAAACATAAAAAAACTTTATGCTACATTTTTGAAATCTTACTACTTTAGAACATTATACGAGTATACCTTTTCAAATAGTTACACTTAAATAATTCGGTATATACATATACCTACCTTCCTACCTACATTTTACCCCATGGTAAACTTCCAAAAAATGATTCCTTTTTAACAATTAAGCGTCTTCTTCTTCTTCAACCATATTCCCTCCACTGATAATAATAATAATAATAAAAATAATAATAATACGCTAACTTTTATAGAGCCGTTTTTGTGATGTAATCACCACAAGGGCGCATTAAATGCTAAAAATCTAAATGTGAACGCTGCATCTGATTTTAGCGATCGGTTAAAAAGTATAGTAGAACAAAGTATAAACGTTTAAATTGGGTATGAAATACGAAAAAGATGGGTTTTCAGTTCTTCTTCAGTTCAGTTTCTGAAATCTGTCGGATCATTTATGCATATCTAAGGTGTGAAGGGAGATTGTTCCAAGCTGATGGACCGGCTACCGCGAACGCTCGATCCCCGAAATTTGTATTGGGGCAACGCTTCAGCTCAACTAATCTTCCTATTGCCGAGGAGTTCGCCGAGCGAAGTGTGGATTTCCACCCATCCCTGTTTTGTCCCTTCCGCATCCAGGTCGTTCCAGCTATTCGGACAATATCGTCAGTCCATCTTTTAAGTGGCCTCCTGACACTCCTTATTTTTGTCCGAGTCCTCCATTGGAGCATTCTGGATGTCCATCTGGAATTTGTATTTCTTCATTTCGTATTTTATCTCGAAGACTCAGGCAAAGCATTTGCCTCTCCCAGGATGCTGTGAGGGTAGTGGTCTTCATACTGTATGTTAGTGTTAGCAATAAAAGAGTACATGCATCGATCATTTTTCTTTTTAAACAAATTGGAACCTGCGTGCTTTTATAAACGTCTGTCATTTTCCCAAAGGCAGCCCAGCTCCGTCCTACTCTTCTAGGTACTATGGCTGTTTGTTTAAATTAATGTATTTAAAATTTATAGTTATTTATAGTTATAACCCAAATTGAGAAAATATGTTCTCTGCAAAGCGATTATCTTATTGTGCTAACTGCCAATCCGTCGGATTTCGCATTTAATTCGAAATGAAATGGAAATTACACATTGAACAAATGTCGGTACAAAAGGCCGTAAAAAGAACCTTAAAAGTCCAATCACTTTATTATTATCGTTATAATATTTTAAACTGGCGAATTAAAGCCGGGAGCCTGATGCGAGGCTCCCGGCCGGATGGGGCGTCTGACCGAGCCCCTCTCGGATGGCCCCAGATTTGCGCTAGTAAATACAAATTTAAGAAAACGTAATGTCGGCCCAATCCGCCGGCGGAATCCCTACTTAAGAATTTTTACGCGCACTTTAGGCGAACCAGTAATGACATTCGAGATGAAAACGCGGGGCTTAATTTTTTATGGTGGCGGTTTTTTCTTCCCAGTCTGCACGCCGCAATCGCTGTTCTAAGTTTTAACAGTTCTTTTAAGGTGTTTATTATGTGGAATTAAAATTATTCCGTTAATGGGTTACGCGGTCCACATTATGTTTAATGATCCTTCATCGCAAGAACGCGCTTTTTGGAGGGTCATATTCGTATTCGAAAAATAATGTTTATTATAGGTAGGTACCTTAATTTGCATTTAATTTTTGTAAAACACAATCACATCGCCCGGTATTCTGTGGAAGATACAGGTTGATCGCTTAAATTACAATCCAGTTGGAATGAAAAATATTTAGTTACACGTTGTGACAAGCGTAATTTAATTGGAATCCAGTTGGAATTAGAAATGCTCTCTGCGTAACGCGGCAAAACAGCCTCCTACAATTTAACAATTTTGTACGTATCCAAAGTCTACATCAAAATAAGTGCTATTTACATTCATCTACGTAAATGTATTCCATTTACGCGGGCGTAAAAAAGTGAGAAGTAGGCACGTTAATTGGAAAGCTCATTTTCCGTTCCCCGTAAAATGCGCGCCCCTGAACGGACGTGTTCGCCGAAAGAGGGGAATAATTAAAAATATAGCGACGTTTACATAATAAAACGAATCCGCTTTGAAATTTTATATACACATTTGAAAAAACCAGTAACAGTATAAATAAAATTCCGGATTTGCAAAGGAGAAATCCGACCCGCCCGGCGCGCGGTAATAAACGGTAAGGAGGGATTTGGTGCGCGGAATTCTTATTACTAGACTAAAGTAGATTTATTTAGGTGCAATTTTATTAATAAGAAGCCCACAAAGCCAAGTGCTTAGGGCTCCACAAAAGGAGTCGAATTAAGGAAGGAAATAACGCTTTTTAATGTATCCGTTGTTCCTTTTTGTCCGTATTAAAGTAACTCGGGTGCGCTCGCCGCAAATGTATTTTTTGTGATGTAAATAGAATCTGGAGAGGACCGCGCCCGCAGAGCTGTCTTTGTCCGGGCAGCTCACAGTCGCGGCTAGTGAGGATAACGCGCCAAGATTGATGGACGACTTGGAAAAAATGTTATTTGAAAGTCTGCCACATTCGACATTTAATGGGATGATAGAACAAGAAGAGAAGTCGACATCCGCGTACATCAGGCAAGGCTTGCGTTCAACAAAAATCTAAGATTTACGAGTCGAATAAAGTAGATTTAAACCTTCGAAACCAACTTGTCAGAACACATGTATATAGCATTTTGACGTACGGCTGTGAGACATGGTAGGTACCTTACCAGAAGAGATCGAAACAGACTGGAGGCCTTTGAGATGCGGTGCTATAGAAGAATATTAGGAATTTCTTGGAGACACCAATGACGAGGTTGATAGTGAAATCGAAGGAGGGAGACAACTTATCAAAACCGCCTCAGAGAGGCTAGCTCAATAGATGAGCCACACTTTGTTCCAAGAGGGCCATCTGCACTACAAAATAGAAGGGATGATTGATGGGACAAATTATAGGAGGGGCCTCCGACGGAAGTATTTTAAACCGAATTGCCGAAGACCAAGGTAACTGGATGAAGAGGCGCAATGTTTTGCTGCAAACCAATCCGTTGGATTGAAACTGTGAAGAAGACAGTCGGTAAGATATGAGGAAATATAACTTTGTGGTTTGACATATTTAAAAATTAAATTAATAAAAATAAACGCTTTTCACTTAGTATAAACTTCATCAGACTTCATCTGATGAAGCTCCCTACTAACTCATAAAGTGGCTTATACTAAGCGAAGTGAATTGAAGTGCTTTATTAATTTTTATTTTTACATAAAGTTTAGTTAGCCGTAGACACGGTTCACGTACAATCCGCAAAGAGTATGATTACGTGTTCCTGTGTGTTAGTATCGTATACTATAATACGAACATTATCCGGGCCATTAGCGATATTGGCGCGATTAGTGTAGTAAGTGGATTGATGAAGTTAGGAGGAGCGGGGATGATCCAAGGATTAGGGCCCCACGAGACCGCCATGGCCGAGCTTAATCGCCGAAGGTTCGCGGAGTCACCCGAAGTGCGGGTTACGACAAATCGTCGGTTTGCGCCGAACCGAAGTGTTCGCGGCTGCTCGGGTGTCATCGGGACTTTGCGCGGCTAGAGATCATTACTCAGTCTTAGGCGAAAAGGGTTGTTGGGACTTTCTACAAAAATCTTTATGCGAAATTTCTCTTTGTGTTACACAACTCATTATTGGAATCTGGGGGGTGCGAGAACTCGCAGACAACCAATATATCAGATTATTTTTGCTTAATAGATTCCAATGTGTGGTAAGAATGGTACTTAGCATATATTTCTGCAGCACAACAGTTATCAAAAAAAAGAAAAAATATAATCACCTTAGTTCTGAATATGTGCCTATATATCACGCATCGTAGGAAGATGAGAATCTCCATCGATTTTATTGATACTTTTGGGTGATATGCTTGAATGCATTTGTAAGGAAAAACACAATGAACTAATTAACAAACCATCTATCGGATAAGCTGAGTGGATGAACTGCCTCTTCTATATTCACACACCGTAACACGCACGCTCGTCGATTATTTCTACTTCGAACATGCGTCTTTCAGTAATTGATTCATTTGGTCATGCCATGTCTTTCTTGGCCTTTCTCAACTTCTTCCATGTTCAACTGCTTGTACATATTTTTAAAATTTCTTCTCTTATCCATTCGTTGTATAAGTCCAAACCATTTTGGTGATCCTTTTTTATTTTTTTTAAGACACATGTGTCCACATGAGGTTTTATTTTATATTATTTATTTTTACTCCATACATAGTTTTTCTGTACATTCTTAATGATCTCATTTCTAAGGCATTTGTCATACTTTTGCCCTTCTTCCGCCAACTCTTAGCTTCACTTCCACACATGAAGCAAATTACAATTAAAGTTTTAGGTAGATAGTTCACGTATTTTAAAATAGGACTTATATTAATAAAAATAAAAATTATTACACATATTTTTAAATGATACTCGTATATATTTTAAAATCGCACTTTTCATCACAACAAAAAGATTCTCAGATTACTGCCTTTACTACTTAAAATTTTAGCGAACAAAGCTTTTTTTATATATGATTGCTAGTTATATTATTATACATTATACGTTTATCTGTATGTATGAGATCACTCTTCTTAGATTCTTTTGGGATAAGCGGTGTCGTAGGAATCTTCCTAACGAATTCCTGACAGTCATTGTGTTTGCGGGTCAGATCTAAAGCAATGAGATGCATTCCTTTAGCGGCTGACTCGCATTGCGATTCTTAAGAATTGAACCATTACATGAGCTTGCTTCGAAGGACTTCAGTTCAAATATCGAATACCGGAAACCGGCAGGAAAATATTTCCATTGATGTTTTCTGCATACTCTGTGTACATTTTCATCCAAATTACTAAATGATTATTATTATATTTTGTTGAATAATTCTTTACAGTATTTCTTGGCCAATCAAATTAATGCAATTTATAAAAAAGTGACACCAAAAAAAATATACGTGACTTCTATATTATTCTTAATATCAATAAAGGTGTCAACCAGGGGTGTGTAATGGCCCCATGGTTGTCAATCTATATATGAGGGTACTATTTGCAAACCCGGCAAACTCTACTAACAATCAAAAGTGGGATATGAATTGGGTCTTATTCATAATACATTTGCACACAATTTTTATTGATTTTCAGTTTCAAATTCGGCTTCATTCTGAAGAACTTTGTTATTAAAATATAGGGTTTGTTGCAAACATGGCAACCTCCACTTGAGTGTTGCAAAGCTGGCAAACTCCAAAAATGAAATTCATTATTTTACTTTAATTATCAACATAATGATGATTATTTCATGGCTGATTACTTTTAAAATACTAACTGGTTAAGATGAAAAAATTAATATCGTAAAAAAGCGCATTTTATTAGCGTATCAGTTTTTAGCGATTTACTCAAAACATTAAATGATGGAGTTTGCCAGGTTTGCAAATAATACCCTCATATGGACAAATGTTTGAAAGAGCTGAAAGGGTTGGATGGAGGTGCAAACATGAACGGTGTGTCAGCAGGCTTGTTGTATGCGGACGACGCTGTGCTACTTACAGACAACGAACAAGCCCCAGTGTCTAGTATGTATGAGGTATGAAAGCGATACGATTTGATGATGAATGTGAATAAGTCCATGGTAATGATTTTCGAAAAAGAAGATAACATGACAGTTTGCAACATTAGTGTAAACGGTGAAAATCTGGAACAAGTGGATGAATTTGTTTATTTAGGAAGTATGTTTACAAAGGATGGGAGAGTGGAGAAGGATATTGAAAGAAGAGTTGGAGCTGGCCACAGAGTAAATGGTATACTTAAAATTTTCATCGCAAACAAAAGCCTATCCAGAAAAGCTAAGATGGCAGTGCATAATGGTGTTCTTGTGCCGACCCTTACGTATGGAAGTGAAGCATGAAACTAGCATAAAAAGGATGAAAGTATTATAGAATAAATGCAGTAGAAATGAGATCTCTAAGACGAATGGGTGATAAATCTTAATGAAAGAATGAGTGAAGACAGAATGGTGAAAAAGGTACATGTGAACGACGTGAACGGAGCTATAAATAGAGGAAGGCCGAGGAAAGCGTGGCACGATCAAATCAATCAAATATTCAATGTCGGTCACGTGAGGAGTCGGAGAAATCAACGTGTGTGCATGACAGATTTATGAATGTAGAGGAAGTGACAGAAGTATATCAGGACAGAACAGTGTGGTGGTCCATTCTTTCTGCCTACCCCTCCGGGAGACGGCATGGCGGTTAGTTAGTTTATCAATAGCGTTTTCACAAATTCATCCTAAATGCATCTAAAGAAGTCTATCTCGAATGCCACCCCTATTTTAGAAGACGAATTGCTTCCAAACAAGAAGATCTTCGAAACTCCTCTGTGCAGCAATTCTGGGCATAAAGTAAGATTTACCCTCTTTCTCTGCTTTATGTAACTGTAGGGAACACATAGATTTACTTCTCTCAGTTATCCTGTATTGGACTTGGACTTGCAATAGACTTTATATATGTAGATGGTTAATACACCCAGATAACAGTTTACAAAATACTTACCTAGAAAGATAATACAACGCGTTTTAAGAGTGCTGAAGTCCAACACTCCCGTGAGAAATAGTTAGGGATACAAAACGGTAGTAATTATGTAAAAAAAATTCAAGTATAGAAATTTCAATTGTTTATGAGTCCTTTATAGTTTCTTTTGTTACCGGCGTTTCGGATATTATTACATTCGATCATCCTGAAAATTGGCGTTGCTTGCTGGTTGGTCATACTTGACTTTTATTTCTATAACTATTGATACGATCAGATTACTTGGTGGTTTGATATATTTAAAAGTCATCATCATCATCAGCCGTCTGTCATCCACTGTTGAATGTAGGCCTCTACCAAAGCACGCCACCGCCCCCTATCCATTGCTGCTCCCATCCATCCATGTCCAGCAATCTTCTTCAGATCGTCGGTCCAGCGGGCAGGGGGACGTCCAACTCTACGGAATCCTGTACGCGGTCTCCACTCCAGAACCCGTCTTCCCCATCGGCGTCAGTTCTTCGACAGATATGGCCAGCCCACCGCCACTTCAGCCCGCCTATCCGTAGAGCCACCTCAGTCACCATGGTTTGTTGTCGATTTAAAAGTCGTCTTTAGTCAAAGTAAGAAAGCGCAAAATCCAGCCAATTTTTAGAAAAAGCTTTTAAACTTTTAAACATTTAAATCATAAACTAGGTGACGATCAGATTGCTTGCCTTTTCTATTTCCCTGGCCAGCTGGTCGGTTCAAATCCTGCATCATGCGTTTTTTTTAAATAAACAGTGCAAAGATTTAAGACTTTTTTCTAGAAATAGTTTGGCTATTGCGCTTTTTTACTTTGACTATGGATGAGTCTAAGGGGGTACTACAATCTTGCAAAATCTCACCCCGAAGTCAATTTCTTATGTCGTGCCATCCCCTTGTAAGTGAAAAGTATTTAATTCTATTTATATTTTTCAAATAAAGGCGTAATTATTTCATCGTGAGTATTGGTTTTGCATCATGATACATTGTGTACTTCCTTGTGTAATCTGTTATGAGTTTACTTATGGAAAATTCTAAATTCACGAATACTTGGTTAAACATTAAATCATCATCGTTTTTGTGGTTCTTTCTTTCAGATATCAGATAAGTATCTGGTAGACAGTAAGTATGGACTGTTTCTACATATTCTCTAGCACACTTCTAAAGCTTCCCCCACCTTTCAAACATTCACACACCTTTTGAGCTTTCTACAACTCTTGAGCCAGATACAAACATTAATTTAAGACGATTTTTACTTTTCGATCGTTATACATCAATCATCGCGAAATTCACCTCTATCCCTATCTGGCCTGTAGTTACATTCAGAAGTGTTTAGAGCCCAGATGAACATAAAGTTCCTCTTCCCGTACATTCACGTATTAATTAACTGAAGCAATTAATGCTTCGCCCTGTTGAACTAATTAAACAATTTAATGGCGCGTTTGAAACCAGCGTACAGTCTAATACGATAAGTTGCCACTATAAATACAGAAAAGATTCTGCAGAAATAAATGACAGAATTAGATATCATTAGTATATAAGATAAAATTATAATATAATATAAATACAACAGTTAGTTTGTTAGTTGGCGGATTTCCCTACTGTATTTTTCTATGAAGAAAATCATTATACTTTCCGCATATCATATAGAATTTCACAGTAATAATGCATGGAATTTATAAAACTATTATAGCGTATTTCAAGACGATGAACTATATCTTCCTCTAATATATCACATTTAATTTATATAAAATACGAGTAGTATTTTATAATGAGATTCATTAACATATTTGATTTCATTTATTTTGTTAAATACCTCTTTAAATCTTAAGATAACTATCCTAAATCTATCGCAAATGTATTGCCACGTGAATTTTACACCAAACCAAAAATGCATCTAATTGAATCCTTGACTTTCGGTGTGGCAGTCATACCTATTGTCCCTCAGGCACGAAGATCGTCGAAGATTGCGCTGGCCAGGTCATTTACGCCGCACGAAACACGATGGTTGGTTGGGGTCGTGGCAGACTGTCAAGTGCTAGGGAAACAATACTGGAAGGTGGACACAGGTGGAGACAGGACAGGATGGTGTCGTTCCGTGGAGGATGCTAAGACCCACTAAGGGTTGTAAAGCTGAAGCTTGATTGTTTGATTAGTTTCATAACTAATTGAAGTAAAACATTTGGAAAAGTGGAGCTGCGTAAATTATCATTATATTTACGTTATTCATTACTCACGTAAAGCCATACTGTGATGGTCAGGGTTATAATAAAATAGACTAACGAGGCCGACTGTACGCATGGTGGATAAGGATATTTGTGTTGATACACTGTTTTGTGTAAACTACAATTTAACCGTTTACCAGCCGTAGTTTCTTTGGAAACACTCTACACAGATACAGGATAATGCATAAAAACATATCAATATTTTCCAAAATAAAATGAATACTTCAATCTATATCAATTAGTTTAAAAATATCGGAAACTTTGGATTGGATAATGTGTTAACGTTTATTGTTTAAAGTTACTGCTGCCGATAAGATTTCTAAAACTGGTTCATCAAATTTTAAGGAAAAGTTCTCGTCTGAAATCAATCAACCACTAGAGTCTCAGCATACTGATGTTTCTCTTAAAATAATATGAAATCATGTAAAAAATTAAAGCACCTGTTATTGTGAACTGGTTCATCAAATCCTGGTATTAATATGGAGTTTTACATCATTGATCAAGAAACAATAAATAACATCAATATTAATTCATATCACAGTATAATTATTTGGAACAGGATAATATAATTATAAGCCTTACCTGCAACGTACACAAATCTATAAGATGTTATATTATAAAAGCGATTGAATCAGATAATCCACTGTTGACGAAAAAAGCTGGTCAAATTATGGGTAGATCCGTTTAACTTCTCCTTCTCGACCGACGTTTCGGAGATTGTTGCAGTCTCCCTACTCAGTGTAGTACCCTTAAAAATGGAAACTGCAACGATCTCCGAAATGTCGGTCGAGAAGAAGTTACACGGACCTGCCCAAAACTCAAAAAATGTGTTGCTACCGTACATGGAAATCTACACAAATTTTATTTCAATTACCTATATAAATTTTAATCAAGTGCTAAGTATCAGTAGAGAATATTTTCAGCCTGCATAAGTTCGCGAGTCTGTGCGTGTGATTACTTGAACAATAAATTATTATATTATAGAATCATGTTTTATTTCATTTTGCTCATCAAAAACCAACCATCCAATCTATTATTAAAAGACGCCCTTGAAACTGGGTGACTTTATAAACTATATTAAGTAGACTCTGTTTCTCCAATTGGTATTAGATTTTGGAAATTGATAGAAACATTAATAATAATTTAGCTCGAGCCCCGAACTCGTGAACTCGAGTTCTCTACAAAAGCAGACAAGATTTTGGTCTTTATCTGAAACACTAAAATCCAGCTCAATCTGCAATAAACGGTAATTAATATCAATTACGCGAAACCCACGATAATTAACCCCTCTTTATCTTCTTATAGGAAGGTATCGCACCCTCGCCCCACTAACGGGTTAACGAGATTTCGATACCTTTGTACTGAACCCTTATCTCAGGTCTAAGAGAAACTTTGTGTTTGTCAGGAGGTAATATAGTTAAACTCACCGCCTTGCAGCACCCCTGATCATCTCTCGAGGCACTGAAGCACAAGTTTATTTCAACGCGACTTTTCCCCAAAAAACACATTTAGATACAAATTTAATTCGTAGCACTACGAGTACAATGTAGTATTCGACCGTAGACATACATATTTTAATCTCTATACTATTCCTCGTCTTTTAAATAGTGATGTTCTTTGTTTCAAGTAGTTTATTTTGATGATAACGTTCGCCTTGCTAGAAATATATTAAATGTTCAATGTTATTCCTATAAAATATAATAAATCTTATACGAAAAAGACACAAGGTACACAACATCAATATTAAATAATTAATACGAATGAAAACGTCAGTTTTCTAGAAGTTTTATTATATTTTATGGAAACGACAGGTTTCGCCCTTCTAAGGCATTATCAAATGTTCAAACATTTGATAAAGCCTTAGAAGGGCGAAACATGTCATTCCCATAAAATATAATAAAACTTCTAGAAAACTGACGTTTTCATTCGTATTAATTATTTATTATGGAGTTTTACATCATTGTTCAAGAAACAATAAATATCATCAATATTAATTCATATCACTGTCTAATTATATGGAACAGGAACATACAACGATAAGCCTTACCTGTAACGTACACAAATCTGTAAGATGTTATATTATAAAAGCGATTGAATTAGATATTACACTAGTATAAAAAATATATGTGAATTAAGGCAAACATTTTTAACGTATGCATATCAATTATCATTTATTTTTTTAGGAAATAGGAGATAATCATGAGTAGTCTACTATGTACTAGTTAGGTGATAGCCAGCGCCTACAGCGTCTTCTTACTTTCTTCTACGTCTTTCTTACTTTAATAAATCGATAGTGTTTTCATTGTATTTTCATCAAACCTTACCTTGGATGCTTTTATTAACTAACTAACTAACCAACATGCTGCTTCGTCGGAGGGTGGGTAGGAAGAGGCTTTTCTTAACGCTGAAATTAGGACGTATGTATCTGTACCTGAGAATTAAAAATATTATGATAATCTCACATGACGATTTTAACTCATTTCGATCGAAAATTCATTTTAGACTCAATGGCTTTCAGATACAGTTTTCATACATCTTATATTTTAGACATGCGTGTTTTCGTCTCACAATTTTACCACAAGCCGAAAATTAAAGGTACAAATTTAGATTGAGTCAATGTAGCTATTTAATTTTGCCGAAACAACTCCCCCGCTTAACAAGTCGGAAGCTCGCACCTCGTATCCTCCCGCGCCAGGGCGGGGGGGCGCCTCTCCGCAGATGGTCCTTGTCGTACACTGTCCCGCCAGATAAGGCTCACGCCCCGCTGGCTGCGGCCCCCGTGCTGCCGGCTGATACCGCCGCTCTGCTGCTAGAACCTCGTACCGTCAACGTTGCTCTGTACTTTGAGTTAACTAATTATTGCCTGTTCAGCCAACACCCCTAACACACGAATCTAATCCAAATTAGAAAACTGTCAAATACCAATCATTTAGATACTGTAATATTTTATATATAAAACATTTGGACTGGAAAAGGTGTTAACAATAGTATTGCGCCATCATATATATCTATATTGTATTAAATTTGAAATATGCTCTTGGTATCAATATTCGTGTGTAGTATTTCTGAAATGTCTCATACGAGATTTGGACGTTAGACCGTCGATATGCTCCTCTTTGTAACAAGCTCAAAAGCCCCAGCAAAATGAAGACAGAACAATGCACGATGCTATGCTACACATCGCGTGAAACGAGATAAATTACTCACAATGCTAAGTACGATAAGCACTTGTCTATGGGATGATGCTGCACTGTGGTCCGAGGGACAATAGACATTACGTTTCCTATTAAGTTATCATACTCAATTAGAATTATGAACTTATCATACTTACATCCCTTTGATGAGTATACAATACTGTAAATTTCCTACCATAGTATTTAGAATTTTATTTATGGCATATTACCATGCATTATGCATAACAAAAGTGATTTTCGTAGAAGCTGTACAAAAAATAAATTAATAGCAGGGAACCAACCAGGGAGTGAGATGAACATCATAATACATTTCAGAGAGAATTTTGCTTTTTAATAGGCATAAAATAATAAAACGCTTTGTATTTAACTACGGTATGGTAATCATACTTGATGCCAACTAGATAGAGAACTGATGAAGCTTGAGTCCGAGCGAAACTATAATGGTACGCATCAATATAATAACCATACCCTGGTTAAATACTCGTACAAAGAGTTTTAATATTTTATATCTATAAAATATTAAAACGTCTAACCATAAAGTGAGTGCTTCATGTGAAATTTAATTTTCTTTTGATGCAATATAGCTCTTATAATATTATTAATCCAGAGATTACTATTGTAATAACATTGTCCTTCAATTGTGGCGCTAGCGAGCAGAGCGAAGTTTAAATGACGGCTGTTTAAGAAGGAAGCGAATTTAAAATTGTGAAAAGAAATCTGGCGCTGGCGCCACGTGTCCTTGATGTTTGTCAACGTCCTGGTGTGATGCATATTACGACTACAGTCTGGAGCTTAAATGGGATATTGAGTGATGGGAAAAAGCATGGTTCGTCTTCCCCTTAACAAGTCGCGGGAGGAGGGGTTACGGGCCCCATTGGCGGTGCGTGATTATAATCATTTCTGTTGATTTCCGATATAAACGTGCCTAATATTTAAACCTGCAATAAAAATTCGTATTTGCGCTTTAAAATTTTTAGCAAGTTTAAAAAAAACTTTCATTTTTTGGAACTGCTTCGCATCACATATTGACTAACACACAAATTGAAGACATTAAAATCCATAATAAAAATGTAGAAGTGGTAGATGAATATGTGTACCTTGGTCATCTGTTGGCTTTTGGAAAAGGGGGTCAAGTCAATGAGATTTGAAGAATACAGCTCGGTTGGTCTGCATTCGGAAGGCTGGACAACATCTTCAAGTCGGACATGCCACAAAATTTAAAAACAGAAGTGCTGGATCAGTGTGTGTTACCTGCGATGACTAATGGATGCGAGTCATGAACGTTAACTAAAGAAGCAGTGCACAAAATCAAAGTTGCACAACGGGCCATGGAAAGATCCATGCTGGGTATCTCGCTTAGAGACCATATACCCATCGTGGAGATTAGAAGACGCACCAGGGTCACCGATGTAGGGATACGCATTGCGAGGATGAAGTGGCAGTTGGCTGTTCATGTGCGTCGACAGGAAGATGGAGCCTGAGCATTACTGAATGGAGGCCAAAGTTGGGCCGGAGAAGTGTCGGGAGACAGCTAACCAGGTGGAGCGATGATATTGTGCGGACAGCAGGAAGGGCCTGGAGAACACTGGAAAGACACCGAGAAAGATGGCGAGGGAGTGGAGAGACTTACGTCCAGCAGTGGATGGAGACAAGCTGACATTGAGATCTTGGTGAGATTTGTCATGGCAGTTTTAGCCATGGATTATATAAGGTGAAAACAAAAGACTAATTTTAGCATCTGTGGCAAACAGCATAATACTCTAAGCGGCTGATGTTGCGATTTCGTCACAGAATATACAGGGCATGTCCTACGAAGTCCTGCTGACGCGTGTATGCCAGTGGTGTGTCAGTGGTAGTCAAAGAAAGAATTCGTATAATGGGGAAGGGCCCGGAGGAGGTAAAATAGAGAGCAGCCTAGACTGAAAGACTAGCAGAGTCATAGAAGGAAGATAATGGATCTGGATAATCCATAACTAGAATGGATAGAACGAAAATTCGAAGATATTGGATACCACCTGTTTACCTGGATACCACCATCAAGTCCTGAGAGAGTACGGATGCATAGCTTTTAGTTACCTATACATAATTGGTTAAAATATCAAATGCTCATTTCGTTTACTGTGAAAAGGAAGACACGGTCAAGAATACCATTTTCAAATGCAAAAAAATCCAAAACTATAAGGAAGTCCGTGTGGACGATGATCGGAAAGGCTTCAGCTTGAGATCAGAATTACTTGAAAGACCATCAACACCAAGATTGGCATCACAATGACGGAAAAGTTCATTGTTTCTGCAATGCCAAGACCTCATGATCGATTATGTGGTTTTTACCTAATGAAATATTCCATACATGGATATACGGTCCTCATAATTATAAATCAAATGTGACATACTGTTAAAGACTGTATTAATAAAATAGAAATTATAAAATTGGATTTCATTTAAACGTTATTGAAAAAAATAGCTTCGAGCGTAAAAAGAATCTCGCGTTTTTTTAAATTAAACGATGTATTATTTTGAGACATAATATATTATAATATGATACAAAATTCTTGAAGATATTTAATTTTTATATTGAAACCATAATTTCAAATAATAATAATGCTACAAAAAATATTGTATGTAAAATGTACTCATTAAAAGATAAGGGTCACAACAAATTTAAAAATGAAAGTTTTCTTTTTGCGATTAATATTGAATAGAGTGCGGTCCACCACTGCAGGAAGCATACGCATAAAGGAAAACAAGTAAAGACTGACAGAATTTTCATTTTGTTTTCCACGTTGTCTTCCTATTTCCGCCATGTCGATGTGATTCCAGACGTCGGGTGTAGCCTGCTATTGCAAAAACAAGTTTATTTTAAATTACCTCGGGCTGGCAGGCACCGACATTTTCCTCAATTTATTATTATTAACATATCCATTTAGTTGCTTCTGTCGTGGTTTTACTAACTTAAGACTTGCCTGGATCACATGGCGCCTCACCCTCTTCCACACAGGACAGCACAGATGATAATTACTTATATTTAAAAAGCGTCTGTTTTTCTTTAAAAAAAAAATGCAATTTTCTTTTTCTAATCTTCAAAATATATTCTTCCATAATTATAACTTGGTTCTGAAGTTCTAGTATTAATATTAATTCTATGAAATAAAGTAAAATATAATTTTTTCAGGTTTTCACATTCTAGAAACCATGTGCACTTGTATAAAATGCATTAATTGTGTTAAATCTTACTCAGAAACTTAATCTGGCTTTATTGTGGTATGAACAATGTCGGCTAAAATCGGATATTGGTTGTTAGTACAGCACACTGAGTGATTAATCAGGAAGGTGTGTATTTTCGCGCTTGGAGCAGTCACCTAGACAGTGTGTGGGAGAGATGGATAGAGCATTTGTCCCTCCCGCGCGCCTCGCTCGCTAATAAATTCTGCGCTGCTTTATGTTCATTCTCCCCCAGCGAAACTCGCCCAAGAAACCACTCAATACATTCTACTGTCTCATTGTGGAGTTCCATCAAATTGTTTCTTTGTGTTCGGGGTAACTTTTTGCCTCGGGGTGATATCGGCTGCGCCCCCAAGGCGTGACGGAGGTGTCAAGGCGGATATTATTGTATCGCGACACTGCAAGCGACGAGACGTCGTGAAAGGGAACATACCCCGCTTACTCCCAGCCGGGCCGGGCCTCCCGCGGGGGGCTCCGCGGGGAGGGTTGTGTTTGTTGCTCGGTCTCTCGATAACATCTTGCTTATAAAGTGAAATTATTTGGCGCTACATGGGAATCCGCGACTAAACTTTCAGGATTCAATAACGGGGGATGAACGAGTTCTACTACAATAAACATTGTGGCTCATATTCAAAGCAGGCAGTACCTCGTAGGTCTCTAGATGGTTCATTAGATATTTTCTTCCTAACACATACATGGGTTAATTATTACGCCCAGAAGCGTGATGGCAATATGACCGCCAGATGATATAGTGGAATGTACGTCGTTATTGAAATGTAATCGAGGGATTGAAACACGCCAAAGCCTAGTGGGAGTTACGGTAAAAATCAAGCATCAAGTTGCAATTTTCGTTTAATCCGAAAACAGAGGAGAACTTCAGAGAATATATGTAACCCTTTTCAGTATATTTAATGATTTTAAATTCACGACCCATTTGAATTGCCAATTTGTAAATATACCCAGGAACCCAAAAACAAGTACGTCGCTTAGGAGGCTGATATTCTAGAATATTTGAAGCATTTTCTTCTTGAAAATTATTTCATTAATATAAAGAATGTCTATCTCTGAAGCGATCATGTTCAGCAGTTTAATTACTTTCTCCAGCATCACCAAAGCCAGGTTGGTTCTGCGTTTTGAGATATATTGATTTACCATCAATTTTCGTTAAGTGCATGGGTGAATGTCGTATTCAGTGGATTATTGGATTATATGAGTAGAGAAAGTGTTTTGTGATATTTACTAGTTAAGATATTTACATCAGCGGTTCTTTAATATCGTCAAAAATGGGTTATAGATTAGTGAGGAGCGTGCACCACTAATTCCAGTTTCAGTATCACGACGACTGTATGGTAGGAGAGCGGGGAGGCACCGTGCCTCCCTGGCGGCGCCCCGCGGATTAACCCCGTGAGAGTTTATGCCACATCACACATTTGGCGGAACTGGTGTTCGTATTCCAATTATTGAATGAACATTAAACATTTATCGCCTTAGGTAGTGTACAAGTTATACGGCGCTGGTAACAAAGCTCGCTATGGTTATTGACTTACTCAAAATACCGTCGACAGTAAACTGAGTTAAATTCTGCAATCGGCGGATATTTATCGCCGAATATCCAACGTTTATTGGTGGAAACGACTGTGCGTTGGGTAGGGCGTTTGGTCGACTCGCGAAATCAAATTAATCACCAAACGGAATGAATGTTTTGATTCACCTCTCGTTTGTATACTCTACTTTATACGAGTGATTGATTATTAATCTTATTGACATTTCTGTCAGCTGTCGCTCATATTAAATACTACATATTCTGTAACTAACTAACTTCTCAGCAATTGGGTGATCTTTCGAAAGGTCATTGCATATGTAATTCTATAAATTATAAAATTGGCGTCATATTACTTATAATGGTAGTATTAGTTAAAATAAAATAAAAATGTACCAAAACCGCAATTCCAAAAGCAGCCTCCAATCCTCCCTAGCTCCGTAGTAATAATCCCGGGCAGAGTGGTCTCGCGCTTGTTTTATTTAACACCCAGTCCATAAAATTCTTCGCTAGCGCTTTCTCAGCGGTGCACGAAACTTTAATATTTGAATGCGGTTATTTTCTGCAGCAGTGCACACGCGTTTTATTCTTTTAAGGTGTGATGCAAGCCTTGCGCAAGTTAATTTGTTTTGCCAGCTCTCAAATTCAAATTTTATTTATCGGCCGACGAGAACACCGAAAACATTAAGTTTGCCGCAAGTTTTCTCCTTAGCGTGTGGGCGAGGAAAACTGTTACTATCGGACGAAATGATTATAATACGAGTATTTGATAATGGTTTAGTGGTAGGTACTGATTACGTTCTGCACAACTGGTCATTAATTTCTATGAAAAGAGGTTACTCTTGTTACTTAACCCCTCCGGCGCAGAAGTATTGACTCAACATCTAGGCTCCTGTGATATAAAACATCTCCATCTTTTCCTTCCTCTTATTGTAGATCTCTGCGGTTTGTTTATGCAGGATATCAAATTTCTTTCTGTGATGAAGATGACCAGCTTTCTCTCCATTCTTTGGTTGCTGTCCCAGTGGTCGCCGGCCCTCTGAAGTCAAGTGCATCACGCTTAGAGATTCTTGCTGGATCCATACTTGATCTGGTCCCTCCATGTCGTCTATTTTGTCTACTCCATCTCACTATCAATTTTGTAGGATTTCCGAATTTCTTCGTTAGGTATTCTATCTCTAAGGGTACCCACGATAGGTCGCAATGTTTTCATTTCTGCTACTCTTAGGAGATGTTTGGTTCTGACAGTGTCTGCTCTTGCTTCGATTCCTTAAGTCATTATTGGTCTTATACGTGTTTTATAAATCCTGATTTCGCTTTCCACTAGCATATACCTATTGTCCCAGTGTCCTTCAGGCATCCGGAGATAACTGCTGCTTTTTAAGTCTATTATTTAACATTATGCAGATCGTTGCAACAAGTTTAAACTGTTTATGTACTCGTACATAATTATATTTGTGATATTGTCTTGAAATTGAATGTGCGTAATTGTGCCCATGCAGGAAACCCATTTCATTTACTTATATATTTTCATTGCGTCCTTCATATAAATAATAAATTCTCACATTTATTTTTCAAAAATAACTCGGGTATGAAGAGGCTAAATATCTAGTCAGTCTTGTTTGTAAGGTGGTACGGAGGTATTAGTTTCACGAGCGGTCTGCAAATCGTGCAATATTATTTACTCGTAATATAAAAATGTTCTTGACACAACTGAGTAATTACAAACATATTATATTTTGATTGAATAATTATTGTGTTATGAATTTCCTTAATTAAGACAACGTTCTTTGCAATTGAAATATAGAATTTATTCAACGGTGTACGTAGTGCATTATTAATTGTTTATAAATTAGAAGAAACTTTTCTTAGCTCATATGATATGATTTCATATGATTTTATGCATTGCTTTTTTGCCATTTGTTAACGATTATTATTTATATATAATAGTATTTTATGTATTTAGGAGAGAATTATGGGAAGATTTTTTCTTTGTGGGTTATATGTATGTACTATATAATTTTTTTGTTTAACAATTTTGTGCTCTATATTAAATATTGTTGAACTAGGTTTTTAATTTCACCGGGTACCTACACATATTTATATATTTTAATATTTTTTAGAAAAGCAGTATGTAAAAGATGTTCGTGATTAAAGATCAACAGGTTTAACATTGTGTTTAAACTATTATATATTAAAACACTTATGGAGCACAGTGTACCTAACGGATTTTTGAAATATTGTATTTTTTTAATGGCCGACCCATATAGGGCTTCCTCCGCTTACCCGAAGCTGTTATGGGCGAAGCGGCGCCTTTCGTCAGCTTCACTCGTGCACTCCCTAGGCCAGTCCCACGTCCATGCGGTATTTGCGTTAAAAAATAATATATGTATAAATATTGTTTTTTTTTATATGGCCGAGCAATAAAGGGCTCCCTCTGCTTACCCGAAGCTGTAGGCGCAGCGGCGCCTTTCGTCAGCTTCACTCGTGCACTCCCTAGGCCCGTCCCCCGTCCATGCGGGACTTACGTTAAAAATAATAATAATAATATATAAATATTGTTTATTGAATTTGTAATGATCAGGTTAAAATAATGTAAATGTAGGTATGGTGCACTACCGGCTGCATTTCTAATTGTCGACGGCTCAGCCGTATCAGATTTATTTCGTTGATCTCTCAGATCGCGTGTATCTTCATATGAGCCACACCGCATCAATTGCATTCAAATTCTTTATACCACTCTCTGTGTCTTCACTTAAAGAAGATATCAACTCACCATGTGTATGTAAGGTCGTTGGAAGGTTATGTTGTCCACCATATTCATTTCACGCCCTTGACCTGCCTCGATACTTTCTACTTCTTTCCAAGGATCTTTTTTTTTTTTCGGTTTATTCATTTTCTTCCGTTCTGTGAAGGCTTTCACTCTGTAGGTACTTAACGACTCTTTAACTCCATTTCACTTTTCACAAAATACAAATTGTAAGCTAAAAAAAAGATTAAGCTGTGTTTGTAAAATATGTATAATGAAATACACACGCATGTATTGGTGAGATTGCAAGTCAAAACACAGAAGAATATACATTTACACTGAATAAAAAATGCGTACTGGCAAATTTGCGGGTAAAGTCGATTAGTTGAAATTTACTGACGAAACCAACATAGACTGTGACGCCCTTGACGTTAGGGAACTATTTACTTGCCACAATAGTGTTTATAGGAGTTACACGTTTCATGACGTTCAAACCAAGCAGTAGGGTTACTGGACCTATACAATTTAACCTCAAAAGCATATTTCTTAACACGTGCATATAATAAAATCTAGTCTGTAAATGTGTTGATGGTAAATTTTCCTGAATTCTAGCTGGCCGAATAGAAATTGGAAACCTATTCCCGCATCTGAAACACCAACAAGGGCAAGGATAGCGTACCATGCCGCTTCATGCTGCCCTCCGCGCCACCATCCACGCCGCCAGGCAAGATTACGGACTAGTGTCCATAGCGGAATTTACAACGGGGCGCCATTAGTAATAAACTTATTTCAGTTATGTATCCATCGAGCTTATTGCGAATACACCACTTGTGAGTTTTCTGTCCAAGTGGTTCAACACCGTTTGTCGTAAATGGATCGTTTAACCCGCACGAAGCCGTAACTACAAAAGTATCCTTAATACGAGTATATAGTAATCAGCTAATCACTGCACTATATCAAACAGGTTCCGAACTGCATCAAGTCCCCTGTTAACTGTTAATGAAGCACCTAAAATGGGGAAATGTCGAACCAAAATTCAATTTGCAATCAATGAAAAATGACAGCACAAGAGATATTGTACTTAACCTAAAAATATGGACTCTCTGATCCATCCTAAGTAAGGGATGTTTTAAGATATCAACGAACTTGTGCGACGGGGAAGACTGAAAAGACGTTACTTCTAGAGAGCTTGTTCTGAAAAGGTGATAAGCAAAACCCCAAATAAAGAGCCAGCGGGCAGCCGACCTCCAGAAGACCACCAAAAATATGGTGAGACAATTCGACATCTACATCACAGGAATATGAGGACAAAACACAGTCCCAAAGAACGTAGAAGATCAACAAAAAGAAGAACCCCTTTTATAGATATGTCAATATATTTTTTATATACCTACAATTAATATCTAACAACTGACGCATTAAAGAATCGTAATTGAAGTATGATTATTTTGGTATGACAAATGTACCTGATTTGTCAAGGAGTTATTTTTTAGGCTTGCAGCAACCATTGACATTGAAAATGTAATGATTTGGATTTTAATCTCATAAAGAAAATATCAGAAAATAGGGCAGAAAATAAATTAAATTGGATGAATAACGATAATTTATTATTTCTTGAGCAATGATTTAATACTCCGTATTAAATTATCAATATGAATAAAAAAAATGCTATTTTAGAAGTATTACTTAATTTAATTGGAATGACACGTTTTGCTTTGCAAGGACATTGAAATATAATAACATTTCTGGAAAACATGCGTTTTCACTCACATTATTTATAAAAAAAGTAAAAATATGTAATTTGAGTTCAAGTTAAAGAAAAGAATGTAATGATTATTTAGGTATTTTCTCTGCTGAATATGTGATTGTGTCGAAACTGAATATCTGAATTAATAAAAATGCAGTTAAGCCATCACAAAGAGAATGTAATAATTATTATTTCACAAACGTATTCCTTATGTATTATTTATTGATGGAATAGTGAATATTCGGACAATGTAATTGAAGTGTAATCGCCTACAAACTTGTGTATCGGATAAACTGATTCGGAACACGATTAGTGCCGCCAGCGGCTTTGATCTCAAATTTCGAACACGAAAAAACAATATTATGTGGCGATACGCTCACTTCACTCACAAATCAAAGGCTGCTTTAGCCGCGGGAGGAATCATAAAGTCGAGAACGAAATATTGAACGATGTTCTGTGGATTATATTATTACCCAAGCTGGAGAAGCGAATTAGAAGGAATTAATCTGAAAACGGTGATTTTTAAAACCAGATAATTCATGGAATTTGCTTGTGTGAATATATGGACATACAACGCCTTTTCAATTAAAAAAATATTCCTTTTATATTATATGAATTCACAAACATGTATGAAGCCTTAACTATTCACCCGCTCTATCGACTTGGAGATGAAAATAAAAACTTCTTGGCTATGCAGTGTACTGAAAAAAGTAAGTACTCGATTTCATAATTCCTCCTGTGAAAGAAGTATTACGGAGGAAATGTTTCGTTCAAATAGATGCAGAAATTTTTATTTTCTTTTCATCGGTTTTGGGGACAGACTAATAATTTAAGAGTGAGAAAGTTTTCCTTTTGATTATTTATGGGCTCGCCAACCAGTGGTGTCGATCGCGACGAAGTATCGTTTTACGTAATTTGCATATCAAACGTGTTCCCTGTTTACGACTTGCATCCGCAGCTGCGAAGCGAGGTACTCAGGGGACGCCAACTGGCTGGGAGCCTTTTATCATAATATGCACGTCAAAGGACGCGACCCCGTGTGCTTATTGTTCTGAGAGCGCGCGGACTGAAAGCAACAAACTCGTCAAACACTTTAGATCCAATATTTACGCGGGTAATCTAAGACTCTGTTACTGACTCTAAGACATCATGTATATACATAGTATATTATACGTCATATGATCTGCACGGACTGGCGAAATGGTGCGTCAGGCGCAGTTGGACTGCAGGGGGAGGTGCAGGGTTTGCGAGAGTTGAGTAGTCATCGGGACTGATAATGGAAGTTAGCCATTTAAGAAAGCTTAGGATGGATGGTACCACATATATAACTAAAGAAATAAAATGCAGAAAACTATTATAAAGCTTAATCTAAAATTACCAGCAGGAATCTCATCCATAGATATTTACAGAGTTATTTAGTGTGCGGTTATTTAGTTATTTTCTATTAAGGTTATTAAAAGTTTATTTCAAGTCCAGTTAGAATATTACTACCCATTAAAATTACAACTTTCAGAGATGCCTTTGGAACAAGAGAAGCATTAATGACAGCAAACATCCTGCTGCAGAAATGTCGAGACCAACAGAAATACGTGTTTGCCAGTTTCATTGACTATAAGAAGGCGTTCGATAGAGTCAAACATGCTGAATTGATGCAAATGTTGGAGGAGTGCAATGCGGATGACAAACATAGGAACTTTATCCGTCATCTTTACTGGTTTCAAACTGCCGAAATTAAAGTCGGTGATGACTGCTCAGAAGAAATTGAAATTAGAAGAGGCGTGAGTCAGGGCTGCATATTGTCACCGCTGCTTTTCAACATGTACTCCAATTATGTATTTAACAAAGCCCTAGAAAACTCGACAATGGAAGTGAAAGTCATCAATGCATCAATAATATAAGATATGCCGATGACACCGTCATCCTGGCCGATAGCATCGCAGGTCTTCAGGAGCTCCTTATGAGCATTAGCAATGCAGAAGAAGAATTGGGCCTAAACATTAATATAAAAAAGACAAAATGGATGGCAGATTACTCCGTTCAACGTCAGGGGGACCTGATACGGCTCGCAAAGACGAAGAAAATTACAACTTTGTATACTTTTACACAGAACTCCCTTTCTTCTTCTTCTTCGATGACCCTACATCCCATATCGAGCTTTAGCCTCCAGTATTCTTCGCCTCCAACTCCTCCCGTCATCCGCTTCGATCCTCCAATCTGACACTCGTAACAATTTCGCCCCATCTCTCCCAACTTCACCCTCCCATCGCAGCCTTGGTCGTCTAATTGGTCTCCTACCATCTGGGTGCCACTCCAGCAATCTTTTTGGGGTTCGCGATGACGGCATCCTCTGCACGTGACCGGCCCATCTCAGTCTATTCAGTCAGACCTGTGTGGAGAGACTGGGAACTTTGTATAGGCTTTAGGCAGAGAAACATAACACACAATTCGGCCAAAGTATTTATCATGCTGCTGTTGAAGTTAAACAAGTCACCGAAGAAAAAGCATTTAGAGAGAGATTATTTTTCACTTTTAAAGCCTTAAAACGAGGTTTTACAGGAGTTTTAAAGTGATATCGAAAATCTTCTTTGTTACTACTCACAATTGGACTATTTTCTTAGCAACTGTTACAATAGAGACTGTAAAAAATATACGAATTATAAATGTACGTAAATTCTCTTTCAATGAATATTTGTATTGTTTCATATGATTGAAATATTTTGTATTAAATATAAAATGTTGTCCTATCTCTTCTATATTTCATTTCATTCATTTACGAGAATTTCACTTTCAAATAATAAATAAGAGAAACGTGAATTTTTTCTAAATATGTATTAACTACGGCCACCTAGGAGTCGACGTGGGTGCATGACACGGTGCGTGAATGTTGAGGAATCGAGAGAAGTATGTCAGGAAAGCAGAGTGAGGGTATTTTATTTAAAATATTCATTGGATGTCATTGAATTAATACGCAGATGTAACTCTTCGGCCGTGAACAGATTACCGTCCACAATGAAGGGATTAGGATCAATATTCCATTCACGGTGTCACCCAAGAATAAGTTGAGAAACGTATATTTGAGTAACTACAACCCTTTATTATTCGAGGCCACAATACAAACGAGCATAATGGACGTTTGTCATATTCTTCATAGAAATGTACACCAATTATGTTTTTAAGATCATTGATGAACACACGGTATTCCGAAACCGTGGTTCTATAAATATAATTTGAAATAAAGTATAGTAAGAAGAATACAGCCATTATAACAAATATCAAAATAATTTATTGGCGCTTATTCACAAATCCCAATATATATATATTTTAACATGGATATGTTAAAATATGGAAGTAACGAATTAAAATATTTTTTTTTTGAAATTTAAAAAAAATTATCGGAACAACCTTTGGATGAAATCATAATGTTACATTATATTTTTATATAATATAATATATTACTTTTATTGATTATTTTTTATTTTTATTTTTATTCCTACTACTATCATTATTTTTAACTCTTAATTATTTTCCTTAGCCCCATTTTGTCTTAGCTTTAACTTCGATCTCGTTTCATGATGACTGCCAACTGTTAACTATTATTTTATATTTGTGGTAGCAAGTAATTCGCCTTACTTTATATTTTCTAAGTGATCTTTTCCCTAATATTGTATACGTTATTGAAATTGCTGTATGTTACCATTAATAAATAAATAAATAAATATTTATATCCTAGATTTATTAATGATTAAGGCCTCACACAATGCACAACATTTTTATGTTGAAATATTATGAAAAATGTCTTCTATTGAACGCCGAAGCATTAAAACTGTGTAATTCCATAGTAATATCCTTAGGAAATTGAAAACAACTTTGTTTAATCCACAAAATATTAAAATACCTCCATCTTCAGGTGTAACTATTTTTTTATATTTGTGGTAGCATGTAATTCGCCTTAGGTACTTTATATATTATAAGTGATATTTTTTCTAATATTGTATACGTTATTGAAATTGTTGTCCCTTTTATTTTATTTATTAGTTCTTACTGATAAAAAATATATACTTGTTTATTAGTATTGTATCGAATTTTAAATGCGTTTTTATATTGTCGACACCGGATCGGATCGGAACAACGACAGATGCCAGCGAACCTGGCGAAACCGGTCGCTGTCGAAACAATGAGAAAAGTAGAAGTATAATAGTTTCTTAAGAAATGGTTTTATTTCATTGTTATTTTAAATTGACTTCTATTAAGATATTTTAGTAAAATCATTTGATTAAAAAAATATAATTACCACAAATTATTTATTTATGTATCATGTTTCATTTATACTGTAGACTATAAGTGGAACGTTCTTGTTGAAATTGAGAATGCCTTATGTTTTTGGATATGGAAGGGATAATGTACCTAATTAGATATTTACTCCCAAAATTACAAATATTAATAGAGAAGAACTAGGTAGAACAATAAGTCATACGTGCAACAGAGGAGCTCAATATCAATGATCGTCCCAATTCTAAAACAACGCAATCCAATTTAATTACAAATCTGGAAGTGGTTTAGATACAATTAAAAATACAGCCTTAAGGTAAATCTTTGCTTGATTAGTATTTGCAAATGAGTATTTGAAGTGGTGAATATCCTTGAGGCTCGCATTAAGAATGGAAATATCAATATCGCCCTGTCCAGAACCATGTTCTAGTGGACACGCACTATAATATTATTGGCACTAAACCTCGGCACAAAGGGGTCGGATTATATTGAAATACAGACACAAAGGGTATTATGAAAAATGATCTTTTGTCAGCGTTGTACGATTTAATCTTATTTGTTATGAATAGGATAACTCCGGCCATATTAATATGAATCTTTTGTAAGGAATCACAGTAAATGGCTAACGGGGCTAATCGCAAAAGAGTTTTGGAGCTTTGAAGATAAATGTGAGAATATTTTTAGACAACGCTAACAATATATACAAGGAATAGAATCACCGCAGATTTACGAATCCTCTTTCTTACTAATTTCTTCAATGGAACCGGTCAAAATAAATGTATTTTGAATCTAGACAGGTATAATTCGGGCGAAGATTGAATTGATTCATTTAAGTTATTTTAAAATAGGTCAGTTCACTAGAAATATTAATACAAATTAATAATGGAAACATTCTTTTATTGCATTAGTTGTTATTGTCGCTTTCGGAAGTTGATCGCCATCGTCTCACCAGACTGGCGCATCCTCTTCTTACATCGCGCATTTTATCACAAAATATTTGATTACGCATTATATTTAGATACATACTTCATTTCCTTTGGACTTATATCAATATTTTTTTTCGCTTTTGAACATCAATTGATAGACAATACGCCGAAGGTGTTTTGAAAATAAAGAGTAAATTAAAAGTGAATACAATGTCTGTATTATAACCAAGTTCTACAATAAATTCCCGTAACAAATGTATATTTAATATGGGGCTTCATCTATTGTTAAAAAAATGTTTATTGCATGTAAATATATCTTAGTATTTCATTACTGAGAACATGCAAACAAATATCCGAGCCAACACAAACTAATAAACTAACAAAGGAGAGCGTAATTATTTGTAAGTAACAGTAACTCTCGCACGTTCGTCCTCTTTTGTATTTCAATTATCATAATACTCAACTGTTGATAACCTTTCTGCCTTATTACTGCCCACGGCCACGGTTGTTACGTAATGTTTCACCAACGTATTCTACGGTATGATAGGGAAGTCGAGTTGGAATCCATTATATTCGTTATTTTTATTGTACGAATGTTGAGAAATATGTAAGTGGGGAATTCCAATTTGTCTACCTATCCCTTCGGGAAGACAGCGTGATGGTTAGTTAGTTATTTTTATTTAAAGTTTATTAAAATTGTGTCGTTTCTTATTTTCGTTTTACTTTGAAAGATAGTGTATCGCCGTAAATACATCTTTTTGTAGGAATTATAGCCACCTTGTTGGTTTTGGAGCATCTCGGTACACCTTGAGATATCAAGAGATACTTTGTCCGTGCATCCTCCGTCTCACGCGCCGCTAGTTTGGGAACGAGTCGCCTCCCTTTATCCGCTCAGGCGTGCTCCAGGGCGCTTCGCTCCAGACATCACAAAAGGTGCATCCAACATTATCCACTAAAAGGGTTTAGTGGGAATGTTCCTCAATGTGTCCTTTCACATTTCTTGACAATTTTAAACATTTTAAATTACCATTAAATCCAACCTAAGTTACACAAAAAATGTTAAATGCTTATTATATTATTAAATACTTTCCAGCATTAAGGGAATTCACCCCTTGTTTATAACTAACTAAAACTAACCTACCATCAAACCGTCTCCCAGGAGAAAGAATAGACTGCCACATTGTTCTGTTCTTACAGACTTCTCTCGATTTCTCTGCACTCATACATCGTTTCATGCACGCACGCCGATTTTTTCGATTGTTTACGTGGGCAACATTTAATATTTTATTGATTTGATTGGATTTGATATCTTAGCTTGTATTAATTTAAAATTTATTGTCTTATATAATAAATTAACGCGATTTTAAAAGTACTTTAACTATTTTAATACTATAATATTTAGTCTTTTTTAAGAAGCATACTACCATTCAAGTCGCTCTTTTTTATTGTCTCTGAAGTAATACGTTTTTTGTATTGGTCTAATATAATTTCTTGTGGATCGTTTATATTCATTACATTGTACAGTTTGGGTCCGAGATAGCAGTAATATCTTTGTGCACAAAATGTTCCGGATACCCGAGAATTGAGAAAAGGAAATTAAACTTAAAGGGCAGTGTCTCCTATGGCGGGGATAAGTATTTGTCCAGTCAATTATAGTAATAAATTGTTCGACACGTATTCTAAATGCCTATAAAACGATATTGATCTCAGCAGAGTATTATACGCGGTTGCTGTGAGCATGATAACCGCCAGTCGGAAGGCCCTCGTAATGAGGACAGTAGTCATTAAATACTACTGCTTTCGGAAGCACTAAAGATAAGTCCGCCCTATCTGCTAAAAGGAAAAAATTAGGCCTGTTGGGTTGAAATTACGTTTCAATATGGATACATTATTTATACATCTACAAGATGAGTCGCGCGAGCTAATTGAATTGAACATTGTGGTATTTGTGGGCCTCCAGACGAAGGGAGGGAAGTTGGCAGCGAGTTGCCGAAACCGGTCGAAGCCATACATATAAATGTGATTTAACGAATCGTTTACTAGTTTCGCTTGTATCTATCAGAGCAACATAAAACTGACTTGAAATATAATTACCGTTCCGTGGCTAAATACAGAGTGTACTCGTATACATGATTTTATAAATTTATTCTTGATAAACTTAAGGCGTGTGGAATTAAATAATGATATTTTTTATAATTAAAAAAACTGTCATCAAAGGGGTAAATAAATGTTAATTAATTCATAAAAGAATCATCAATATATTATATTGACAACTATTAAATGTCGGTACACGACATATTCCGACCTTTAATCGTATGGAAGCGAAGCATGGAACTGGCAAAAGAAGGATAAAAGTAGAATAAATGCAGTAGAAATGAGATCTCTTAGACGAATGTGTGTATACTCTGTGTATGATAGTGTCGAAAATATAAGAAGTGATAGCGGTGCGAATGATGGTGTTATGAACAAAATAATGAAAGGATCATTAAGATGGTTTGGACATATGGAAAGAATGAATGAAGAAAGAATGGTAAAAAAATATATGATAAAGATGTAAATGGAACCAGAAATAGAGGAATACCGAGGAAAACGTGGCATGATCAAATAAATCAAATATTGAATGTCGGCCATGTGAGAAGTCAGAGAAATCGACGCGCGTGCATGACACGATGTATGAATGTTGAGGAAGCGAGAGAAACATGTCAAGAAAGAAAAGTGTGGCATTCCATTGCTTCTGCCTAACCCTTCGGGGAGACGGCGTGATGGTTAGTTAGTTAGTTATTAAATGTGTATCCACAATGTGAGATGAATTTTTTAAATTAGGATTTGTATTTTTTAAATAAGTCTCCTCGTTTATCTGTCTTTTATCTTTCTGATATAATTTTATTAATTTTATTTATTTATTAATTTGTGGCTAAAAATATAAATGAAATACTTGATTGAGTCTTGAATCGCAGTCGCAAGCTGAGCTCCGATTGTGTACTTACTCTGTTCGGTTATTTGGCATCCATTCTCTCCGCAGGCAGAAGAGGGAGTCGGGCTCCTCGGAGGACAGTCATTAGTATTGGATAGTTCCACCGCATTGTCTCCGCCGGCGGCCGCAGTAGTCTGCTCGCTCGTGTAATTAATTATCCGTTTAGTGTCAGAAGAGATGAGCTCAAAACAAAATGAGAAGCAAAAACCTAACAAGTCCAGAATAGTTCCAAAAACCAGACAGCCTCCCAAGACAATGGGTCACGAGAAAGATAAAGGCAATTCCGATTATAGCGCCATAAAAACATTTTTTATTATTTTGCAATTTAGTGAAACGCTGGCGGTTTTCTCATTCATGGTTTCGTTTATATTTATATATTATAATATGCCAGTATTTTATATGTATTACATTTTTAACATACCCGAAACTCATTTTATTAACTGCATCAATACTTTCTTGATTAGAACATTTAGATGATATCAAACTATCGCTCACGTGAAATATGAGTGGGAGAGTTTTGAATGAACACTTTATCACGGAGAACGAAAATAGCTGAAAATCACCGTTAACTCAGGTACACAGTTATGTATATCTACACTTACTTTTATTATATCATGGCAGAGTGGTAAGAGCTATGACTGTCATACAGACGTTCCCGGGTGTGATTTTCACAGTCTTTTGTCTGGTGTAGAATTCACGTGACAACAAAATGGCGATAGATTAGCTATGTACCTATCGCGATTGGGTTCAAACGATCAGTTGTATACAAAAATAAATATCGTGTCAGTTATTCTTATCGCAATACATTGATGCCTTTCGTTATTTTGTAAAATTTACATAAGCTTTAAAATCGGCCAATCGACTGGTGGTTTTCTTGTTTTATTTTTCCCAGCGATACCGTCGATTAAAAGGCTTGAATCATGACCATAAAACTATGCATACATTTCTCTCAATAAACTATTGAATTAATTTGCAAAGTGTAATGATCGAAACGATATTTTTTTAACCAACCTTGAACGGAATTATTAATAAAATCGAATCCTCGAAATAAAATAAATAAAAAAATTTCAATTTTGAATGTCCCTGTTTGGAGGATACCCGATCCCGATCTCGGCGACATATATTGGGTCCATTCATAAAACCTGTACAAGGCAAGGGTCGGCGCCGCCCGGACACGTCGCGGCTTCCTAGAATATTGTGGGGAATTAGTGGAACTGTCGCGTCACCAGCCGTGGCGCGCCCTGCATGTCTGATTCGCGGCCCATCCGCGACACATTCGGCGGGGAACCTCAAAAATAAACAAAAAAAATTCTATAAATACTTAAAATTTATCAAATTTTAATTGTCAAATGTTCATTTTTGTGCGCTAAAATCGCAATTAGATTTAATAACACTAATGCATTTCAGAAAAATAAATAAACATATGTTTTAAACAGAATAATACCGAGGAAAATATGGTATTTTTAAATCAATCAAGTTTTAAATCTCAACCTCATGAAAAATCGATGTGCGTGCATGACATTATTTGTGGATTTTGAGATGGTAAGAGAAGTATGTCTGCATATAATAGGATGGCGGTCCATTCTTTCTATACGCCGTGATGATTAGTTAGTTACTTACATACTTACTTGCAACTAAATAATGTGTTTTATTTTATTTGCTCATTAACATCTTCGGCTTTATTTAGGACTGTGTCCTGTTATTTCTCGGAGCCTGTTCCTGGGATACAGATGTCCAACTGTCTCGCCATCTTATAGGTGGTCTTCCTGCCGGTCGATTTCCTGTTGGTACTTTTTAAAACTTTCGTATAAAATATTAGGTATAAAATTAGGAAACTGAATTATAATGTTAGTTTTAAGTGCAAAAAAAGGATTGTGACATAATTGTGACAAAATAAAATAATACATTAAAAATATTGTTTTAACTGATTTCATAAGGCAACTATCCCACCAGTCAAAATAACATTGAGGCATCTATCCTATAGAGTAGGCATCTATCCTCATTCATAGAGGTTGCGAAAATAATTTCTTACAAAAAAAATACAATAAATAGTATACTTTTTACACATGCACAATACTATATAATAGGTAAACTAAACGTCACATAAGTATCAGATAGTTTAATTCATAAGTTTGTCGAAAAATCGTATTTTTTAAAAAGTGTGGCGACTATCCCACTTTTACTCTATATATTTTTAAATAAATTTAGTGTGTTAAATTAACAATGTTTATATGTATATACATATACATTGTTCAACGAATCCGCAACACAAAGTTATGACGAATATAGAAGATAAAAACATTATTTTTAGAAAGTTATTATATATTTTTATTTTTGTAAAACATGTCTTAAATTATTATATATAAATGAGTTAAATATGTTCACAATCTATGGAATGGTCGATTATCCTTAAACAATCCCTCACATTATTTATATAATATTATACTAAAATTAATCTCACTAAACGAAAGGTTCATTTGCCGCATATACAGCGTGTCTGTCTACGCGTATGCGGTCGGTTTAGAATCTTTCAAATTCTTTATGGCATCTCTTATCATACTGGTAAACCGTCATTCCCATCTGATGAAAGGATACTTTCATATATTTGTGAAATGTATACTTATATCTGTATACGAATCCTGGATTTTCACCTGTGGGTGGTTAATTTAAATTTTTAATTATATCTCAATAGAGACGAAGAAACAAACTGGAAACTGACTATGGATGATCAAGGTGTTTACAGGACTTATGACCTGTCATTGGTTGGGTTAAGCGCACGCTTTATGTAATTACAACATTCCCCATTCCACCATTGTTATGATCATGTATGATACATTTTTGGAAGTTGTATACATTTCACAAATATTGTATACATTTCACAAATATACATACATTGTATGTACATTGTATACATTTCACAAATATTTGTAAATATTCTGGTCAATTATTTGGCGTATAAAATAGGAGTGGATACTCCAGGCGACTTCTAACAGAGCGATAGGAGGCGGTAGCCTCTTCGCATTGTGTTAATAAAAGTAGTTTGCTAAATGCTAAAACAATCATTCTTCATAGATGGCGTTGGTGGATGGATTGTATAGATTAATCTAAAAAATTAATTAGTACAATCAAATCTACATAGATGGCTAACTGGAACTGCCACGTGAAAATAAGTATGGATTTGGAGTATATATACAACTTCCAAAAAATGTATCATACATGATCATAACAATGGTGGAATGGGGAATGTTGTAATTACATAAAGCGTGCGCTTAACCCAACCAATGACAGGTCATAAGTCCTGTAAACACCTTGATCATCCATAGTCAGTTTCCAGTTTGTTTCTTCGTCTCTATTGAGATATAATTAAAAGGATACTTTCATATTCATAAAACATCACTTCATATGAATAACCATTTCAGGATATTTTTGATTTTGAATAACGGAAACCTCCGATTTTTTCCTGGTGGCATCTAGTATGGCATCTTCTTAAAATTCACGAATCATATAAATCCAACAAAGTATTGCGTAAGAGTTATGTATGGTTAGAAATTATTGTAAATAGGAATACTTAAAAAAAATGGCTTTGGTATTTTCCAACGATCGGAACAAGAGTGTGAAGGCGTGACAGGATTCGTGTTTTTAATGACGACGTTATGTGATGACGTGGAATTAAATAAATTGTACCACGTAACGGAGACGAAAATGTCCACCGAGCAAAATATTGTACATAGCACGCGGTACAAAGTGTAAAGACGTACGCAAACACAATGTACTCTATCAGTTGCGTCCACTTACTTTTGAAAGGAGGTTGCGTAGGCCGGCTTTACTAAAATATTTCTGTTAACAAAGTTTAAATGCCACCAGCGGCAGGACTGCCGCCCATTATTACTCGTATAACCGTTATAATCAGTATTCGTTCTTTTATTGAAGTTTTTTTTGACAGAAACTTTCCGTTTCCCGCCCACCGAGTAGAGTACTCGGAGTTTTAAACGCGGGAACAAAAACCGTCCATCGGTGTCTATTAATTAAATGTAAACTTCATTCCCCCCTTCCGAGTTTAAATGAGTTACAATTGGAAAAATCTGTTCAATTTCTGCCGCGAGCTAAACGCTATTAAGTGGAGGGAAGGTGGCGCTCCTCCATCCGCCCGGCACTGCTCTTGGATCCGTCAATACTGGGGCGGGCCGCCTCTCTCGTCCGCGGGGCAAATATTATTGGGAAATTGATAAATTGTTTGTAAAGTTCAATATTGAGTGATAATGACTATACTAAAAGAAGTTTATGATGATTGAACATGAAATATATTATTATAATAAAAATAATTGGTTGTAGAACTCATAAGGGGAAAAGCTTCCGATACTTTCGAGCTTGGTAGCGTGATGGGGGGTTAAGTTGACGATTTGGCCATAATAACAGAACAAACTTTCAAAACTTGAATTCAATTAGGCGTAGTCCGAAAGTGTAAGTCGAGCACAGTAAATCAATCCGCACGCAACAGCGAGTGACTCTCGGAAAGGTGCGAAGCTCCTGTGGTAGCGTGTGCTCGCGATAAACCCCGGCGGAGATAAGTCCGGCGCTTCCTGAGTTCGGCTCCTCGCCAACATCCGCAATTAGAGCAGCGGGCAGGGACGCCGTCAGGGCTGATGGTAATAATTGCGTATTTGCATATTTGCTGTCAACGAGCAGCTCGCGTTATCGGTTTTTAGGTGGCTGTCACTTTTTATGTGCTCACCTGCTAGAAAGAAATTAGGGTTGCTTCCACTCCAGCGGCCGCGCGCCTCTCCTCCGCGCCTTTGAGCGGCCGCCGGCCCGACCACACCTTTCCTTTATTGCGCCGCGCTCTTTAATTTGATGCGCGATCATCGACGTGTTAGGAGCACTATCGGCTATTTTAATTGGTGTTTCTTTATTGGTACGCTCGCATGGATGAACTCCGAGATCCGCCCGGCCAATGGGCGGCCGGAGTCCGAGCGTGTGTTAATGTTAACACGACGTGTGGGGTTCGCTTTATGGCGGTACGCGATACATTTTTCGGTATTTCGTGATCGCGTTTAAGGAAAGCTCGCGGGCGCATTCTGGAAATTCCTCCTTTGGGCCGGACCCGCCGCGCACTTCCGCCCGCGGGAATCTAATTCCTCCGCTCCCTGCCATCAGATAAGCGCCGCGGCCTGGCGAGCTGGCTGCGCCCGTCGTAATGCGCGCATTCAATGGAAAGTGGACTACTAATCCTGTTTCAATATTCCTCTAATGTTACTTTCAGGCGGACCTTAAAACGGTGTTTGAATTCTTTTCTCATCGTAATAGTTAATTGTCACTTGATTCTTTTCGCAAGCAAAATGTCATTTTGCAGTTAATAGAGAAAAATACAATTAAAAAATTTCTTTTCTTTACGTCTGGTAAATTTGAAAAAAAGAAAACGTTTTAACGCCTGAAAACGCATTATAAAAAATGTAAATAAAGCAGGTGGGCGGGTCTGGTGGTGGCCAGTTGACCAATCACGGCTCTCGATGGCCGAGAATATGGCCGACGGAACGTGTTCAAGTTTATCGCGGGCCAGAGCCGCCGCGGGCCGGGCGGCCTGCGCTGCTGGTTCTCGTGATTCATGCCGAGCCTGGCGCTGGCTGCACTTTCTATTAATCATTTCAATTCACTAATACATACCTACACAACTAACTTTATTAATCCCGCACACCTATTAAGTATGAACAAATAATTGACACATTTTTAAACTAATTTATAGGTTACGTTGCATTCGCATATGGACCCCAAGGGTCAATTTGGATTTCCGAGATAAAAGTTTAAATGTCTGTTAACGTGTACCCCATTAATGTCAAGTTACCATTAACATAATAAGTGTTCCGTAAATGACACAATTCACTTTACACAGATTGCATGTAGATAATATTATACTTACAATAAATACAGAAAATGTTTTATTGATATTTTATAAAAATGTTCATGCCTTATTATTTATGTGTAGTTACAAGTGTCCACCGCTAGCATTGCGTCACGCGTGTATACACAGTGAATAACCCACGTATTCACTTGTTCAAACCAGAGATACCATGGAGTTTTTGAGTAAGTAGTACTCTATCAGCTGCGAAACCCACATTTCTATATTTGAAAGTCAGAGGTCAAAGTGGAAAAAAACCATAAGCGGTGTACGGGACTGAGATATTTGGAAACCTGTGGTAAACTCTACCAAGAATGTAAATGCGTATACTTGTCAGTTTAATACACACACATCTGAGATGTGAGCGAATATAGCAGGGAAGACTCTCGGGGAGAGTGGTTAGAAATTCACAATTGTCCGATGGAGGTTATCGTGAGGTGGAGCAGGAAAAGACGGCCGTACTAAAAAGATCACACAGAGAGGATGATTGATGCATGAATTCTCCATGTGCCATTATATACCCGTAGGACGTCGCCTACCAGAAGACCGCCAAAAATATGGAAATAAAGCCACTTCCCAAGAGGATGACCCCTATTAAACGCTGATAAGTGTCACAAAGTCTCACACAAGCATGACTATTTCATCAATAATTCAGTTATATCTAACTAGATCGTGTGCGAGATCTCGGAGTCACAATGGACCCTAAACTTACTTTCGTGAGTCACATGGCATGTTGGATAAATCCTAAAATACCTTGGGATTCGTACTCGGTACATGCAAACCTTTTCAGAACATCACTGTCCTCAAGGTTCTTTATACAACCATGGTTCGCTCACATTCGTATCTCTTGTTTGGTCTCCTTACTATTCCGCGCATATCCAACGCATAGAAAGAGTTCAAAAAATATTCCTCGAACATATTAATTTCAAAATGTGCAGGTCTTTTCCTGATTGGTCTGCCCTTGCTTTTCACTCCTTAGATTCTCTCGAAGATAGACGAACACTAAACGATATGATGCTACTTCACAAAATCATACATTTCAGAATTGATAACTTCGAACTTCTTAGCAAATTGATCATTAATACCCCTATGTTTGTACCGGATATGAGACACTTTTAACAAATATTTTAATGCAATCGATGTTTTTCACCTAAACGCTTATGATGTAAAAAAAATAGTTGCATCAACTGTCCGGTGTGTATAGTGCAATTATGTTATAATATATTCCTTTATTTGTATTATTATTATTTTCTTTTTGTTATTTTTTTTATACTATTACCTAATCTCGTTTCATAAATCTATAATGTTAACTCTGTTCATTAATTTATATTTGTGGTAACATGTTATTGGCCGTATTAAGTACTTCTTTGTGTATTTTTATATATACTTATTCGCTGTTTGTTACCCTAAAATAAATAGAAAAATTTAAGAATTAAATCAATAATAAGAAATAAATAACATGCCTTTTGTTGTACTAGCTTCTTCTAGCTTCTTCTTATATTAGCTTCTTTTGATAATGCTCTGCCGCTCGGATACAGTTCTGAATACAGCCCTGCTGACATATCGAGTGCGATGTCTCAAGACTGACTTTGAGCAATAAGAAGCAGATTTTTTGATTTAATGAGATACAACACCGCTTTATCCACTCACGAGTTGATATTTTTGGACATATTTAGAATGTTTCATACCTCCATCATCGGGAAATAGATATAAACTTAGAAATATTTTAAATATTCTACAATAACCAATGGGTGTGATATGGGCAAATTAAAATTAAACAATACCACAGACAAGAAATAAATTGTTATTCGATGGATTAAACTACAACACACGAAGAATGTAAAAAAATAATGAATAGATACAATTAATGTTTGGGATAGAAACCTAAACAAACAAATGTAAAATACGAATTGAGAGTAAAGGGGGGACAAGGAGCCCCTGCGTGATTTTAACCTAATCAGATCACACCTGGAAAAGTGATATCTAAATTATTATAACAATTAACTGTTTAAATAAAAACACTGTTAAAGAATATCACAATTGATTATATTTCTTTCTAAATTGTCGCGACAGCTGTTTCGCTAACCGATATTAGCATCGTCAGGTGTTACAATCAACATTTGATGCTAAAACGTGCTGTCGCGACAATTTTGAAAGAAATATAATCAATTGTTATAACAATCACACAAATAAAATCAATAGTCCTAAGGGAAACCTTATGAAATGTTATAAATATTAAAATATTCCCAACATAATGACTGTTTGCTTACTATTATAAATAGCAAGTGCCTACGGCATTATACGGTAATTACGGAGTATTGTGTGGAAGCGGCCCGGACGTATTTTACGGAGAGCTGATCGTATTGGGCTACTTCCGTCACTTTTGTTGTGTATTGATTGCTTTCCGCTTAAATACGGTAAGATATTGCATACTCCTTATCACTATATATTCAAACATATTTATTATTCACATTGCTACCAATAAGTTCATGCTCATAGCTTAATGTATTCTGGTTAACTGTTTTAGTTATTAATCACACTACAATCTTAGGTTTTATTAACAACTGTATCATAATGAAAAATCTTTAAAAACAATCTAATTCAATTTATTATCACGGTTCGCTACATAATATATTATTTCGCCAGTGGATACCTCACTGAACTGAACTCATCCATCTCGGAAAGTTAATTTACAGTACCTACTCTTTCGTTGTTGATTGACTGATACTATATTACTTGACTTTTGACTCTTGAGTATGCAATTTGTATGCAAAATCCATTTGTGGATTAAAGGCGACATGTCCTGGAATATTGGTGACGGGATGGTCTAATTTGGCCCAATTAATTCTACTTAGAGAGACCTAATTATTCACATTCAAGTTAGCTCTACACTTGTAGAATTTTTAAACTGAATATTGCAAAGGCCTTTTCTGTAACAATACTTAATTGGCTCATAGTTGATTTTTTTATATATTGATATGATTACGTAAAAAGAAATCCATTATTTTTGCAATAGATGGCTGTAGTAATCTGTATCTCGCGTTATATAAGTGTGATTGGATTACGCTAGATGGCGTTAGAAAGATGAGATTATGTACTAAAAAATCTTTCGAAACAGATTTGTGATTGCTTGACTCAGTAGTGTTTGAGCGCGTGTCGAAGATGGACACCAGCAAAGAGAAAATACGCTATATTCTACAATTTCTCTTCGATAAAGGTGAAAACGCAAGTCAGGCAGCTGAAAATGTAAACAGTGTTTAGGGTCCTGATATTGTAACAGCCAATCACGCACAATTTTGGTTTCGTCGATTTCGTTCTGGTAATTTTAATGTCAAAGATGCACCACGTTGCGGAAGGCCAATTGTCGAAAATGTCGATAAAATAATGGAAATCGTCGAGTCTGACCTCATGTAAGCACCGTTTCAATTGCCCAGGAGCTAAACATTGCACAAAAAACCATTTGGAACCACTTGAAAAAGGCCGAATACACAAAGAAGCTCGATGCATGGGTGCCGCACGAGTTAACGAAAAAAAACCTCATGGACCGAATTTCCATCTGCGAATCACTGCTGAATCGCAACAAAATCGACCCATTTCTGAAACGGGTGATAACTGGTGATGAAAAGTGGGTCACTTAAGACAACGTCAAGCGAAAACGGTCGTGGTCGAAGGGCAGTGAGCCGGCACAAACGGTGGCCAAGCCAGGATTGACGGCCAGGAAGGTTTTGCTGTGTGTTTGGTGGGATTGGCAGGGAATCATCCACCATGAGCTGCTCCCCTACGGCCAAATTCTTAATTCGGACCTGTACTATCAGCAATTGGACCGTCTGAAGGAAGCAATCGACCAGAAGCGCCCAGCTTTGGCCAACAGGAGAGGAATTGTGTTTCATGGCCGGTGGGCTAGCGCGGCTGTACTTGTAAACATTCAACATACTCTTGACATCTGCACCTATTCAAGGGGTGAAGGAAGAAATAATGGACCGCCACACTGTTCTTTCCTGACATATGTTACTTCTCTCATTTCTTCAAAATTAAATACACCATGTCATGCACGCACGCCGATTTTCCGACTCCCCGTGGCCAAAATTTAATATTAGATTGATTTTACCGTGTCACATTTTTCTCGGTCTACCACTCTTTTTCGACAGCTCTGTGCCATCGTCTGGTCCAGACCAAAATAAGCCAGTGAGCTGCCGAAACCGGACGAAGACACAAACATTAGTGGAATTTAACTAAATATAACTACATTTTAAAAAAGATTTTTATTTTATTTTCATTTATTAAAAGATAATTAAAAGACATATCTTCTTCTTCTTCTTCCTTATTGTAGACCTATGTGGTCTGTTCTCCAGAGAATTGCTCCTCCTGTGAGGTCTACCTCACAATTAAGTCTGGGAATCTATTCCCAGCTGTCCTTCCATCTTTTAGGAGGTCTTCCACGAGGACGAGTCCCATGAGGTTGATTATGCAATGCAATATAAGGGAGTCTTGTGGAGTTCATTCTCTGAACATGCCCGTACCAGTCCCTTTTTCGCCGTCTGCTCCATCTTATAATATCCTAGTTATAATAATCTAAAAAGATATATATTTAGTTTAATTCCGCGTAGGTTAATGGTTTCGACCGATTTTGGCATCTTTTGGTCAGGTCTGATCTAGAAGAAAAAGTAAGTCTAAGTGGAATTAAACTATTATTGTATACATTTTTAAATCATTTTTATTGTTTATTTTTATATTCATTATTTACAATGGACTTCTAAGTAGAAATTTTGAATAAATCATTAGTATGTTGAATATTTATTTACTTTTATTCCACTTGTTCTCTTGTTCACTAGAATATAGAAAATTTTCTCATTTTTATTATTTCCACTATTTGTTAGGCAGAAAATTTTTCGTAGATTTTATTAGGCAGATATTCAAATAATTAAGTGCTAATTTTATGCGTAATTAAAACTAATTTTAATACTCATAACGTATTCAATGCAAATAAATGTTTACACATTTTTTGAAATCGCCAGATTTAATGAGATATTTTGTTAAAGTGATCAGTGTTATCAGCGCAATGCATTTGTGCAATTTCAACCACATATCATTTTGTGAATTATTTTAATCATATTCTGGCTTACAAATGTTTTCTAATAACAGAACATATAAATCAGAATTCAGTTGAAAATAACTGCAAAATAATTGTGGCAAATAAAATTGAACGAAAGTTAATCTTGGTTTTAATGCATTGTACTGCAAGCGATGGCGAGTACAAAACGAGTAATTTAATGAACCGAAGAGACGCGATAAATTTGGTCGGTGTCAAAAAAAATTCAATTATTTTTGGAATCCAATAATGTTTGTTTGGCTGATAATAACGGGAACAGTGCATTGATATTGGCGTGGAAAATGGTCAAAAAATTCCTTAAGAGTAATAATTGTCTTGGCGGGCCCATTAGCCGCCCATCGGGGACGTTTAGTGCGCCAGCCTCTGGAATAACTAAATTATTACCCCATCCGACACGCACGCAAATGTTCGTTAACTCTCTTCGGCTGCGGAGGAATGCACTAATGGCGCTTGAATTAGTCTTTTGGATGGGACACGAGTCCTTCCACTAGACTTATTCATTTCATTGCGTCATTTGTAGATAATAAAGATCTCGGGGAAAATATCGGAAGGGATTTTAAATATTTCAATTCTGCAACCAGCCTTTCGACTCCGATAATAATGCTTAAAACGACCTTCTAGTCTAAAACTTGGGCTCACAAGGCTCACAAGGCTTTGTTAAAATATTCATTGAAAACCCATATTGTTACTTACGCACACATGCACAAAAAAAAAAAAAAATCTTTGCAGATGTTAAACGCCGATGATAAACACCCTACACCACAACTTAACATATTATATATATTATAAAAATGGATGTTTCCATCTAATGAGGCATACGAAAGTAATTAAGATGAACTTGATTGGAAGAAGTACTCGTATTTATATTAATCAACTGTACGTAATAATAAATATTGTAGTCTTGTGTAATGACATACCCGAGTAGGAACTCTTGCGTATTACAAACAAATTTATGAGTGTCTATATGAGTCCTTCAGTTTCATGGTGTCTCATATTGTAGTAATATTACTGAATATGAGCATAGCTCTCTTTAATAATACGAAAGACAATGCGACGTCAAATTGTAGGCGTCGAAATAACGACGGGCGTCGGAAGTGGACGACGCCGATGACAAATGATAGGATACGTGACTGGAAATATTAATCCACACATTTATTAAACATTTCAAATAAGACGCTTTAACACGTTACACGGGGCGCCTTGTTCTGTCACCAGATAACAGCAGAGAAGCAGACCAAGCAGAGAACAGTTTTGCGTATTTTCGTAATAGACATTTTAAGCACATAATAAAAAATCTATAGAAAGTAAACTTCGATCTTAGACATAATTGCTGTATAAATAGCATCACATGAAAATTAACGTTAGATGTGGTGCACCCTACCCGAGATTGGGGCTGAGTGTTCCGTTTTTAATTTTTCGAGCAATAAATATAACCGCGACTGGGCTTCAATTGATGATCATGTTTTTTTTTTAAATGATTTGTTCCCAGAAACATCGTTCACAGAAGCCATCGCCGTTGACAGAAGTCTCAGAAACTGATAGACACACATAAGTACCTATCAGAGGTAATAAAACATAAACACGTGATGTATGGGGGCGCAGTTTTCGACGCGTCAAATAATTGGGAAATTAAATAAATTAATACTTTTATTAAGTAGTCTTTTTGAAGTCTGAGTATTCAGAAAATAAATGTTTTTAAACCACTTTTATTGCGAATAAATAAAATCATTTGCTACATTTGGAGTACCTTGTAAATCAATGTGTCTTTGAGTTCAAATCATAAATTCAAAGTATCATTAATCGTTGATCACATATTGTATTTCAAACTACCTATATGGTATTTTATATGAGTGTTTCAATTTATTGATAAGATAGCCCAAACGCATAAATGCACGTTACAGAATGTGAACAAAATTAAAAAAAAAATTATAATCTGTAAAAAAATATTATTATTATTAACATATTATTTGGTCAATAAAAAATACGTCATGTATTTTACAATTTTAATAAAAATGTTTTATGATTTTTGCCTAACACTGAAATATTTAATTAAACGCAAAACTTTACTTGAAATTAAACTCGGATTACAATTTGTATACACACATGCAAATCCACTTATAAAACCTTTAATATTGTATTTTATCTATAACGAATCAAAAAACAGTATTTCAATGTTCAGTATGTTTGCAAGTCTTTTCCGCATACTTTAATCTATCCAATTTTTGACTGCTTAATTATTGATAAAAATAAATAAATTATTAAAAGTAATTACTGTCAAAAATTGACCTTTTATAGAAGTTTTATTTTATTCTATGGGAGTTTTGTCTTTCTGCGGTACAATATTTTTTTATTGATCATTTACCAAGTACATGGTTTTAATGCCTCTCAACTGGGATAACCCATACTAGGGAGGTATTTTTTGCACTCTACATAATCTCAATAGAAAAATTCAAAATTAGGAAACAAATGGGAATGAGGGGATCAAACCAAAAGACTGTTTTAATACAACTTACTTATTTTCAAAAAGTATTCGATTCTCAAGCCGACCTTCTTATGTGTCTCTGAAGAAACTCGTTTTTTTTAATTAGCCTAGTACCTAACAAACTAACCATCACACTGTTTCCCCGGAGGGTTAAGCTGAGAGGATAAACCGCCACACCGTTCAATCCTGACATAACTCTTGTACATTCTCCACATTTACACACCGTGACATGCACGCTCGTTAATTATTCCTGCTTCGAATGTGGCCGCCTTTCAGTAATTGATTAATTTAGTTATGCCATGTGTTCCGTGGCCTTCTTCGACTTTTTTTCCATTAACATTATTTATATATATTTTTATTTAACCATTCTTCCCTCACCCATTCGTTCCATATGTCCAAACCATCTTAGTGACCATTTTTAAATTTGATTTATTACGCTTTCATCCGCCTTACAGTCCTTTCTTAATTCATTGCCAGCTATTCTATCATACATTGTTTAACCGCACATTCTTCTGATTGATCTCATTTCTACTGCATGTATCCTACTTTCATCCTTATGTTGCCAACTCCTAGCTTGACTTCCATTCATACGGGTCGGTACTAGACCCCTTTTATGCACTGCCATATTTGCTTCAATAGATATATTTAATTTAAAATAAACTTTTTATAATAGCCTGAAAAGATTAAATATTATACTTTACTGTATATCCTTATAAATAATATATTATAAGGATATGAAGAGAAATAAAACTTCCGGAAAAGTTTTTTTTTCAATTATCTAATTACAATATTTAAAAAAAACTCATTGACAGAAACAATCTTATTAGAATATAATTACATATATTTTTCTCATAATACAGCAATACTTTTAAGTAACCATTTTAAGACCGTGTCTTAATCTGCACTCCAATTAAGTTTGATGGAACTAATATATAATCGTAACGACCTTCTGGAGGGATGAACCTTGCCGATAGCATCTAGTTATTTTTGTGGTGCCAGCAGTTGAACACTGCTCGGAGCATATGGTTTCATTTCGTGAGACGGACGTAATTCATTGCCTCCTTGAGTGGTTCGGATTGTCACCTCTGTCCGTGTGACGGGAATTAGGGATGATTGGGGCAGAGACTAACGGCCCCTCCTCGCCATCTGGGGCGTGTAAGTCAGCGGTCGGATGATGTTTATTGCCGTGGACTCGCTAATAAGAGACACGCACGTGGCCCAAATCACTTCACGGAAGGTGATGACAAGCTCACTCAATCGGAACTCGTCCAAATCCTGATTGAAGCCACGCGTTGCTCCAACATTCTTAAAGATAATAGTTTTTTGTTTTTCTAAAATGCAAAAAAAAATCCGTGGTGATATACGAGTATATAATGCTGTTCAATGAAAAAAGTCACAATAGTTGTAATTTAAACTAAAAGTATTTTCTTATTTGCTCGCGTAGTGAATGATATAATATAATACAATTGGAAACACTACAATACTTAAATATTATCAATCTGATGGTGGTCTAGGGAAAGAATGCTTGCCTTCTTATCTAAGAGATTTGGGTTCAAGCCTGGGCACGACCAGATTCCTTCTTCATAGTTTCTATTCTTCGTCATAATATTGAAGATTGTGTTATAATATTTTATTAAAATAAACATTGATTTATCCTTCGTGTTAGTTATTGATAATATTTTTATAAAATTGTCACGACAGCTGTTTCTCCAATCGATGTTGGGATCATCAGGTGTTATCAAATCATTGTTTAACTGATTTTAATACCCGATGATACACAAATCGGTTGACGGAACAGCTGGTGAGATTATTTCATATTTTAAAAAGATAATATGATAACAGTGTTTAAAATGAAACAGTTGATAATATGATAACTGGAAGCATTTGAAATGTGGCTCCATTGCCGAATGCTCAGAGTTCCTTGAACAGACATGGTTACCAATACCGAAGTCCTGAGGCGAGCTAGAGCTGACAGGGAATTGTTATCAACTATTAAGGTTCGAAAGATCTCACATCTGGGTCATATACTGCGTGGGGAAAAGTACCACCTTCTCCAACTTATATTGGAGGGAAAAATTGAGGGACGCCGAGGGCCCGGAAGGAGACAAATGTCCTGGCTGCAAAACGTGAGGGAGTGGATCGGCATCCGAAGTGTTGAGGAGCTGTTCCAAGCGGAGCAGGACAGGGACAGGTTCGCCGAGGTGATCGCCAACGTTGGGGGGACCTAACAGGGCACTTGAAGAAGAAGAAGAAATATGATATTGAAATTTCTGGTCGCCGAATTATGAAAGCAAACAGATTACAGTAGAACGTCGTTTATCCGGACGTCAGTTTACCGGAACGTCAATTATCCAAACAAGCAGAGATGATAAAGCGCAAATAAAAGACGAGGAAATCTTGTTAAAAAAATCTCTGATTATTTTTCCAGTACTGTAGAGTAATATAAGCCTTTTCATGTACATGTAGGTACTACATACATTCTTGTTTTAGAAACAAAATTTGTAATTTCATAATCAATAAATGAGACGAGACACTTTATTTTGCTAAAAGAGTTAGCGCCTATTTGTTTATCCGGAAAAATCGGTATCCGGAACACCTCCGGTCCCAATAAGTCCGGATAAATGACGTTCTATTAGAACGGCTAATGAATAAGTGACGTCAGACAACATATATTATGTAGATGGTTTCATTCTATCTTCTTCCCAAGTTCATGGGTTTGATTTTTTTATGGAACGTTTTCCCTGCCAACGTGTTATGTAATAATGAAATTCGCACATGTCCACGAGTGTTTTGGAATCTGCGTACATCTCTCAGAAAACCTAAATAATCGGTCGTGTTGACACTTGCGCCTGTTACGGTATGTTCGGTTCCGTATGTTTGCATTGCGGTACTGTTGACTTTTGGATCAAAGGTTCCGTTGGCGCGTGACAAGCTGTGTTGCTCTTGGGAGAGTCTCAAGGGAAGCTCCTCCGAGCGCGCCTTTCATCTCGATGATCGCCGAGATTGTCCGTTTAATATCTCAGTTGCTGCCATCAATCAGGCACGCGGGCGTTAATCGCCACCGCGCGCCGCGGACACTTTGCCCGGGAGATTAGTTCGGACGACACTGGCTCTGGTGAGCTTCAAACAGAAAAATAGTCAAATGTGCGGATAGTATTATAGATTTCAGCTTAAATTCTATTTATAATCCTCAATGGTGTCAAAATTCGAAATGTTAAACAATTTAACGCTACAAAACATTATTTATAATGTATAATGATAACTTATTGAAAGTTGAGGCATTAACACTGTGGAATTCCATAGTAATCTACTTTGGGAATTAAAAAAACATTGTTCAAACCACTTTTTAATAAAAAAAATATTAAAATACACGACAAGTGTAAAAATATAACAAAAACTAAACAAAGAAAGACTAATAAAAAACGCATTTAATCAGATTCCTCCTTTTACTCCTTTCTCCTTAAATACATTGTCTACATTTAATCTCCCAAGCTCCCATTCCCAATCAAATGCAAATTAATCATTTATTAATTTCTATATAAATTATATCTTACTCAAATGTATGTTTTTTCTAAATTATATTATCATCATGTTATTGTTATTTATTATTTTACTGTTAAAAAAATAATTGTTAGTACCTACTTATAACAAATAGCCCAACTTAATTTTGAAATTTTTGAACAAATTTTGCATCGAATTTTAAATGCGTTTTTTTTTACTCTTTCTTTGTTTAGTTTTTGTTATATTTTTACACTTGAAGATGGAGGTATCCTCTGAAACATGTAATTTATTTTAATATTTTTTTATTAAAAAGTGGTTAATCAATGTTTTTTTAATTCCCAAAGAAGATTATAATGATAACTACTAAAACATATTTATTTATTTTACAAAAAAAAAACACAACATTTGAGCCAATTATTTTGACACAAAACAGTTTAACAAAAATAACAATAACGTTATGAAATTTCAGAGAGCACTTTTACATTCTAATAAACAATATATGGAGGATCCCAAATATGTCAACGTCAGCGAGGCAATACTGCCTGCCTCTGGTGACATCGGTGGGAAGAGGAATTAGTTTGCTTAACAATGTTTATCCTCGGAGATCGACGTTTTTAATATTAGTGAAAGTATGTTTAGAAGAATAGTGACTTTAGAAAGTATCTTGTCTTCCTAATGTCAAACCATCTCTCATTATATTGTGTATATAATATTTTACCTGTACTCAATAGATGCCTTAAACATTTATATTGTTTGTAATGTCTGTTGAGATAATAAACTGATTTGATTTCATTTCATTTGAATACTCCTTCCAGAATTTTTAATATATTTTTTATGAACGCTACCTTATTGGCAATAAAAATATCCAAATCTCAGGGGATTAAATTTAAATTCCAAATTGCTCTTCCCACTGGCATCACCAAAGGAAGGTTCGTTCTGCGTGATGGTTTAAAGAAAAATTTATGTCGGCATTACCGCAGGAACCAATGGGCCTATTTGTTCCAGAACATAGCGGTTCTCAATAGAGCTCCTTATCAGTTTGAAAAAATGTATCGTTGTAAACCCTTCCGTCCTCAGTTCAAGGGAGTTATACCCTAGCATAACCGAGAGAAATGCCGTTGGAAACAGCTAAAGATATACTCCGTACTTTATTAGGTAGAGGGTTCTCAAGAATTTCTTTTGAACCCTCTCCAACATTGATGACTAACTGATAACCGATGTTGAAGATATAATCAAACCTTCGAAATGTGTCGAGAAAAATAAACTTATGAATGGAAAACTTTTGTTTTTTGCTATAATTGTACATTGTTTAACTTTAAACTTATTACAAAAACAACAGAGGCATTTAGCAAGAAGAATTTGCGTAACTCCTTACTTGAGTACACAAAACCAATTGATTTATAGTTCATGCTGGACATTCCCTCGAATACGTCAAGGTCCGCTTTCCTCCTTCTCCTGGAGGGCCGTTTAAATGGGCAGGTACAGCCAAGACCGAGCCGGTAAGTACGTTTGCACAAGTCAGGCGAGACTATTGTTCTTGGATGGAGTTAGTATCTACCGTAACTAGATAACAATTTCCCTTCCGAGCAATCAGCATGCTTCAGACGGGAATGATAAACGCTAGGCCGAGTAAGAATCTCATTGACCCATGTGCAATTTTATCTAATAAATATAATAATTTACAAAAATAATGAATCTTTACCAAAAAAATTATAGGAACGATATGTGTCGACCCGCTAAAGCAATATCAAATTTCAAAATATTGGATAATGTCTAAAAATTGTGAAAATTTTCTTTCCCATAAAATAAAATTAAGCTTTTTGAAAACGTGTGTTTTCGTTCATATTAATTATTAATATGAAATATTTTATCAATATTTAAGAAACAATACATAATTGCGAAAATGTTAACAACATTTTATTCAATATTACATTTTTTTCTATAGATTTGATAAGAAAAAAAAAATTAATCCCGAGCTAAACACTGGGTCCAAAAGGCATGCCCAAGACCTCGTTATGATTAATGCCAGATGCAGAGAACAGATCCCTGGCTGAAACTATATAATAATAAAACATATATTTGCCTTATATAAAAGTTATTCTTCTTCAATTTGTTGTAGACTTAAGAAACTTGTTACAGGATTGCTGTGATGCTGAACTCCAACTCTCTATCCACCGTTTTGCATGGACGGCGTCTACCAGGGAGACCCCTTAAACGCTATAGAAATTGAAAAAAAGTCAAATGTATGGATGGACACATTTTTTCAAGAAAGTGAGGATTGAGGTAGATAGTAAAGGAAGGTAGCATTGTTGAACGTTGTTCGCTCATTAAAATGATGAAATAATTGACATTAACTTATGCGCGCGGAGAATCTTATAACTAGTTTTTCATAAGGAGATAAGTGGCAGACTATCAGCTAGTGAGCCGGGAAAAATAACGTTTTTTGTAATAAACGATACATATTTGAGTCTTAACAGATTGGAATTAAATTCAAAACGTGGATTTGGCGCACTCACCGGAGCCCGGCAGGTCATTTTGTAATGCAACAAAAAAGTAGCAATGTCCCATTGAAAATGTTTTTGAATGCAAATCGTGAATGTCTTTCGATTTAATCTGATGTAGTTAAAGGGACCGCCGACAGACACGTCTCGCGTTATTGTCCTTCTCTCACAACGTGACACCTTGGCCGGCAAGAGGGAGACGGATATTTTGTACGCCTTCGGCTTGGAGCAAGACCCGCGAGGTTAGTATAAAGAGACATTTTTTTGTTCAATTAAAGACAGTCCTGTGTAATTATAGGGAGCCATCGCCGGATAAGGTAATTCCCGACAAATGTTATTCCTGCACGAGGCTGCGCTGCCGTTGGGACCAATCATTGCCATAAAAAATATATATTTTAAGTCTCTATCTAAAAGCACACAACGCCAAGATAAACATCATAGTCAAATTGAATGTCTATCCAATTTTTACATATTATATGAAAACAATTCATAATTTGAATGTATATTGCGAGAGATATTCGCGCAATAAATATATATCTGCAGGTGTTAATACATAATACATGTAATGCGGCGATATGAAAGGGACAAATACATTAGGAAATGATCTGGTATAGTATGAAGTAAGCGAGAGAATTAAAGGGGTATATGGCCGTGCATCTTGATCTGTCTAATAAATGTCCGAAATGTGTATCACAAGGAACGAACGGATCTGGATTGATATTTGGCTAATGTTCCACAGCGAATCCCGAAAGTACGAGCACGGCGACTCTCGCGCGTGTATGGTAGATATGTATTGTGCTGGGCGCATATTTATGGCCGAGTCGGGGACCTCCGAACAAACAATATTCTTAGCCCGAGTAACATTTTTAAGTGTGATTTATTGAAATGATCGCCTCGTTAACATGTAGGAGTATTATGCCTGCGCTAAAACGCTGTTTGCGCATGCTCACAAGACGGGGTCGGGCAGTTTTATTGGTTTTATGTCCCTAATGGGCGGGAAACTTTGATCGGAGTGAGCAGAATAAAGGCATCCTTGGTTTCACGTCTACCTTAAAAACGAGGAATGCTAAATAAACTCATATACAACACTATTCCCATTAGGCGCAATGGGTTCCACATTTTAATGGAAACCACCTTAATCCATAAAACGAAATTATGAGTTAAATAAACGGCGATTTATTTAAAACATTCTTCTTCTTATCCTATCAATAGAAACAAAAACATCGAAATCACCAACTAATTCAAAGCCATATATTATGGAAATTTCTTCTATGACATCCTACATCCATATATCTCGTCACGCAAGCTCGTCAATAGCCCCGATTCCAACATGGCCTCCTATTTTTATTTGATTTATTTGGTCTTACATATTTTCCTCATCCCTTATCGATTTAAATTCCCACGTTCACCGCTTTAATATAACTTTTCATTTTTGTCTTTATTCGAGATATAACCGCAAAACATCAAAATTACAATATAGTTTTGTAACACTATTCCGAATTTATAAATTGTCAAACATAAAATAATCTTCAAAGGAAATAATTATGTAAAGTTCCTTTTAACATAAATATTGTATTTAAAAAAATTAATGTAAGTTTTTTGACTGTTCTGCAATAAATAAAGAATTTTCTCTCCGGCGTGCATTATCTACCAACAAGTAGCAAAGTTATTATACAAAAAGCTCACTGCGCATTACTGCTCAGTAGTAAATACACTCTTTGTGCTTTCACCTCTTGAATAAACCGCATGTACGTACTACCGCATATGACCAAACTGGTTGGTGCAAGCTCTTAAAGACGGCAAACGTAACAACGATCCAAGCTATGTTTTCCAAACGTAACTAAGTAAGATACCCCTGAAACCAGTTAACAAAGTACTAACCATCACGCCGTCTCCCCGGAGGAGTAGGCAGAAAGAATGGAACGCCACACTGTTCTGTCCTGATATACTTCTCTCGATTCCTCTACATTCATACATCTTGTCATGCACGCACGTCGATTTCTCCGACTCCTCTAGTGACCGACATTTAATATTTGATAGATTTGATCGTGCTACGTTTTCCTCGGCCTTCCTCTATTTCTAGCTCCGTTCACGTCGTTTACATATACCTTCTTCACCATTATGTCTTCACTCATTCTTTTCATGTGTTCAAACTATCTTAACGACTCTTTCATTATAGTAATAATAATTAAATATAGATTGGGTTATTATTTTTTATTTACACATAATACAAGTTAAACCACATTGTATTAGCGTGACTCGAGGATACTCATTTAGGTATATACATGAAATATTTTAACATTTAAAGATTTAACATTGAAAAGAGAATATGTAATAAAAAGAAGTGTAGTGTATGGTAACTCTAAGAACAATGAGATATCGAGATAAGATAATGAAATAATGAGATGCCGATAAAGAGATGAGACATAGAGTTCAGATACGGAGGCTTGAAATAGAAATAGAATTAGATCTGTTAAACGAGTGTAGAAATTTTTTGTATGTTAGAGTGACGAATGAAAATATAAGAAGTGATTGTAAGTTATATGAAACAAAACAATGAAAGGAACATTAAGATGGTTTAGACACATTGAAAGAATGAATGTTGAAATAATGGTAAAAAAAAGTATATGTTAACGATGTAAATGGAAGTAGAAATACAGGAAGACCGAGGAAAACGTGGCATGATCAAGTAAATAAAAAATTGAATGTCGGAGAAATCGACGTGCCTGCATGACACGGTGTATGAATGTTAAGGATTCGAGAGAGGTATGCAGGAAAGAAAAGTGTGGTAGTCCATTCATTCTGCCTACCCCTTCGGGGAGACGGCACGATGGTTGATTAGTTAGATAGTTTTTCTAATCCAGCTGCATGAGCTACGTTTGACGGTACATTTTAGGTTAGGTTTGGTTCGTTAGTTGGTATATTTTATCCTTAAAACCAATTGAACGATGTGCCGGTGTTAATCAAATATATTAAATTCGACGTATGAAAATAACATCTCGTTAATACATTTTACTAGAAAAATGTGTTAGTTCCTCTACTATATCTTATCCGAAGAAAGGCTACCGGAACAGCTGAGCAAGTACATGAATTTGTTCTGTAAAAATATAATCATTTGTCTTTTTTATGTTCAAATGGCAAACTCGTTTTCGTAATTGAAGGAGTGATTGTTGTGTTCAATCTCCCCTCTTTTTGCATTTGCTCATTTGGCAGTTCAGTGTTACCAACAACACAATGGTGTGAAGAGCATTCGCGCTGAATGGATGGTCACGTGACGGGCACGTGACTTTTACGTGATTACCCCCCCCCCTCTCCTATCCGCAAGCATGATTCTTAGTTACTATGTGTAACATTTACATTCTACAACAAACACTTGTGATATTACATTACACCCCGAATACATATGGGTATGGCTAGTAGGGAGTAAACTCTTACTTAGTACGTAGGTACTTTTGAAATACATATCAAATAATGTTTACTGAGGATTAATTCCAATCACTATATGACTATTTTGTATTGAGAGTACTTCCTCAAGTAAAAAAAATGTTTTTTTATACCAGTCATTTAAATCTACAAAACGTCACCTGAAAGTAAGAAGGTTCCAACTGTCAAAAGTAAAAAGCTGAGAAAAATGAAGTCAAAGATTTGTTGGTTTCGGGTTAGAATAAAAGGGTTCCATCTGAAGCAGATGAAACTCTTTTGCCGAGAAGCGTGTAAATTTTCTCTGGCAACAGTTGGAATAATAAAATTCTAAATGTAAATGAATCCTTCTTCAGTGAATCATGTGTTTTGAATGATCTGATGGAACTTGATTCTTTTCGTAACATCAAAATGACGATACTATTACATGATTTTTTTAATTGTACGTATAGATAAGGTTAGTAAGAACCCTTTTCACGAAAAAAAGCCAAATGTGAAATTTTGTTAGTTGGAACCCTCTTACTCTCAGGTGACGAAAAGATAAATCATATTGAAATCTAAAGAACATGACTAAAGTAAGTTACCTTCCATATTACATTTAATTGGCAGTTTTTGTTCTTTGATAGACTAGAAGCTATTAACCAAGGTAGTCAAAGATATGCGGAGCATTCTTTGGTGCATTCTTTTTCTATTATAAATATAAATTTATTCTCCATGTAGAGGAGGAATATTTATTCCAACCTTTCATAACGCAGTCGAGAAAACTGGTCCCCGGACTCGGGTGGATCATGGGTACCGAACAGAAAAAGCTTGAGCCGTATAAAACACAAGATATGCTGCCTGATTTTCACCAAATTGAATAATATATATATACTAGAAGTCAAAAGTTCTGCCTTTTGTCACTTTATTTGGTCACGGTAAAATTTACCTTAGGAAATAAGTAAACAGTTTTTTAGAGGCCAAAATATCCTAATCATGTATTAGGTTCTAATTATATTTTCGATATACTTTGGAACGTTCAAAAGACTGGTAGGAGACAGGTAAAAGGAAAAATATTCACTCTTCTACTTGTTTTTTTTTAATGGAAGTTATTATATTAGATAACTTTTCCGCTTCCTTCCACGGGCAGGCTATCGATTAGTCACCCCACCCCTGCATGGCACAGATACGATATCGAGGACCACATCACACTGTCACATATACCGGTGATACTATATATAATATTATAATCAATTATTTTATGAAATGGTATAAAAAGTACAATATGAATAGAATCATTGGACGTGGAGTGTCTAGGATAACATTAATTTGGCAAATCAACCTTAACCCGTCACGTCGTCTTTCTGGTCGCAGAATAATGTTTAGTTTACCGAACTCGAGGGAAGCCCATTGTTCTGCTTCATCGGCGATTCAGTTAATTGGTATGTAAAACTATTTGCAAAAAGCATATGATCGCGTAGATAGAGGTAAAATGTGGGAATATTGTCAGAATATGGAATAAGCACAAAACTGATCACGGCAATTACATCGCTGTACACGGAAAGCACTGCTAGTGTCAGAGTAAATGGGGATCTTACAGCCTGGTTTGATATCAATAAAGGTGTCAAACAGGGGTGTGTAATGTCTCCATGGTTGTTTAATACATATATGGACAAGTGTATGAAAGAGCTGAAAGGGTTGGAAGCAGGTGCAAAAATGAACGGTGTGTCAGTGCGCTGTTTGTTGTATGCGGACGACGCTGTGCTACTTGCAGACAACGAGCACGAACTGCAAGCCCTTGTGTCTAGTATGTATGAGGTATGCAAGCGATACGATTTGATGATGAATGTGAATAAGTCCAAGGTAATGATTTTCGAAAAAGAAGGAAGCATGACAGTCTGCAACATTAGTGTAAACGGTGAAAATCTGGAACAAGTGGATGAATTTGTTTATTTAGGAAGTATGTTTACAAAGGATGGGAGGGTGGAGAAGGATATTGAAAGAAAGGTTGGGGCAGGCAACAGAATAAATGGTGCACTTAAAGTTGTCATCGCAAACAAAAGCCTATCCAAAAAAGCCAAGATGGCAGTGCACAATGGTGTTCTTGTGCCGACCCTTATGTATGGAAGCGAAGCATGGAACTGGCATAAGAAGGATGAAAGTAGAATAAATGCAGTAGAAATGAGATCTCTAAGACGAATGTGTGGCAAATCTGTATATGATAGAGTGACAAATGCAAGTATAAGAAGTGGTTGTGGTGCTAATGAAAGTGTTATGAACAAAACAAGGAAAGGGTCATTACGATGGTTTGGACACATGGAAAGAATGAGTGAAGACAGAATGGTAAAGAAGGTATATGTAAACAGCGTGAACGGAGCTAGAAATAGAGGAAGGCCAAGGAAAACGTGGCACGATCAAATCAATCAAATATTGAATGTCGGTCACGTGAGGAGTCGGAGAAATCGACGTGCGTGCATGACAAGATGTATGAATGTAGAGGAATCGAGAGAAGTATGTCAGGACAGAACAGTGTGGCGTTCCATTCTTTCTGCGTGATGGTTAGTTAGTTAGTTATTTAGTTATAATTAATTCCTTCTACTTTTTTTTTGGTTTCAATTCTAGGAATTAGTTTGCATTAAAGTGTAACATTTTTGATTGTTCATGGGAGGCCACATGAGATTTTTTTAAATGTGATAGTTTCCCGTTGCTTTTCACATTAACGACGTAATATCCACATTGACGTAAAAGACAACATAACAGTTCATACTACCCAGTTTCACGTTAAACTTAATATAGGTTTACATTTTTCATTTAATTCAAATACATATTTCTGCCGGAACACGAATATATAATATGCCCAGATGCGGATAGGATATCAGAATAATAATCTAGTATTTCTTTTTCTTCTTCTTCTTCTATTATTTCATTTCACTCAAATTAAAATAATGATAATAATACTTTAGAATTCAATCACTTGTGTGTACTTAAAATGAAGTAATTCTAACATAATACGAAAGGAGATCACACCAAACAAAATTTTCACACGAGTCCGAATCTTTGGGGCGGGGGTGGGTATTAATCACGAGACATGACGGTGTAACGCCCGCCCCGAGTTATGACTCAACCAGAGTTTTTGCTTGTCAACATAGTTGATGAGATGTTTTCATTTGCATACATTACGCCGCTCGAAGGGGGGGCTGGAAATTACCTTCGTTCAAATTGAAAATTTATATTTGTCTGCGCTGTAAAACAATTTTGATTATTTCCAGGAACTTTTAATTTTATTTAATTCCATTAAATATTAAAAGGCTTTCCATTACATTCTCGACGCCATTTTGAGAAAACCTTTGTTTGTGAGTGTTTTATGATTATTATGTGTAATATTTATGTTTAAGTTTCTCCATAGTGATCAACGTCGTGGGAAACCGACAGGATACAAAGAGAAAAAGAATATTTAATATTTTCGTGTTAAATATCTAACAACTCATCCAATTAAATAGTTTAATGTTTCGTGAATAACACTAACATTACAGGCATATATTTAAATGTCAATGCATGAACCTATTTCATTCAATGATAAATGTTACACATATATATTTACTCTCATGTAAGATATGGTCGTATGAAACAAAAAAAAAAAAAATTATTACAATGGTTAATCAATTAAAATAAGAAGCAGAGAGCAAGATACCCTTTTCAAAGAAAGTGGCTGAATCTGTGTCATTAACAAGTTCTCTCTCAAAACGAGCTATTAATCAAGCTCGCTATGGAATAATAATAATTCCAATAATAATTGTAATAATAGTGTTTTTCACAATAATCAATTAATTGTCAATTTAGAATAATGTGATATACTTAAATTAGGTCAAAAACTATCCATCAACATAGATGTCAGGAATATAAGAGCTGTGTCAATTGTGTGATTTGAATATACAATTGTTTCTCAGACAATATGCCTTTAGCCGGTGATTTAGCTAATAGATTTGTATTAACTAGGACACGATGGTGAAATTTTCCAATAATATACAGGTATAAGACACACATGAACCTTGAAACAAGTTTATTAATAGTATTGTATTCACTTTATTGAAAGTTAAGACACTGTGGAAATACATTGTTAATTGTGAAGGAGATTTTTAGACGTTGTATTAGCCACTTTATTAATTAAATTAGTTCAAGTAATTCAAAATTTACGCATTACATGTTTCGGAGAGATCTGCTCTATTCTTAGATTTAATATTTACATCTGAGGTTGGAGGAACCTCCGAAACATGTAATGTATAGTATTTTTATTTTGTAAACAAAAGTAAATGAAGAACAAGCACATGCGTATCGACATCAAGGTCAAAATTTATAAGAAATGCGTATACTATCATGACTTACGCTGTAAAGACGCTGGCCGACACTGTGCGAAATAAAGGTCCACCAAGAAGGTCCTAAGATCTGGAGAAACTCAGAAAAAACTTACGAAATCGAGGATATCGTTCGGTGGAGTAGATCCAGAAGAAAACATTGGAGGGACCATGTAGTCCGAATGGATAGTGACACTCGCATATAAAGCCGCTTACGAAATCTCCTCCGGACACCGCCCACCTGGACGACCGCCTAAGAGATGGAAGGACAGCTGGAACCTCATCATCCCACGAGACTTGATTCCTGTGTCACAGATCGTCAGATCTATTAAAATCAGAAGGAGAAAATTATTTAATAAATAACATTAATCTAACAGGGTTTAAAATTCTTCATTAAAATTATTGTGTTTTAATATATGATTTTCACGTGAAGCGCATTTTATTAATACGAGTACATGATAAATATATTCAAGATAAACCATTCTAGTTGTTTTCCCGCTAATTTACAATATAAGTTATTAAAAACATACAGTGAGCAATTTATTTGTTATAAAAAACGTGTATATTGTTATGTTTTAATTAAAGCAATCTTACACGTGATAGTAAAAACATTTTATGCGAAAATGAACCTTACAGAATAGTTGGTAGTAAAAGAGATCGGTATAAGAACTGAAATTTTTATCAACAACATAAAATCACTATTAAGTTGACCGTAAACAGGGGAAGTCGCAACACACGGGTTGTCAATCTGTCGCCTGATCGCAAATAAAATTGTATTTTCTTAATATCATACTTGTGTTTTGGCTTAAAACTAGACACAAAACTTAAATTTTTTACTATCAATTAAAATTTAAACAACAATTCAAGTCTGATTCAAATATACGCCTTGTTTTTAATTAAAATAAAATAAAAATCAATTAAAATATACACTTTGTATAAAAACCACTTTATTATGAGTAAGTAGCGCCAACCGGTTTCACTCTGTAGCGAGCTTCTCAGGGCTATACACAAACTGTTTGCTTGTGGTTTTTATACAAGGTATTTATTACGAAGGGTTCAATTCAACATTTGAATATGTCGAACCACCAAGTATTGGCTACTTACCAAAGTAAAATAAAATAAATCGATTTCAGTTAAAAGATAGATTTCATGTTTTGGGTTTTCCTTATTAGTTATCAAAAATATGTTTTATTTGCAGGGAGAATAAGCGTCGGCAGACCGAGACTGTGATAGTTGGATGGTGACATGACAGACTGTTGGGACTCGGGCTAGCAGAACTAGAAGGCGGTGGCCAGAGACAGGTTGCTGTTTCTGGAAGAAAGTAAGCTAGAAAGACCCACCGAGGGTTGTAATCTTGAAGACAATGATGGCGATGAATAATTCAGTTTATAAGATACACGTAAAGATTCTAAAAATCACGAAAATTTGACATTTGCTATATTATTGTAACACCTAATGATGTCATCATAGGTTGATCAAACAGCTGTCGCGTAAAATAAAATACATTGTGATACAAAAAACAAAGTTATGTAATTTTACAGTTTAAAATGTTAATGCATCATAGTGTTTCGGCAAAAACAATGGACTATTTGAAAAAAAGTATTGTCACAGGAAGTGTTTCTGGCAAAAGAAGTAGAGGCAGATCTCCTGCTCGGTTGTGTGACCAGATTAAGGAGATGACTGGGTAAGAATTCTACTTGGCGGTGAGTGCTGCAGAGAACAGCGAGGATTGGAGGCGTTTTGCGTTATGGATCACGACCCTCAATGATGAGGGAACGAAGAAAGAAGAAGAAGAAATATACAACCCAGCCGTGACTGCTTCTAATAAATAATGTACATGTGAGTTCTAAAATTCAGAAAATATTTCCATGTTAGCTTAGCTTCACTTTTATTAAATAAATCGGAGGGGTTTGAGAACCTGTGTCGCGGAGGATATGCCGAGCGATATTTTTTACTTTACGCCGTGTAACTCTGTTTTCTGATACGTGGTCCGTCATAATGCGTAATAGGTCATAAAATCCCCACAGCTTCTGAAGCCCATCATAGTTTTTAAGTCCCTACCTAACAAGGCCCTAAGCTCATTTCGTTTTTACTGCCCAGCCACAATATGCCGGACACTAGACTCTCCTTGGCCGCCGCGCTCCCCCCAGATGTGACGTCCCCATAACAAGGTAATCCCCGGTGATATGAGAAACGAATGTTTTTTTTATTCTAGTGATAATAGAAAACGCACTTATCGACCGCTCTCAAATAAAAGTATCATGGCTCTTTCAAATTGATTCTGAAGGGAGATTTGAGTGTCGAGCTTATATCCCACATTAACATGTAAATAACAAGCGTACCTATTCCTTCCTCTATATTCTACAACCAAATTAAGAGGCGCCATTTATTTATAATACACACTCTTTACGGATGGTTATTAAAATATTATTGTCTTATTAATTGTTTGTATAATTAAGATTATATTTAAAATGTTAACAACGTTTTTCCATTTATCTGTAAAATATGGTGTTGAGTATTGTATTTTAAGGGCTTGAACATTGGTTATTATCGGCGCAATTAGTAGAAATAAATAATCAAATATTACTCTTGTTTTCGTTAATTCATATATTTGTTATTCTGCTGTATACACCATCACTTTTTGTGTGGATATTTAATTAAATTTTGAAGTACCGTATTTTCATAACACTTTATCGTATTTATCATAAACATGTTTCAGATCGCAGACGTCCTTTTAAGTGTGAAAATTTTAACAATAAAATTAAATCTTTAAATAATGAAAACAAAAAAAATTATACAAAAATTCTTTATTATTATGTATTTAGTGTGCTTCCACATGTGTTTATGTTCGACCGGTTTCGGCAGCTTGCTGCCATCTTCTGGTCAAGAAACTGGTCCAACATAAACACAAGTGGAAGCACACTAAATACATAATAATAAAGAATATTTGGTATCAACATTTTTTTTTTGTTTTCATTATTTAAAATGAACTTCTACTAAGAAATTTCAATTAAAACATTAATTATATGAAATCTTTACTGTTGGAAGTTGGAGTTAAGTCTGCAATTAGGGGTATTTTTTCTTCTTCTTCTAAGGATTGTAGGAAAACGGTATCAAATTTCAAAGCCGCTATCTTTATGTTATAAAATATAAAATATTTTTTAATGAGATGTTTGGCGAATCCTGAAAAGTCGTTATTTAAGAGGCAAAAAATTTAATTTAATAATCAAATAGCACTGTTTAAATAGTATAAATCTTAGTATACCATAAATAAATAAAAACAAATTCCGTGTGATTAAATTAAATATACATCACGTAACATTTTTGTATTATTCAAAAAGCTGAATTAAATTCTAAGAAAAGCTCTGGCCACTTTCTTTAACACCTTCGCACTCTGTAGTGCGCCCGGCGACACATTGTTATACAGCTGGATACAAATTCCTTCCTCTTACTTCCTCGCCACCACAGGGTGGCACAACCCCTGCAAGACCCTACACCCCCTACATGTGTCCCTCTATATACTACACGGGGTCTAATACTGGCCTTCGACGTCGGTCTAAAAATAACCTTAACATACAAAATCGAACACTGGCACCCTAAAAATCTACGTTGAAAATGAAACGTCTAATTTCCTTTAGAATATCTAATAATAGTTAGGCGCTACTCGATATCACTGGGATCAGAGGTTTAATTATGGTGTTTTTTGTTTATTTTGAATTATAGTTGTTTCAAAATATAATCATTTCAGTAAATATGTATGTCAAATCGGTTTAGACTGAAATAGAAGTTAGTTAAAAATATAAAGATGCACAGACAATGAAATGATATCTATTTTTGATGTAGAGGAGGATATTGAGGAAGAAAATCTTAACATGTATTAATAAATTTATGTAATCCTTATTACTTTACTTTATTTACACTCAACAGGGGGGCGTTTTTAAGTTAATGATCGACGTTAAAAAACTTCTATGACGATTAGTATGACGATCCATCCTCTTTAGTTATTCCTTCAGAGAATGGTGGTTATAGTTATCTTTTGATTATTTAAGACGAAGACTTCTCTTTTTACAATATATTTTTGGAAATTTTAACTGCAGATATTTAGTTTTTTGTTTGTTAAAGTTTACAGTTCAATTGCCTATATTATAGTGAATTATTTTGTATTCATAGATGTCACTTCAACGGCGAGATTGGTTTGTATTAATTATTAATGCCGCCGTTCAGCTGTGCGCTCTGGCGACACATTTCCTCCAGCTTCAGTAATGGACGACCGGCTTTGGGAACCATGTCGGACCGTGTCCCGAAGCTTTTCAAGGGATCCGCTATTAACTCGGATTTCCACACGCGGGAGCGAGAAGAAAGGAGTTACCCTCCCCCGCCGCTATGCTTCAGAGTGAGACGTGCGAAGTTTTGTCGGGCCAAGAAATAATAACACCACATATTCTAGCGGACAAAAAGATTCCATTTTGTGACAATATTGTGTACACGATCTGGAAGGCTCTGCGGCTGGTTTGGCCATTATTATGTGTTAGGCTGTGTTTGCCCTAGTGACGAAAGAAAACGAAAAGACGTGCCGACTGTAACCAACAAGATGGCTTAACTTACCTATCAAACATAGCGAAATAACAAGTATGGACCAGAAGCTTTTTAGTACTTAGGCGACCTGATAATTATAAGACTGGTACCTTATTCGGCTTCTTGGTCCAATGGCACGAATCTACGAATCATACCAATAAATTATTTTTAAACGTCTTCGATCTAACCTAATTTATTTCGCAAAAACATGTGATCTAGCGCTTAGCAAAACAATATATAAAGTTAAGTCAAACAGTTTTACGAGGCTTACACTTGTTGATTTATCGGTTAGGTATATGTTTTATTAATTGTTTTGAACAAAGTTGTGAAACTCCAACATGTTAAACTCCATATTAAATAATGAATACGAATGAAAACGCCTGCTTTATAAAAGTTTCATTAAATATAATGGAAATTACATCTTTCGCCTTTCTAAGGCATTATCAAATGATATCATTTGATAATCATATCATTTGATAATGATATCAGTTGATCATGCCTTAGAAAGCTGTCATTTTCGTAAAATTAATAAAAAATTCTACAAAACAGATGTTGTCGTATTAATTATATGATTTAAATTTGTTCTTTCTTGGGAAAAGTTCTTTTTCGCTATTCAACAAGATTGCGATTTATGAAATAAATTGTTTCTTTCTACAAACAGTTGTTTAATTTTCTATACCGTTTCCGATGGTAATCCAATAGTAAGAGATCTCCATGAAAACTAAATAAAAGAATTTGTGCTACTGAAACCTGTTCAAGTTAACCCTAATGAAACGTTTTCTTTGGAATTAATTTGTGGACGGTCTAATATTAGAGGTGTGAAGGCATATCCTTGTATTTTTATTTCACCTTAAGTTTGCTCTAAGAAGGGTGGGAAAACTTGGGGGATGTCCACCCTAATAATAGACAGGGGTGGCAAAAGGGTGTTAAGATGCTACGTGTCGCAATCAGTGAAGGAGATATTCTCTTATTATATACCGACTTCGGTATATCTTCACACCGTATTGTGGGGTTAACTATGGATGTCGTTGTAACTTTTTGGGTCTCTCTGTTATTTTCACCATCAATTGTAATTGGAAGACCTTACCTAAAACGAAAGCTCTTAAAACGTTTTTTTTTTCGTTTGTAAAAATGAAAATGTGTTTTCGTGAACAAGATATTCAGAAGGAAATCACCCGATGTAAATTTGTTGGCGTAGTTTTTCATTTATATCCAGAATATTTTAATGTAACGATTTTGATTTAAAGCATATATTTAAACACCAAATATCTTCTTCAAGCATACTTTCCTGAAATATATATCACTTTGTACATCTTATTGTAATAAGCGTGCATGATACATACGGTAAAGGAAGATAACATTTTAATAAAAGAGACTACTTATATTGAAGTTAGCAAATAGGTAAAAAAGTATAACATTAAGCCATTGTAGTCCTACATAGAATCAAACAAAACGATAACACTTTCTCTTGCCACATAATATTATTTTTACAATTCTTTGCAAAATAAAATAAAAAAGAATGAAAAATCGTTTTATGTAGAACTATTATTAGGTTTTATGGTTGTAACAAGTTTTGACTTGCTGTGACATTGAAAATATTTCGGGCATATACTTTTATTGTTTACGCAATAGTAAACAAATTAGTAAGATGTCATATATATACAATATATAAATAATAATTAATTAGGATATGTCTTTAGCTTCACAATTATGTATGAAACTGGAATATTATATATATAACTAGCGGACTCGACAGAAGTTGACCTACCTGAACGTTGGCTTTCCCGCTATTAGCTGGTACAGCCAATGTTTTTTCGATAAACTATACGAGTACACTAAATGACATATGACATTGAGTTTGACATTTCAAAAAAATTGTTTTGTTTTTATCTTAATGCGAGTTGATGAACAATGATGCATTGTTTTTTAATAAACGGTCACCTACAGGGTCCAATTGTAGAATCTAAACCATCCAGAGACCCACTCAAACACACACAAAAAATTCATCAAAATCGGTCCAGCCGTTCAGGAGAAGTTCAACTACATACGCCCGTAGATAAGAATTATATTTATATAAAGATAAACCGTTTATATTCACAAACGAGAACCAAAGGCGGAGTAGTCTCATTCAAATCCACCCACAAGCGCAGATCTGTCTACGATCGCGGCCTTAACTTATGGCACTGTGTATGAAGGTGGCGCAGTTGAACATTAAAGTGTAACAGGGCGCGTGTACCTCCGTTTAACGTAACACGAGTGTCAACGTTAATTCGACAACCGTTTGCAGTGGCGTCTCATTAACGAGGGCCGATCTAGCCGGAAACTTTTAGCCCGCGATTACTGTTTCACGAGCGCGCTTCTACAGGCTGATGTATATTTGAGCGCCATTAATATTTGGTAATGCTCGCCATGTCCCGCGCTGCTCCCATGTTGCGAGTTGAATTAACTCAGAGAAGGCACGCTGCCAATATTCTCTCGGTGTACACAAGGCTCCCTTCATTACTGCCGACATTACTAACTTTAATGAAAATTCAACATGACGAATGACTTCATTTGGTTGAGAAAGATTATTAGTATTTAAAAATGCTAAAAAATATTGTACATGCTGTGAGGTTGTTTAAAATTAATGCCTTAAACTGGAAAAATGACCTATAGAATTGATAAAAAATATAGTAAGACATAAATTAGTAGTTTAAAAAAAAACCATTTCATAATCTAAATGATAATATATCATTAAAATATAAAAGCTATCTTATTTGTTGTGTCCTGAACAATGATGTTAAACTACGTATTAAGTAATTAATACGATAATGCCTTAGACTGGTGAATTTCCATGAGGTTTAATATAATATAACTTATAGAAAACCGATGTTTTCATTCATATTAATTAGTAAAAGATGACGCCAGATGATGTTTATAAAAATAAGAATTATATATTTGAAAAATCTAATGCTGTAGATTATGAGCAAACGGAATTATAAATTTGTTTATACCATTAAAGTCGCTCGGCTTTCTCACCCACTGTTTACCAGCTTTGCGGCTACATGATCGGCCTATCTTTCTCTGGCCTTCCGACATATATTTTTTCTCATGATTTCCATTTGATCAATCTTGATAATCGTATATAAAATGAAACAATGAAAGACACGCAATATGAATAAAGCTAACTGGATGTGGGATAATCATGCTAAGGCATAGCATGGCATAAGGCATGTGAGACCGGTATGATAGCCAACAATTTGTTATTACCCATTGTCATTAATTAATATTCTAACCGATCGCAGGTATAGGTCACCCTGTGCTTAAAAATAGCACCAAGACAATAAATCAGTCCGCTGCTCAGAGGTCTAATCCATTTTAATCCCCATAAAGTGGGAGATCGGCAGGAGTTTGTTAGATCAATGCGGTGGAGCCGAGGCCGATAGGCCAATCAGCGTAAGGAGGCGTATGCGGGGGACTCGTGCCTTTGGAAGAGCGCCATTGTGAAGTCAGGTGAAATACTCAAAAATACTTTTGATTTCTCATTCGCAGATACCCGTGCAGTAATCAAAAATTTATATATCTAATTTGAGTGATGAAATTCAGGTTTATTACGTTTTTAATTAAAGTTTTGAAGTTTAATATATTTATCTTATAAATTAAATATCTATAAATACAAAAAAAATGTAATAGATAGTCGAAAAAGCGTTCGACAGAATCAAGCTGAAGGACCTCCTGAATACTTTGACCACAAAGATGGTTCCTCCATCGCTTATTAATGTAGTAAGATAGATCAATCTAGACGGCAACACAAAAATCAGAGCAAATGGGAAATTCACTAATGCCATAAAAACATCCATTGGCATCAGACAAGACGATAGCTTAAGCCCATTTCTCTTTAACTGCATCATGGACAACATCATTGCAGAGGTTGCATCTCTCAACTACATAAGGGTACACTCTGGGTAATGACGTAATTGAAATGCTTTGCTATGCAGACGACGCCACGTGGCCGAAAATAAAAACGACTTACAAGCAATGCTCTCAAAATTTGATGAATCCTGCTCTAAATACAACATGATCATATCTCCACCTCAAAACCAAAGTGTATGACTTTCTCTAGAAATTAACTAAGATGCGAAATCTCCGTACGCCAAAAAAAAAATTGAATAGGTCGACCAATTCAGATATCTCGGAAGCGAAGTAACCAGCTCTAATGACCTCCCCAGAGAAGTAAGGTCACAGGTAGATAAGGCTGCAGCGGTTGCAGGCTGCCTGAAAGATGTCATACGGAGAAACAAGGACATGAGGACTGACAGCAAGGTACGCATTTATAAGACCTGTGTGCGACCAATCCTCACATATGGCATTGAATCGAGGGCAGACATTGTCAAGACAAAGAGCATGCTCAGGACAACTGAGATGAAAACACTCCGCGCTATAGGTGGCAAAACCCTACGTGATCGAGTTAGGAATACAGCAATCCGAGAAATCTGCAAGGTCGAAGATGTGGTCAGATGGGGACGTTAAAGAGGGTGATACTGGCATCAACATGTAGAAAGAATGAGCTCAAATAGGATACCATACGTAGCTCTCCATGAAACGTCAAACGGACAACGCCGACCAGGAAGACCCCCGAAACGGTGGAGAGAAAGCTGGAGTTCAGAGTTTCAAGAGGACCCGCCTGAAATAACAAACTCCTGAGTCTATCAAAAGTGAAGAAGAAGACTAATGATTTTACTGAAATCTCTGGTCGGAGATCATTTTAAATAATAACTTTTGTGAGAATACGGTCTGTGGACCAGTATGTTGATGCCAGCGAGCCTGACGAAGCCGGTCGCTATCAAAATAAACTTAAAAGTGATATTTATTCTTAAAAATATAGTTTTATTTCATTTTTATTTAAATTTATTCCAATTATATCATTGATGTAAGAGTTTTTATTGTTTTATTTTTATTTTTAATATGTATATTGATCTTCTTCTTAGAAATCTCAATTCAAAACATTAATATTGTAAATCGCTGGGGTTATTAATGTGTACTTAGTGAAAATAAAATCGTATTCGTTAATATTCGATTCTCTCGTGGCGGTATCTGAACCAATAGGACTCGTGTTTGGCTGTCTAATCCAAGCGTTTACTTGTTGTATAGTTGTTACAAGTTCAGGCAATAACCGATTGTGGTGAATCTATTACAAATGTATGTATAATACACTACGCCAGATTTGTTTCCACAAACCATTGGTTTCTGCATAACGATTATTAAACGTTATTCAATAAAGATTTACGAATAAAACTCAAAAAAATAAATACGTATTTTAAGCAAACAAATGTTTTAGTGAATGATTTAATTTAAAAGGGCCTCACTTGAATCATTGATATGGATATTTTCTTATTATTCAGTTGGTTCTTATCATTCTTTCATATTATTCAGTTGGTTCTTGAAAAATGTCGTCTGTTTTGTCAGTTTCATATCAGGTAAGCAAGACGCGTAGTTTCGTGGTGATGCCTGTTTCAGCGGCTTATTGGCTTTCCAGGGTCGGTGCGTGGAGTGTGGAGGGGGTGGGAGTGCAGGGTTAGATCGGGCATTAAATAATACCAGAACGGTTTAAATACTGCAGCTTGTGATTAATTCAACTTTGTTAGTATTTGTGATGCATAACCTTACTGCTGATACAGCGGTAAAGAAAGGTTCTTTGGTGTGTTAAACACCAAACGATTTTTTAATTTCTAATAGCAACTAACTCACAAATACAATTTTAAAATATAATTTGTTTAAGATTTGTCGTCTATTCATTGAGAAATATTATATATTTGTTAAATGATTAGTCGTTTTAAACTGAACAATTAAAATCTTCAATCGTAAAGCTCTATTCCATCGGCTCTGCAAATTTCTATTAATTTATTACTAAACGAATTATTAATGATTCTTCTTACTATAATAACTTCATAAACTGATTATCAAATTGAGGAACCTAAACGTCATAGCATAGCTTCTAGATTTTTGTGTGTGATACACATTTTGAGGGTCCATCTTAACTATTTATCTAATGAGTACTTTGGTTAATATTTTTCATTAGGGTATTTAAAAAGAATCTATAGATTCAGTGACCAGAAAGAGCCGAGATTTCTTATAGAGTCTGAAGTCAATAGAATATTTTTGGTTTTACATAAGTCCTACAAAGTAGGCTAATTGAATTTCGTTTATTATATTGAGCTCTCCGAAGGCACTAGAGCATCGTATATTCCGACCCCGGGCCTGCCCAGTCGGCGCCCGAGGGAGAGGGTGTGGATTCACTTTTCCCTCTTCTCCCGCCGCCTCTCCTACCGGAAAATGACAAAGGGGGTATACGTGTCGGCCACTCGGTTGACACGGGGTGTAGAATAATTCGCCATCTTTGTAAAGCTGTCTCGCAGCGAGATGGCGATAATAAATTGTTTTTATTTCCACCGAATACCGCCGTGATCTTCCGAAATTACTTTGGAATATGGGCCGGCTTCGCTTCGCCAAGGCGCCCCACTCGCTCCGGCGAGTCTCGGAGGAGCTCGCTCAACGCGTGTCTCGTTCTGAATTAACCTTTGTGTTTTCATGGCATTCAATTAACTCTTGCGCTTTAATCACTAGGTTAGAGTTGTACTAATGTCCTGAAGCATGCTCGTTTAAAAATACTAATTGGATCCAGCAATTGAGCGAATGTCACAGATTTCTCACATTTTTCATGAAGTCAGCTTTTTTGAAATTGGGGCCTTTTATTTAAAATGCTCAACCAATTGGAAAAGTTAATTAACTGACATAATCGTTTTCGTGTTCGTATATTTTTCAGAAGCAGTATTTAAAATATTTTTTTTTATAGATAGATAAAAAAAAAGTAACTGATTCAACAAAAGAAGTTCTGTCAAAACTATTTTCAATTATATCGCTATAACGAATAAGAATAAAAACGTCCGTTTACAACAAGTTTTGTTACATTTTACGTGAATAACATGTTTCTCTTGTCTTAAGCATTAATGCCTTTGATGGGCGAAACATGTCATTCACATAAAATATAATAAAACTTCTAGAAATCAGACCTTTCATCCGTATTAATTATTCAATATGTTGTAAATGTATCGCTATATGTATAATAACCAAAGTCATCGGGGAAGAATAGTAATGTAACGCAATTATTGCTGGATATAGGAACACGAAATTAAGATCCACCGTTTTATTTTACCACCTATGCTTCACATGATGATGCTTCATAGTTTTCTCTCTAGTTGAAATATTTAGTATCCAACTTATACAGTCTTGTGAAATCAAAAGAAGGAAAATGTGTTCTTAGAAGAGTAGAGTGCATTGTTTTCCCAAAAACAACAAAAGAAATGCTTCTTAAAGAATAGTTATTCAATCCACGCAATATGAAAAATGACACGCATAAAAATGGCGTGGAAATCCCCCTCACACACCCCTACAATCAGACTGCTCGGGATTTGACCTCCTCCGTATTTGGGAATTTCAGGTTTCCAGGGTGCGCCGCAAGACGGCGGGGCGGCCCCGACATTTCACAAAGCATCCACTTTGTATTCATGCCCTGTGCCCGCGTGTCATAATAAGTCTGTCAACATGGCTCCGTGATATCGTGACGCGGTCGGGCTCGATCCGATGCTCGTGTTTTAATATTTTGTTTGCTTTATTAATATCACATATTAGAGCATAAATTGAGAAATTCTGACTGCTGACATTGAACCCGAAAATATAAATTTTATTAGTAGAAACAGTTTGTGAACCGATCTACTAAAGTTTGTTGTCACATATTTAACAAGTCGTTTAAAACCATATGCCCATAAATTGATGTGCCTTAACCGTACTTTGATTTCACACTTTGGCTTTATTCATTCCCCTGCTAGCAGAAATTAAAGGAAACACAAAAAATGACAATGTACAATTACAAAGAACATGTTACTTCAGAGATATTAAAAAAAGGACGGCTTGACTGTAGATACTTTTTTTAAAAATAAGTTATTGGTTTTAAAAAGTGTTATAATGTATTCTATAAGACAATTAATTTTAAATTATTACACTTTCATATATTTTTTAAAGATTAATTGTTTCTCAATAGAGACGAAGATGTAAATTATTTGGAAACAGAATATGGGAGTCGAGGCGTTTACAGGACTTATGACCTGTCATTGGTTGGGTTAAGCGATCACTTTATGTTTAACAACATTCACCATTTCGCCCTTCTTACGACACCACGTACGACAAATTTTTGGAACTTGTATATGTGTTAATATTTTTTAATAACTTCATTGTTGGTAGGTCCATCTACAAATTATCTTAATAGATGGCGCTAGTGTAGATGGACCTACCAACAGTGAAATTATTAAAAAATATTAACATATATACAAGTTCCAAAAAATTGTCAGACGTGGTGTCGTAAGAAGGGCCGAATGGTGAATGTCGTTAAATATAAAGTGATCGTTTAACCCAACCAATGACAGGTCATAAGTCCTGCAAACGCCTCGACTACCATATTTTGTTTCCAAATAATTTACATCTTCGTCTCTACAATTAATCAGATACAATTAATCTTTAAAAAATGATTAACCCCGCAATGGGTAAAAATCCAGTATTTGTCTACAAGTATTAGTATACAAAAAAACAAATGCTTTAATATATGTTTTGTTCCCCTTGTTCATTAATTGTTCCCTAAATTTGTAATTTATATTATATATTGAGATTATATAGAGTGCGAAAAATGCTTCCCTAGAACGGGTTACCTCAGCTGGAAAGTATTAAAACCATGTAATTGGTAAATTATCAATAAATAAATAAAACTATTTTTAGAAGTGCGCAGATCATATTCGAAAACCATCAATTTCCTATTCAGTCCATTCACTAATGTTTAGGAGCCACGACGTGAACAACAGAGAGCCACATGAGATAAATGCTTCGAAAGGAAGATCCTCCGCTGAATCTTCGAACCCATTAAGGATGGCCAAATATTGAGAAGGAGATACAATACAGAGCTCTACGATCTATACCAGATAACATAGAGTTATTTTAAATGAGTGAAAAGGTTGATATAAAATTACTTAAAACTAAACAATATGAGGTTAATCTAATTCGCCTAAAAGTTGCTTTAGAGACTCATAATATTGATTTAAAATAATAAAACTAAGAAATGATGGCCTGGAAAAAAAAAACAATTTACTGTACAATTTTATACATAAAAAAAACATTGATTCATTATTTAAACAATACGAGTACATGAAAATGGTAATGCCAAAGTAAAGTGAAACATGTCATTCACTTATAAATTTTTACTTATTATATTATATTCTAATCGGTATTAGATATTCATAGATTTCTCGTGGAGTTTTCAAAATAATAATGTAATAAAACGTTGAAGATATTGGACAAAACAAAATAGTTTTGTTTTAGCTATAGATGTTATAAAATCCAGTTGGAATTGGATTCCATTACAATTAATAGTGAAATATTTTTAATGGGAAATATTTCTGATAAAGAAAATATAGTGGCGCAAGTGTGTCCTGGGAATTCTTAAGAAATCTGAAACTACTCGCTTCCTCAGACCTCCCACGGTACAGGAAGTTGGTCCTCGAGCGATATCCTGATTCTAAAAACAAGATCAAGATCACTAAAATTCCAAAAGATTTAATTACACACGATAACAGGTTTCCGGATTAGAACAGATACAACGAAACGTGTATTCGAAGGTTCACTTATGTTACATGATCAAATTATTTCATTGGTTTAATTATGTCGATTTTCTTTCTTGAAGATGTATTATGTGGTATTGTATATTATAATACATTATTTAATTATGTTTGATAGGTATTGACGTATCTGGGTAGTCGGTGTGGAGGATTCAAGCATGATAGTGGTGTGGCAGCTAAGGCTCTTATATAAGCCTATTTTTCTATAAAAGTTATTAGAATTCTGTCATCATCAGAACCTCGTCAGATAGAGCAGTTCAATTGTAGTTCACAGTGTTTATAGACTCGCACAGTATACCCCAAACTCTCAGCAGGTAACCAGTAATTTTGTAGACGTGGTTTTCATTCAGTTGCAAATTACCCTACATTTCTGAACTAAAGTACTCCATATTTAATCGATTGGTCCATCATTAGCGGCGGTCTACACAGTCGGCGATTGTGTTATGACAGCTCCGACTGCTTCCTGCCAGTGCTCCCAGCTTCGCAGGATTCCATTAATCAACGATCCTTCTCGTTTAGCCGATTTTTTGTGAATCAAATAAGGAAGAAAACATCTCAATCCATTCAGATGCGATCTATTGTGGGGGAGGTAGATCATCGTGAATAGCGGAGTCCTCTCATCACACTTCGCGCCGCGCCGTACCCTTCTGGCGTCCAGAACCCGTTTTGGATTGGGCATTTTGACAAATGATAAAGGCTAAATTTTGTTAGAGGAACATGCATGATTTTTTTCTGTCTTTTGTCAGATGTTTTTTTATCTGTCTGGCCATGGGATACTGGTCATTAAGATCTGGCGATACGTTCCCAAATCTGTGAATGAAAAAGTAAAGGATACATTTTTTTTGTGTACTTTTGTATAAGCTAACGGTAGGTAAGCGCGTGGGTTTTATTTCTTAGTTATATCGAGTAAAGTAAGGTGCTCTATTTGTTTGACTCTTCACCTAATGGATGAAACGCGTTGATTGTATAATAAGTTACCTTCAAAATGAAAAATATAACTAATGCATATTCTTCTTCTCGTTGGAAGGACTCTAAAGAGGGTCTTATATCTCATCTTTCTCTTGTGATTGTGGTGTAACGTTTGGCCGACTTGAGTTGTTTCCAGGGGCTTCGGGTGTTATTGTAACACTACGCGTGGAAGCACCTTCCTTGCCCCATTAATCGTTATTAAGTACAACATCTAGTTCTGCACCCATTAATCAAGATAAAATATTTTCTTTTTATCCTATTGAAGATGTCTCTCATTGCTGTAATATGGTAAATGCGAAGAGCCCGCCACACCTACTAATAAAACTATCGCAATGAATAACAATAATTCAGTATCCCGTCCCAGCGTGGGCCTTTGTGTTTAAATAGACACGATTAAATAAAAAAATTACAACATAAAGTAGATGTAAGTGTATAAATCATACTATAAATGACGCTTTTATAAGGCCAGGGACGGCCTTATATATTAAAGACAAGATCTTCTCATAAGGAGGTCCGAACAATTACCGATCTATCCACCGATACATCAAGATGAGGAGCTACTGGCATTCCGGATGCTGGGGGTGGAAACCCACACATAGGCAATTAATTTTAAGATGGATATAATATTTACACGCTTTTATTCTAACCGCTTTTAAGTAGAAGCAACTTCCTAATTATTTACTGTTTCTTGAATAATTACATGAAACTCTATCAAATAAAATATATCAAAGAAAATGTCAGATTTCTAGAAGAATTTATCATATTTAATGGGAATAAGATTTTATACTTTGTTTAGGTATTTTCAAATGTTAAATGTCGAAACAAGTCAATAACATAAAATATATATTTTTTTTAGAAAGCAGATGTTTTTATAACTATTCACTTCCTAATGTTATTCACAATGTACATGTATGGTGCCCTAAAAATAATATTTTTATTATAATATTACTTGAGTTACAACCATAGAGATAAACCACTAATGGGAAGGAGGTAAACATTATTTAAAGGCATTTAATGAAGTGAGATAATTTTGAAACGCTTCGGTGCTGTTTATAAAATAATAATATGTTATAATATAATATATTCTGCGCCGCATATACAAATAATAATAATATGCTAACTTTTAAAGCGCCGTTTTTGTGATGTAATCACTTCAAAGGCGCATTAGGACGTGTTTTAAATCTAAATGTGAACGCTGCACCTAATTGATATTCGCGATCGATTAGAAAGTATAACATAACAAAATATGCAAGTTTTAAATTGGGTATGAAATATGAAAAATATGGGTTTTCAGATTAGATCCGAAGTCTATCGGATCATTTATGCATCTTAAGTGTGAAGGAAGATTGTTCCAAGCCGACGGACCGGCTACCGCAAACGCTCGATCCCCGAAATTTGTACTAGGGCAACGCTTTGGATGAACTAATCTTCCTATTGCCGAGGAGGTCGCCGAGCAAAGTGTGGATTTCCTTATATTTAGGCTGTCCGTTATACAGAGTTCGGATATATAATTTGGAGCCATTCCATGAGTCTTGCTACTGCATTGAACGCAGATTGTAGTTTGTTTAATTGTTGTTTTGGAATGTTTGAAGGCCATGTAAGAAGTCGGAACAATCGACGTGCTTGTGGTGTTAACAATCGAAGCTAGAGAGGTGTCAGAAGAGAATAGTGTAGCGGTTCTTATCTTTGCCTACCCTTCCAGGGAAGCGGCGTGATGGTGTGTTGTTGGTGTTGTTAAAAACTACTTGTAAGTGTTCTTAAAAAATATTGTTTAGATAAAGAAACTTTATTCGAGTTAAACAACACTATTAACAAATTATTTGCAGTTTTATAACGCCCAGAGGTGTACTTTGAAGCGCAGCAGAGTCGCTGACATTCGAAGATTATTTCTTCATCATTATTATTTCTTCTTGATTATTTCTTATTCATTCCTGATAACAGGCACTGTCTTATCCAGATACTTTTACTATTTTATATGGTTTTAATAATATCGAAGTATTTAATAAATTCTTCTTCGATAAAATGATCGTGCCTAAAATTAGGCCAGTCACCCGATAAGGGAAATCTCGTTTATTACAAATAAAACTCACGACAAAGGGAATGACATATCACACAGTGAGAAAAATGTATATTCTCCCACTAAGTCCGCTCTTTATTCATTCTAGTCTGTTGTATGTGCCATGTTTGTTGTTAGTTTTACACGGCATACATTTGTTTGTACATTATGTAAATATATTTATAAATATAATTACACTGATGTATATGATTAAACTGTCATTTTACATTCTCCAGATCTGGGGCCAACTACAAGAGAAAATATGTGAGTATTAAGTATGAGGTTGGCGGTCTATTTTTACAGTACACACTTGGGGCTGTATGATTTGTAAAACGGTGCATTTAGAAAATAAATCAATCAAAAACGCACATCACTTGATGGAATAATTAGTAATCCTTATCTAATACGGCGCAGGTGATTATGAATACAAACTAGAACTAACTAACTAATCATCACGTCATCTCTCCGAAGGGGTAGACAGAGAGAATATACCATCATACAGTTCTCTCCTGACATACTTCTCTCACGATTTCCCGACATTTAATATTTGACTAATAACAAAATCAAACTTCTGGGTATAAGAAGAAAAAACAGAAATTTCAGAAACCGTACATATTTAAACATAATAGTTTATTTCCTTAAATATCATTACCGTTTCCCTCCCTCGAATAGATGCAAACAAAGCATCCTTTACATTTAGACCTAAACATTGCCAAGATAGTTAATATTTCAGCAATATGGCTGCAGACGTGGCGTCCTTGCCGTTAGCCTACGATGTGATCTCTTCGAGATAAGAGGACCTCGCTGCTACCGTGTGTTCGGTTGGCATTAGTCATCTCGCAGCTTCACTATAATACCGTGTAATAGATTTATCTCGCATAAACTGCAGATGATCGTACGGCGAGACACGCAATGTTACGCGGGATCAATCACTTCTCTACCAGAGTGAGGCCTGAATGCTCTTTAACGAAAAAAATCCCTTTCCCTGCAATTTACAGTAGATCGAGGAATCAAAATTATTCCTTAGTCATCCTGTTTTTAACTATTTCAAATTAAACATATTTTAGACCACCATTTTTTAAAAGTTTTTGAAAAAAGTTATTTTAAAAATAACAAACCGTGTATGTAATTATGTACGCATGCAAGAAATTATACTTTGGGGTTACAAAATAAATAAAACAACAAAGAAATTATCTCACTTGGCGATAAAAAAAAGAAAGATATTAAATACAATTAACAAAGGTTTAATAAAAAACGAGCCAAAAGAAGTAACAAGTTCAAAAATATTTACAAAAATATTGCACAAACGAAATTACCTACTAAAATGTATCATTTTACACCTTTTACAACTAACTTCATTCATGTCTCGTTTCATGACATGTTTTCGCAATTCGTGAGATGTAAATTAAACAAAATTAATTCATGGTTGGAGGTTTTGGCAATCGCTGGGAGATCGATGTTTCTCGAAGTCACTTTCGAAAACTTAAAGTGTCTAGGAAATGAGATGAAATTCACGTGTGAATAATGGCGTATGCTGTATGGAGCAAGGCCACTGTTAAAGCAAGCAAGCCAAGTGTTAAATGATTGGTTAACTGCCGCCGCCGCCGCCGCCCACTCGCCGGTGTATTGTTATAATCATTGCCGGTTGTTTTACTAAGCAAGTACTCACGTGTTAGGGGTGGAAAAATACAATGTTAATTAAATTTGTGGCGCGATGGCGCCCACTATGACTAATGTTGTAGATAAATTTCATTTTATATAGTGTCAAACACTGCTATAAACCACGAGATTGTGGCGTGGGAGCCGTCGGCCCAGTACCGGCTGAGGAATTTAAATACCCCTTCAATTTCGAAAATCATACGTATGAATTGTGCTGGAGAATGAAAATAATAAACAAAGTCCATAAAACAGGAATGTTTTTATATGGAATATTCTATATCAACATTTTAAGGGGAAAATAATTGTAGTCGACAACTTAGCGATGGATAACAATTTTGAAACTACAACAAATACAAGTTTATAAGAAATGTTACTGTACATATATCCACATACACGTACAATCAACAATTATTTTAAAGAAACATAATTACGTACTAAATATGCGAACATCGGAGAGGTCCAAAATTGATGCTTTCTGCTGTTGCTGTGGTACTGGCGACGAATTCTCCGTATGCCCTAGACGGCAAGAAGAACAAACCAGTCAATCATTGACCAGCTGGGTATCAAGGCAATACTCTTGCGGATGTTCTATCAGGGAGTATTGAAATATTTTGGACACATAGCCCGGTGAGATCAGGACAACCTTGAAAAGCCTATCATCACGGGGAAAGTGGAGAGAAAGCTCCAGCGCGCTGGTCCGATTAAAAATTTAGTAAATTAGTATTTAAATTAAATGTTTTGCTCACATTCATCCGAATCATTGATTGGAAATGCATTATAAGTTCAATTGCAATTTTCTGTAAATTTTGACTTTTGAAACAACAAACGCATTTAGAATTTCGTGCATATTTGGTGTCATTCTCTGTTGCGAATTTATATTAAATCACACATTGTTGGTATCCTTCGCCAGTGTAAATATCATAATTCATTGCATATTTGTTATATCCAAATAAAGTATAATGTCGTTATAAAGTGTGTTTTAACAGTGTCAATATAAAACGTAGGTTCAGTTCTCATGTTGTGCGCATAAAAATACTGCAGTTAATATTAATAGAAACATAACGTCATATTTCTAGAAATTGTATTATGCAATAATAGAAGTTGACGTTATGGGAGACCTTTTATACGATGTTCTGATCACACAAGATTGGAGTGTGGGTAGAAGTAGAAGAGTCCCTACATCAGCAGTGGACGACGTTGGCTGTATAAATAAATAAGTAAAAGTTGACGTGACGTGACAAAATTTCTAAAAAAAACTAGCTGCTAAGTAATATCATGTTATTAATATGGAATTAAACATCATTGTTCGAGCAACGACAACACCTTTTTATAATATATTATATGATATACCAAAACTTCCAGTTCCTCAGTGCAAATGACGAATATTTTCTAGGTCAAGATGATAAAATTAAAAATTAAAACGTGAATTGTGCACTAATATCGTATGAGGGAGCTGCGCGCATAATGCAAGCGTCGGATGTTTGCTGAGAAGCGTTGTACTTACCCCCTGACCCGCGCCGACACTGGCCCGGTACAGGGCGTCATGTGAAATAGCGATTTGGGACATAAAATATGCATAATAGGGCTACAAATAAAGGTGATACGGACTAGCGTGACGGCGTATTTCATGATGGCCGCCGGTGTTAAAGGGCCAAAACACGTGTAGGGTAGATACCACCCAGCGAGGAAAGAGATGCCATGTTACTTTTGGTCTCATTAAAAACCGGAGCACTTTTGTAAATGGGTGTATCAGATATGAATTTGTACATAGACCCCTCTCTGGCGGCAGCCATTTTGCAACAAACGTAAGAAAGGTAGATATAGTATTTTCACTGAGCTCATGGCTTACAACCGGGTTAACGAAACGAAGATATTGAATACAATTAAATTTACTCACTCACTCATATTTTGGAACTTCAGTGACGCAAACGATATCATATTTTATTATATTAAAGTTAGTATAAGTGTTAAACATTCCAAAATATATTATTGTGAACAAAATTGCATTAATTTTTTTATTATTATTAATTCCCTCACTGGCAAGATGTTAATACAATGTCATGACGCTCATATATGGAGAAGACTTGTGTAGAGTTTCGGAATGGAAATGACGTCTGCCTATCCTTCTGTAAAATGCGGCGATAATCTGTAAGCAATAACATTTTAAAGATAAAGAACGTTCGGTCCATTTCTATCGTCTACAAGTAGACCGATATTAGTATTGTGAATGGGTACACGCCAGGCGTGCTGAAGCACTACCAAAGTTATCCTTTTCAAAATAGCAGATAGTACCGAGCTCGCTCAATAATCGTGACACGTATTGCTCGACAAACAAATTCATGATTTGGGCATAACCTACTCCGTGAGAAGAAATCAATTAAATATGGTGTAGTATCAACAAAATGATTTCCACCACTTGCAACATTATTGTATTACGAGTAGAATTTATTGGTGTTAGTGAACACAAAATGAGATGAAATCCCCGCTGTACGAATAGTAGTTCCTTTATTATTTATAACATCGGTAAATACATTAATCCAGTTTGTGAATTATGGCTTAGGTCGTACGACAAGCACGAAGTGGGATGTGACAAGGACATTGTTGTCCTTGTTATACGCACAATGCCGTGGGCCGAGGAGGAGGGACGGAAGACCCCTTTTGTCCTTTCACGTCCTTTTTCATAATTCGCTTCTATAAATAAGTGCATACAAATGAATACTGTCACAATAGGATGGATATTTTCGATCTGGCCCATAATTTACGAGCACAAAGGAACATAATGGGAATTTCTGGATTCGGATGTTGTTGTTCCTTCATTGCGGATGTGCATTTGCGAGCGCGGGGAAGGCAATTTGTTCGAACCAAACCATCTCAATATTACCGTGGCAGGCGCCAGAACCATGGTTGATTACAATTGAAAAAAAAAACTTTCACAATTAATGTAAAAAGCACATACATGCATTCAAAATTATTTAATGCATATATTTGTAAAATAAATACCATTGTTTTAACCGAAACACCATGATACTTCAAAATTATGAAATGTAAAATTATAAATCACTGTTTTCACGTTTTTATATTTTTATATTTATTTTTTGCGACAGCTGTTTCGTCAACCTATGTCGATATCATCAGGTGTTACAATAATACCTATATCAACTGTTAAATTTTCAAGATTTTTCGAACCTTTAAGCTAAAGGTTCGAAAAACTTAACTGTTCCTATGTCAACTTGAATAATTTCTTTGATATAATTTTTAAGTTATTGCTGGAGTTGACTTAGGTACCTAAAGTTAATTAAAAGAACGGTTAGTTTTTTTATATGAGAACATATTAAAGGTGGAAAAAAAAACAGTATTAAGAAGGAACAATTGCGCATAATACCCATAGAGTCAAAAACAATGAATCATAATACATTAAAGACGATAAACATTATAAGGAAGCTGATTACATTTATAAGAAAGGAGACAAAAGTGGGAGGTAGTATTAATATTATTTAATGTACTAAATACTAAGTTTATTTAATTATAATGTGAGCATAGATTGTGTTCATTTATTATTATTTGCTTTGCGTCAAAGCATATTTACCGGAAATAGAAATTGGATTCTTAAAATAAAAAAGGATTCTTTTAAAATAAATTAAATTCATTTTATTATTATTTTAAACAACATTATTATTTTTTGTCAGAAAAAAACCCAGATTGTATTGTAATGATTTACAATGTCTTTCAATGTGTATAGCATATATATAATTCATTTAATAAATCTGTATTTTAAAATTTTAAGATTTGGGAATCGTGAGAGTTTAGAACGAAGGAACGCACACCACCAGGTCCCCTATGTTGTACTACATAATCAGCCTTATGAAACTCGTCCTCATGGAAGACCTCCTAGGAAGGACACCTCGGAATCCATCTTGCAAGAGGAGCAATTTCTGGAAAACAGACCACGCAGCTGTACAGAAAGGAAGAAGAAGAAGAAGGTTTTTTAAAATTATTTTATATACGTGTCATAACATTTTACAAACAATATTATAAAATTAAAATGTATCATTTCGCTCGCTTCGCTAACACATGAATGCAAGATTTAGTGACATTTAGAAAAAAAACTCTTTGAAACATTTGAATGAATGTACACCAAACATTTCAATAGATACTATGAATGGACCGAACCTTTATAGACATCTTCATTGGAAGTTGAAGGAAACGGCCACCAGGGCACGCATAAATCTCACAATAAAACTGCAATGACTCCGGATTGTATACCGGCTCACAGTTCACGGGCACATTAATCTTCCGGCATTCTCCGCACATATTTATTATATTATGGCATCCTCCGTCCCCGGCCATTAATCTTTATTTCTGCAGACTCTCCGTTCGCCACCGCTGTAGCGAGCACCCCGAGCGCCGCGCCGTCTTCATCCCGCAGGTAATGGGATGGAATGGAATGGACTCTACATTTTAGACTTTCTTCCCGCGCCCACCCGCGATCTCCTGACACAACAGGACTTGTAGTTGCAGGAGTAATATGGGCCAAGGATCAACAGAGGATCCTTGTCGCTTGATTTATTGGTTCGTGTCATTATCTGGCCCCACAGCGGTCGGTCCTGACTTCAACTGAATCCCGACTCCTTATATATTACATTTCGGGCAAAAAATCTGCCAATGTGACTTGGATATCTTATTCCTTACGAAAAATATTAACTTTTAATTATTGTGAATGGAGATTTTATGCAAGTTTTGACTTATGTATTGCATTCATTATTCGATTGCGTTACTCTGTTAACAAATAATAAGTTTTTGTTTATTCATGTATATAATTAATTTTATATGACCTTGAAAAAACTGGAGAAAACATTGCATACTTCGTTCTTGTCAAGAAGAAGAACAAATGATATTGATGCATTACAAGTTTTATTATTCTGAATGATTCTGAAGAATTCATTAAAATTATTAAAATAAAAGAAAAACATGTAGTTGTAATATTTGTAGTAAGCATATACATACAATGAATGTAAATAGTTCCATTACAAAGATTTTCAAAAAAAGAATATTCTATGATTTGACAAACAAACCAAAAACACAAAATTTTTGAATTGAAAGATGAAATATTTATTCACAAAGCCCTCCACAGAAGTTCCTTACAACAAAACATTTGTCGAGTGTAAGTCCGAACCAGCCTTATACGAGTATAATAATGAAACATTTCATTTAAACCCTAGGATGGTTCCTCTCAGGGCCAGGCCCGGCGCGGGTAGCGAGAGATGAGCCATGGGCCTCCGTATCTATAACAAGGTGGTCTTATTTCCAGCTACTTCAAGTACGGTTTGAACACTAACTAACGCCTTGCCGTTTTGATATGTCTATAAAATATTACCGTGCCGTTGTGCTCATTTTAGAAATACTCCGGAATGAAAATTGTCCAAAGATATGACGGCAAAATGACAACGTCTGTTAACTTTGTTTTTCTCGAATTATAA